>JANHMN010000002.1:224781456-224795216 GCA_030674055.1 Rhabdomys pumilio
AAGAAGAAGAAGAAGAAGAAGAAGAAGAAGAAGAAGAAGAAGAAAAGGAGGAGAAGGAGGAGGAAGAGGGAGGGGAAGGGGGAGGGAGGAGGAGGGAAAGGGGAAAGGGGGAGGAGATGATAAAGAAGAAGAGGAGGAGGAGCAAGAGGAGGAGGAGGGGAGGGGGAGGGAAAGGGGAGGAGATGATGATGAAGAAGAAGGAGAAGGAGAAGGAGAAGGAGAAGGAGAAGGAGAAGGAGAAGGAGAAGGAGAAGGAGAAGGAGAAGGAGAAGGAGAAGGAGGAGAAGGAGACGACGACCTGCCCCTGATGATGGCTTTTGTGTTTGGTGTTATTAACCCTCCTGTGATTAAGAATAAAATTCTCAACCAGTGATATTTCTATGTAAAAATATTTTAGTGTCTTCTGGAATCTGGCAGCTACTCAAGTGGCATTCCACACAGTAAGAATGCATGCATTATATATGGTTTCGGAAGGAAGGAAAGAAGCACAGTGAGCCAATTTCACACAGGAAGTGAGGAGTAGCATCTCTGTCCTCTTTCTTCCATTCCTGTGAGGAAAGGGTGGAGAGGGCATGAGTGGAGGGGGAGGAGCATGTGTGGGCAGGGGTGGGGGCAGGGGGGGACTTGAGTTGACCATACTTCCTGGTTCCTGTCTTTCCCTGGGAGTGAGAACCAGAGGCACTCTAACTGCATCTCTGCTGACTCGTGAACTACCCATCCCTTGCCTTGTTGTACTCAGGTACAACTCATTGTCTTGAGTTGTTTATGTGTCTGCTTCTCAGAAAGAGCTCTAATGCTGTGCAGTCTTAGACACCAAGTTCTCTGACACCAAACAACTAATTGGCAATGACTTCCGAACTTCTTTGGAGAGCTCGTGAGAAAGACAATATTTGATTAGTCATCCACGTACATAGAAAATAGAATGGGACTTACTGTCTACCATCTACAGCTTAATTATAACTGGGTTTTATAATTAAAAATCATAAACTGTTTACATTAAAAATGTACTTCAGATGAGGTTTAGAATGACTCATTTCACTGGGAATACTCATCTAAAATCACATAGTAAATAAATTGCCTTTCTGAGTTTAGGTTTCTCTGAACCCAGTAACTCCAGAGTACCCCAAGGTACCTTCTGTTTGCCACACCCCTCCTAAACTAAGTCAGAACTCAAATTTTGACCCCATCTCTTCCATATGTCTTACAACAGTTGTCTATTCAATTACTTAAAACACATCAGTGATTATCTCCTGTAACCTAAGCATTCAGGCTCACATGAATGTGCACACAGTCACACACGTGCACAGACACACACTCACACTCTCACACACATACACTCATACGCACATACACACTCACACTCTCACATACACTCATACTCACACACACATGTGCGCACACGAACAAGAACACTCTCATACACACACATCCATAGATACACACACTCACACACACATACACTAATACTCACACATAAACTCACACACAGGTGCGCGCGCACACACACATGTGCATATAGGAGGACTCACTCTCATACACACACATGCACAAACACACACACTCAAACATACATACACTAATACACACAAATTCACACACACATACACACACACACACACGTGCATACAGGAACACTCACACTGTCATACACATATGTGTTCAGACACACACACTCTCACTCTCACACACATACACTCATATACACACTAACACACACACTCACACATACACTCACACTCATACATACACACTCACACGCACTCACACACACACATGAACACTCACTCTAATACACAGGTACACACACACTCACACTTACATACACTCACACTCACAGAAAGGTATCTGCCAACTCAGATTATCGCATCTCAAAAACATTGTTCGGTCCGGTCAGCCACCAAACCCATCCGTCAACTTCTAGATTCTAGAGCTTTTCGTTATTACTGCACAATTTCACAGTCTTAGTCAGGAGCACTGGGGAGACTGATGTAAACCAGCCAAGTAGCTGGACTTGGGACAGAATGAAGAGGAGATTCGCCCCAGACTTGGACACATGAAGCTGAGGAGAGGTAACTAACCATGTAGAAAATATAAAATAGTTTGAGTGGTTAAATAAGTTTGAGTTAGTTGGAGGGTAAGTCAAAGCTTGTGGCCTAGGCATTTATTAATAAGTATTTAGTCTCAGAGTCATCATTTGGGGAGCAGGGACATGGAAGAAAACATAGATTTATTTTTTACATTAAACTAGGAGAAGACGGTAACCATATCTCGGCCTCCCCAGTGCCAGGAGAGTGGTGCTGTCAGACTGGTGCTGAGGAGCCATATGTAATTGTTAAAGACATAAACACCACTGGAGAGAAACACCTGGGCTGTCGTAGATCAACAAGGAGTGTCCTAGGACCTTTATCCTATAGGCCCCAAGGAGTGTGTCAAATATTGGTATCAAATTATGGGATGTCTTAGTTACTTTTCTATTGCTGTGATAAGACACCATGACCAAAGCAACTTATAAAAGAAAAACAGTTACTGGGCTTCATGGTTCCAGAAAATTAGAGTCCATCATATCATCATGGCAGGGAGCATGTCGGCAGCAGACAGGCATGATGCTGGAGCAGTAGCTGAGAGCTACGTCTGATCCACATGCAGGAGTCAGAGAGAGACAGAGGGCTCACTGGGAATAGTGTGGGGGTTTGAGGTTTCAAATCCCCAACGACACAGCTTCTCCAACAAGGCCATGCCTCCTAATCCTTTTGCTGGAGTAACCCACACATACAATATCAACTGGCTTTGGAGGTATATACTTCTGTTCTCAGTTGTTAATTGCTGTGTCTGTGGTGCCAGGCTAGCAGGATATATCAATGTCTGTCACTTCCTCACTTGCCCCAAAAGAAAAACAAGCTGCCATCGGGGAGGAATATTTCCCACTATGCTAATCGCTTTTTTGTATGAGAAAGAAATGTGGCATTGAGCAATAAAGAGTTGGCAGCTGGAGCTGGGATAGAACAACAGAGCATACATAACCCATAAACGAGGACAACCCTCCCCCACCAACGCCCCACAATACCTTCCCAATCTTATACCAAATATTCAGATTATGAGCCTATGAGGGCCATTTTATTTAAACCACCATATAGAGTATGCTTTAAATCCAATGAAAAAGTGTTGGGTACCCCCATGACATTTTTGCCACTATTAGTAAGCCAGCAGGCATGTTTTGCCAGTCCAGTTGTAGCTCACAGTTTGAACTTGGGCACAGCACCATCCAGCATTATGAAATAGCTAATAGGAATAAGACTATCAGGTGAGTAAAAATTTGTTTCTCCATGTTAAACTGATTCCTCGTTGTTATGAGATACATTGAGGCAAGGGGGCACCTGGCTGGCCCATGCCAAGGTGTGCCCCTGAGAAATTATGCCATGCAACAGATCTGGTATAAGGGGGAAGGGTGGCTGAGGGAAGGGAGAGGCATGAGGGCCTAGGAAAGGAGAAAGGCAGCGAGAGAGCCAAGAGGGCAGAGAGAGAAGGGGCAGGAAAGAAAGGGTGCTTTGGGGATGGAAACACACACACACACACACACACACACAGGAAGGGAGGAAGAGAGAGAGAGAGAGAGAGAGAGAGAGAGAGAGAGAGAGAGAGAATGTGGGAACCCAGAGAGAGAACGGGATAGCAGGCAGTCCTTTTATACGAAGCCCACACCTGGCTTCAGCTGCAGGTAATGCTGACAGCTGATGACATAAGCCATTGCTAGGTCCTTAGGGAGCAGCCAGAATCACCTGTAAGCTAACAGTCCTCCCATTTTGTTTAGTTAAAAATGAGAAACTAGGAAGGGGTGATGGCAGGGCAGGAGTGAGGTCGCTGTGTTCTTTAGACTATTTCTTGCTGACTGGGGACAATGTCATCTTTAGGGTTCCTAAGAAAATTGGGATGCTGGACAAGTTCTGGGAGAGCTGACTGTTTCACTGCTATACAGGATCTGTGGGACCATCTGGGGCTGGCACAGTGCAAGCCCAGCTGAAACAGCCTGTGAGACTAGACCAGAGTATATATGGGTATATATGGGTAACTGTTTTTGCAGAATTTGAGTAAACATCTGGACTTGGCAGGATGCTGGAAAAGATATAAATATATATAAATAAATATTTATTAATTATATATTAATATATCAATATATTAAATATATATATGCAGCAGAAGATAAAGTTAAGTAGGTTAGGGAGAAAAAAATGTTGAGGATACATTTGAAACTTGAGTATCAGAACCAGGGAAAAGAGAAGGAATCCCCACTCTGGAATAGGCAATAGGTGGGAAACAGACTGTTGACTGACAGGGGCATTTATCTAGAGTCTATCTGACCCACCAGAGGTAGATTCAAGTGGATTCTCTGAAGCTTACAAGTAAGCTTTTGAAGTTTACAAAAAGAGATTAAAATTTTGACACGTTAGCATTACCATTGTTTGTGATCTGTACTGTAATCCACATTGTAGAAAAAGGCAGTAGACACACATCTTTGTATAGTAGAGGCCTGGGCCTATTTTGAGTTAGAAGCATGAATGTTCTCTGATAAGCTCAGGGATGACAGAAACCTTCCATGGAGAAGGGGCAAAAGTTTGCTTGATCTTGGTTTTCAGTGTGACTAGAGACCACGAAAGAGGGGCTTCTTCCCTCTATCCAGAAAAGTAGGTGTATATAGATTTATCACAGTAAGAAATTGTCTATACTTAAAAGACAACCAAAGGAAATTTAAAACCTTGAACTTGTGTCCAGGATAGTGGATCGTATACTGGGAGGCTTTACCAGAATTAAACTGATAATTTATCAAAGCTCCATCAATCAGTGTTAGGACCCTGAACTTAGAAGACCTAATACAGCAGTAGCTCAGCGAGGGGAAGAAACTGGAAGCATTTTTTCATTCCTTGTAAATGCATTAATTTCACTTCTCCTCACCATCTAGGTTTACCAACATTAAACACCTTCCTAGATCCTAAAACACTCCCTTAGGTCCTCGTAACTCAAGTTTCTGAAACCCTCGGGCCTTACATAAACTTCGAGTCTTTTTCCTGTTCCATTATTTACCATAAACGAGACACGGGAGATGAGAACTGGTAGGAAAGAAATCACTTTGTTTAAGAAGCAGCACCTAGAGAGATGGAGGAAAGCTATCATCACCAGAACAGGACCTTGTCAGAGAACTCTGAAACGGGAGAGTTTTCATGGCTAAGAAAAGGAGGTTCAGGACAACGGGAAGACAGGCTACGTGCTGGCTGGGTCTTTCATCATCTAGGTTTGGTATTTTCCTTTCTTCCCCTAAAATACATTTGAAATGATTCATAGGCCAATACCCACAACTCTTTAGACAAACGTATTATTTCCCTGAAAGACAAACATCATTCTACTTTTAAGTAAAGAGTGAGATTTGCAAATCTTTGCCCTGGGCCTGATACTATCCAGAGATTATTAAATGTAGTGGATAAAGAAAAACTAAAATGATTACTGGTTGCAGACATTTGGGGGCCGGTGTGTATTTAGTGTTGGTGTCTGAGACATTCTAAAGCTTGGTTTAGAAGTCACAACTCTGGGCAAAGGGAGAATCAAAAGAATGAATGGGCAACTTTACGTGGGACAGTTTGTAATGGAGGGTCAGCTAAGGACAGGGTGGTGAACGATACTGCTTTACAATACCGGAAATGCTTTATGATATTATCATTACTGCTGGCACAGAACTACAACTGCAGTGAAAATCAGAGAGTGTGGCAGAATTTATAAATTAATTCACAAAATATGCATTTCAACCACATCTCCATAGCAAAGACGAGGGGGTTAAAAAAACATTCTCCAGACCCCTTGAAGCTAGAGAGAGCTGCAATTCGGGCTTAACTCTAAGTTTTCCTCTCACAGTCTTGAGCCAAAGCAAAGGTAGAAAGTCAGACAGTGGAGGCTTGATCCTGCAGGTGAGGGCCATGGCGGAGGCAGTGGGACTCTGTGGCCAGTAACTTCCTGAATTAAGGACAAGGCACCCTGACTCTAGGGTAGGAAAAATTTACAGAATTGTTTACATTTCCCTCTTACAGTCCTTTGAGTAATTTTGTACCATACCTAATTCTGATAATAAACCGAGTTTTTATTTAAATTGAGTAATTTTTGACAGGCACAGTGGTGCACACCTTTGATCCCCCCACTCAAGAAGCAGAGACAGACAAATCTCCATTAGTCTGAGGCTAGCCTGGTCTACAAAGGCAGTTACAAGCTTGCCTAATGCCAATCAGGCAGTCCACAGCAAAGATAATTAAATTTCAAACCCTGTGTTCTTTAAGATGTAGCCTCCTGCTCCCCAGTTCCAGAAGCCTCCACTCTCGGGTCCCTGACCACAGGGAACAGGGGCAAACAAACTTATTGGTGAAAGCCTGTGGGTTCCTGTTTCCACTCCATTGGTGAAGTTCTTTCCACACAAGAACTCTCAAGATGCAACATGATACCCAACACAGCACAGTGAGCCAACAGCAGCTATGGATCCAACACAAAAGCTCAAAGCCTGAGGACCAGACACCTGGGCCACACAAACTCCCACACAGGATCCCACTCAGGAACAGAACAAACCACTGGAGCTGCAAGAAGCAGTATTTACAACATCAAGTGTGGCACGTCCAGGTGTGGTGGCACATAACTTTAATCCCAAAACTCAGGAGACAAAGGCAGGAGGATCTCCATGAATTTGAGGCCAGCCTGGTCTACATAGTAAGCTCCAGACTGGCCTGAGCTAGAGAGAGAGAGAGAGAGAGAGAGAGAGAGAGAGAGAGAGAATGTCTGAATGAATAAATGAATGAATGAGCCGGGCAGTGGTGGCGCACGCCTTTAATCCCAGAACTTGGGAATCAGAGGCAGGCAGATTTCTGAGTTCGAGGACAGCCTGGTCTACAGAGTGAGTTCCAGGACAGCCAGGGCTATACAGAGAAACCCTGTCTCGAAA
Organism: Rhabdomys pumilio; assembly: GCA_030674055.1. NCBI lineage: Eukaryota > Metazoa > Chordata > Mammalia > Rodentia > Muridae > Rhabdomys > Rhabdomys pumilio. Next base: position 224,788,424 of record JANHMN010000002.1, read on the forward strand.
AACAAACAAAAAACAAAACAAAAATGAATGAATGAATGAATGAATGAATGGATGAATAGAAGATAGACAGACAGACAAATAGATAGATAGACAAACAGATGGATGGACAGACAGACTGACAGATAGTGTGACATGTTCCCTGTTGACCACAGGAGGCAATGATTGGCTTCTCTGAGTAATTACCCAGGTGTCAGAGATAACTGGAAACCAGACCTGGTCCTTTAATCAGCAGGTCATTGCCTGAGGGGACAGGGATATTATCTATGAGATTGTGGTAGAAAGAAAAATTTGAGGTTAGAAAAGTCAGGTCCCAGGGCCAGAGAGATGTCTCAGTAGTTAAGAGCACTGACTGTTCTTCCATAGGACCTGGGTTCCATTTCCAGCATCCACATGGCGGCTCACAACCTTCTTGTAACTCCAGTTCCAGGGGATCAGACAGCACTGCATGCATGTAGTACACACTCATACACATAAAATAAATTTCTTAAAAAGAAAGAAAAGTCTAGGTCCTGTTGGATTCTAAGTATTCAAAACCAAGGGACACACTCCCCCAGAAATACACACGGACAGGACTCGCTGCGATCGCATGAGGTTTATTGATACTGGTGCACAGTGCTCCCTTGTATGCAGGCAAAAGAGCCCCGAATTAGAGTTGGGAGTGGTATTTATACCATATTCACAGGGCTCATAAGGGCAGTTTTACCTCTTAATCAATAACTATAAAGACTGACCTCAACAGCCATTCCCAAGCTCGGTTTCCATTCCCAAGCCTGGTTGATAAGTAACTCAAATTTGTACCTTATATTTTACAACAAACAGAGAGTCAGCTTAAGTAGCTTCTGTTTACCCAGGTTTTACTGTGCTAAGGGCTCATAAACTCTTACCTTGGGTCTTTCTTCCTCTGGAATGTTTGTTGAGCCTTTGAAATGTGCTTCTCCTGGGATGTGTCCCTGGGGGAAGTTAATATTTGAGTTTAAAACCGGAATCAGAGCTTTTTATTGATTTTAAGTTTCTACAGTCCCCCTTATCAGATGTCAAGCTAATGTATAATACTGAAGCTGAATTTTAGGTGTTGTACTGTTATAGAAATAATTTGCCTTCCCAGTGAGAAATCACTCTGTACACTTAGCAATAATAACAGTAATAAAAGGGAAATCTCCTTAAGAATAGTGTACGTCCAGATCCAGCCAATGCTCAAGGAAGAGCAAGCCACAAATAGAAGATTTTTCTAACTTATATACACCTTGTTCTTATATCCATTACACATGCAATGTCATGGTTAAATCTCTTTCAGGTTGCTGCTCCAGGTAATACTTTGAAATTTTTCAACAGAGACAAGAGACTGCAAGTTTGACTGCTTGGGCAGATGGGAGACTTACACAGCACAGATGCTACCAGAATTACCGTAAGTACACGGGAATGCTTAAGTGCAGTGTCACGCTTGTCTAATTTTTGCTATCTGGGGTGGTTTTGCTCACCTGGCAGAATTACACTTTTCTGCCACAGGGGAGTTGAGGACAGACCAGACTTGATGACCCTAAGCTGACCCCTTGAACTACCCCTTAGAGGCATGGGGGTGTGGGTGGGGAGCCATCAGATGGGAAGTGTTAGTGGGGGGAGGGGGGGCGAGTGACACCCAGAGAGAGGCTTCCCCTTCTAGGGAATTTAAAGGGAGGGTGAAACTAAAGGCTGATTGTAAGCCAGGCTTCCCTCCTTTTGTTATGGAATGGAGCCTAGAGGATATCTATCTTGGTGAGTAAACATTAGCAGAAACATTCTTAGCAATTCTAAACTATGTTACAAACTTATCTTTCTGACCTCCTGGTCAGTACACTACTAATCAGTCTCCCACTCACATAGTAGGCAGGCTCCTTTAGCTAATTCTACTTTGTATAGCAATATTTCTTAGGGAAGCTTATTAGTGAATTTTTTTTTTTTTTTTTTTTTACAGCATCAGTTTTGATGCTTCAAGTTTCTCCTGCATCAGTACCACAGGGCATTGAGCAAAACCATAGAGATGATGAGAGATGGCTCCGCAGTTAGGAGCACTTGTTGCTGATGCAAAGGACTCTGCTTCAACTTCCAGCATCCGTACGGTGACTAACTGTAGCTTCAGTCCCAAAGGATCTGATGCCCTCTTCTGACCTCTGAGAACAAAATTCTCATACACGTTTTTTTAAAATGATAAATTTTGTTTAAATTAAAAGAAGAGATGGATGGTGAAAGAAACCATTGAAAATAGCAGTGTCAGGCACTTACATCCCCAGTGTGACTAGACAGGTGACTTCTCACTGATTCTCAGGCCACCAGAGGTGGGGGTGGGGGTGGGGACTGGGATAGGAGTTCACAGGAGATCAGCTACGCCTGGACTCTTCAGAGTTGAAACATATGCCTTCCCTTGCATCCCTTACCTCAAAGTACTGGGAGTGACCTCTGCAGTGGCTTTTCTTTCTGCGGGGGATGGGGGGGTGGCATCTCAAACTGGCCTCTGTTACTTCCAGATCATGAATAACAAAAGGATAAGGAAAGGCCACAGGATGCTCTTCTCTCTTGCCTCACCACTTCCTCCTGTTGGAGAAACACAGCCAGAGAACTGCCCTCAGGAAAGTGCAATCTCCCTGTTAGCCAACACTCCACTTCCCCTAGCAATACAACCAGTAACTGTGCTCATCTTCTGGCTTCTTAGAAGCAGTGCCATGGCCGCATAACCAATGCCAAACATTTTGTTGTATAGATGATAAATTATTTGTTTTGTTCCAAATTACTGAGTTCAATTTAATCGTTCATATTTACCCTCCACTCTAGAAATTCCACCCCCCTTCCTTAAACAGCCAGCTTCTAAATCCAACTGAGTGTGTTTGAATCTTCTTGTTTTCCCATGGTGCACCTGCTCTTGATTCAAACCCACGTTCTTTATTTTACAACCTTTTATTCCCTTTGTGTGTCTGTGTGTCTGTGTCTGTGTGTGTGTGTGTGTGTGTGTGTGTGAGAGAGAGAGAGAGAGAGAGAGAGAGAGAGAGATTAGTCCTTCTAGCCCCTTAATGTTATAAAATTAAAATTAGGCTGTTAGCCACTTATCCTGAGTTTCCTCATTCTTAAGTTTATTGGTTAGCTGTCTTTTCAAGTGCTTACTCTAATTGTCTTTTCTCCCCCCCCCCCCCGCCCTTCCCTTATTCTTCTCGCTCCGGCTCTGCTCGCTCCAGCCCAAAGGTTTTTATTATTACTATTATTATTATTTATTATATGTAAGTACACTGTAGCTGTCTTCAGACACCCCATAAGAGGGCATCAGATCCCATTACTGGAAGAGCAGTCAGTGCTCTCAACGGCTGAGCTATCTCACCAGCCCCCTAATTGTCTTTTCGAAGTCTGGACCCTCCAAACTCTGGACCCTTCGAAGTCTGGACTCACAAAAAAAAAAAAAAATTATCTCTATTGACTTAAAAACTAGGAGAGTGTTAACAAGCAAGCAAACAGGTTATACTGAGATCAGCATGCATTTTCAGAAACATAAATCTTACATGTTATGACAAATAGAACATGGAATGATTACAAACTACCATGGGAAATACTCATGCCAGCTGCTGTTTGTTTAAAGCTCCAGAGAAGGGTGTGCCAGCCTCGGGGAGGATCGAGATATCAAACTAGGTCTCACCACAACCAATCATGTCTGCACTAAGGAATTAGGAATCGGTTGTACGGCCTCCCTTCTTCAAAAACAAAGCTACTACAGAGACTGGGGAGATGGCTCAGTGGTTCAGAGCCCTGGCTACTCTTCCAGAGGACTAGGGTTCAATTCTCCACACCCACATGCTGGCTTACAGCTATCTATAATTCTAATCTCAGGGACCCCAGCACCCCCCTTCAGTTGGCAACCCAGAGATCTGAACATTAGGGATGCTGTCATCTTACCTAGGAATTACCCCATTATGAGCCTCAACTTCCCTATCTAAACAAAGACTTTTGTGGGCTTAGCTGAAGCCTCTCCCAGTGTTGACACCCCTGGGCACTCCTGGGAATACTGTCTGTGTACTCCCTTAGCCAATCAAGGTTGCCAACCTGCCAACGATAGTGAGTGACCCTTTATGATCATTGGTCTATGATGCTCTGTGCTAGACTAAGGTGACCAGGAGTTTTATCAGTCTTCTTCACCTCTGTATTCCCAGAAACCTAGTGCACACCAATGACTGAGGATGTGAGTTCCCAAGAACACAAAGGTGTCTGAGTCTAGCCTTGACACAGGATCAGAATTCTCAACTGAATGCATAATAAACACACAGAGACAGCTTTTCGGGTACAAACTGACAGGCAATTTTTCAAGGCTTAAAGTTATTTTCTCTGTCTCTTTCTGTCTCTGTCTCTCTGTCTGTCTGTCTCTCTGTCTGTCTCTGTCTTTGTCTCTCTGTCTCTCTCTGTCTCTCTCTGTCTCTCTGTCTCTCTGTCTCTCTCTCTCTCTCTCTCTCTCACACACACACACACACACACACACACACACACACACACACACACACACAGAGCCTGAAGCTGTACACACTTTTGCTCCCTCCTCGGGCTAGAGGTTGTGCTCTCTTGTTCACCCCTTTCTCGCAGTCACACACTCACTTTGTGTGTCCTTCACACACACACACACACACACACACACACACTCCACACACGCTCTCTCCTCACACTCTCTCCACCCTCTCCACACTCCACATTCTCTCTCCACACACACCTCACATTCTCTCTTCACCCACGCTCTCCTTTACCTTGCCCCAGTCTTTTATTGATACTCTGAAAGCAGGTCGAAAAAAAGCCACCGTATAATCATTGCCAAATCAAATTCAAAAGAATAAGCACATCCCACAAAGAATCAAGAATTACAACTGTTCCCCAAAGTTTCAAGCTTCCCCTATTCCCAGGCCTGTAGCCAAAATAATAATAATTGCAAACATCATTATTTAAACTTTAACTTTTGATTTATTATACTTCAGAGCTCTGAGGTTAGCTACTTGCATTTTCCTTTTTTTTTTTTTTTCCTTTTGCAGTTTTTGTGGTTTTAAACACAAAACATGCATACAAGCCATTTATTCATTTTCTTCACTGCGTAGCCTGGCATTGGGATTGGTGACTCTGATGGCCAGCCGTGCTGCTCTTTCCATGATGGCTTTTCCCTTCTTAGAGGACACAGTGTGAACAATCTCAGCACAGTAAGGTCTGTTGCACATCAGCAGCACTTCCAGCTCCTTGACATCGTGGACCAGAAACTTCCGGAAGCCGCTAGGCAGCATGTGCTTGTTGTTGTTGTTGTTGTTGTTGTTGTTGTTGTTGTTGTTGTTGTTGTCTGTTTGTTTGTGTTTTCTTCGCTCCCATAACCAATGCTGGGCATGAGGATCTGGCCCTTGAATCTTCTTCACACCCTGTTGTTGATGCCTCTAGGTTTCCGCCAGTTTCGCTTTATTTTCACATATCAGTCTGACTAGTACCGGATAAGCTTCTTGGTCCTCTTTTTGGTGATCTTGGGCTTCACCAGAGGCCACAGAGCAGCCACCTCACTGGTAGTACCAAGGAAAGCTATGTGTGTTCTCCTGTGAAGCTCTAATGATAAATGACATGGGCAAAGCTGCCAGGCAGTGGCCAGAAAGAGTCAAGTTAACCCTTAATTCTCACAGTTCCACTAGCTTTCTGCTTCTGCACATTGCACCCAATGACTCTCCCAAGAATCCTAGAGTTTTGACTTAGTTTTTCTAATATATAATTTTATGCATTCTATACTTTCTTATCCATCCATATCCAAAGGAGACCAGGAACCACTCTCAAGTGTTTCAAGTGTTGTGCAAAACTCATTTCATAGCTTCAATAGTTTTTTTTTCCTTTCTGAATTAAAGTATCCTGTGTTTGCGTTCCCTTATTCTATGATTGTATCTCTTGTGCTAATGCTTTTTCATAATTCCGATACATTCCTTCACTTTCTGGTAACAGACTCTATATGACTCTGTACGTGGCTCTGTTACATTTTCTAATATTTCTAAACATGACTTCTTCACATTTCTTTGCAAGCCAAACATTAATCTGGAACTACCATTGTGCAGTTATTGCATTGTTTCCAAGATGAGAACACACAGCATGCACCTGGACTAGGAATGAGCTGTGCTGTGCCCTGTGCCTCAATTTTTAATTGTTTAAGATTCATTACATCAAGGAACATCTAGTTTCACAGAATTCACCAGAGCAGGAGGAGAGAGTAGGAAAGTCAGATACAATAGAATAATTATGCACACCGGAGGCCAACTGAAAAGCAGTCACGAACAAATGAAATCTATACAGCCGTTGTCCAAGGCTAAGGTTAGGAGAAATGGGAACAGCTGTTTTTTACAAAGAGCTGCCATGGGCTTCTGAGATGTCTCCATCCTGGCCTGTGGCAGGCAGTCTCTGTCATGGTATGTGCTCCCAAACCAGAGGTCCACTCGTTTTTTCTTCCTCCTCCTCCTCCTCCTCCTCCTCCTCCTCCTCCTCCTCCTCCTCTTCTTCTTCTTCTTCTTCTTCCTCCTCCTCCTCTTCCTCCTCCTCCTTCTTCTTCTTTTATAACGTTAGCTACAAGAGACAAGACTGATACTCAGTATTCTATAAACTTAATGGCAGAAAATAAGAAGGCTGCCCTCCCTAAAGTGCTGGTGGAGCCAGGCCACCCTGCCTCACAGTGCAGAAAATAGGCACCACTACAGTGAATAAATATGTGGTGGAAAGACAAGAAAGAAAGAAACACAAATTAGACTTGTTTTTTTCTTTTTCTTTTCTTTTCTTTTTTTTGCGG
>JANHMN010000002.1:224795316-224833250 GCA_030674055.1 Rhabdomys pumilio
GGGGCGTGTGGGCTGGTTGTGGGTGGCGGGCGCGGGGGGGGGGGGGGGGGGAGGGGGGGGGGGGGGGGGGGGAGTCCACAAGATTTGGGGAGTCGTCATGGGAGGGCCTGGATACAAGCATGACAGGGGTGCATGATGTGAAATTCCCAAAGAATCAATAAAACATTGTTCTTTAAAAATGGTAGAAAATACGTTGACTGAGGAAATAAATGGGAGATCGCACCCAGAGAAGGTCACCCTACTCTCCAGCTCTGCTCATCCCTGCAGACACTGAGGTCAAAAGTTAGTGACCAGAGTAATTGGGAGGAGGGAACACACACACCACATATACACATCTCTTTCTCACATGCACACACACACAAACACCACATACACACATCACACACACACCACATACATACATCTCACCCACATACACCACATACACACATCTCACACACACACACACCACATATCACTCACACACATCACACATGAACACACATCATACATGCTCACCAAGTGTGCACATACAAATGCACATACACACACACACACACACACACACACACACACCACACCCTCATGCAGGTGAAAACACTTCTGCTAAGCTGAGTGAGAAAAACAATGAGAAGGGAAGGGCAAACAGTGAAAACAGGAACAGTCAGGTTTGTTCTGAGTCCTCTCTGATAACAAAACTCTCTTCCCACGCAGAGGACTCTTCCAGGTCATCTACTCCTTGTCCGGGGTTCCCCTGATTGAGCCATTCCTGATTTACACTTTTGACTGGCTTTTGTCCAGCAGGCTGGGCTTCATGGGATATGATCTTTGTAGGCTGGGAAAGGTGTGCTTCTCCTCAGAACGTCCACGGGAAGCTCGGGTCTCGGAGACAAGAACCAGAATCTTAGGCAGAGTCAGACATGATCTGCTTCTGTGGCAGAAGATGGGGCAGCCCACACTGGGGGGACTCAAATGCCTTCCCACCAAAAGCCACCCCAGACACAACCTGTGATGAAATATACCTGGGTCTTTCTAGTTGGGAAAACATTTCATTCAATTGAGTCTTTAGTGGAGGAGGCCTGAGCTTTTCACAGTGAGCTGGGTTTTGGAAGCCTGACAAGACCTAAAACAGTATTTCTCAACCTGCAAGTCACAACTCCCCTGAGGGCTGAACAATGTTTTCACAAGGATCACCTAAGACCATTCATTGTAAAGCACAGATATTTACATTATATATTACATTACAGTTAAAACAGTAGCAAAACCACAGTTATGAAGTAGCAACAAAAATAATTGTATGGTTGGGGATTAGTTGTGCGCAAAAGTTCCAGGAACTAGACATGGTGGCACACACTGGCAATCCCAGCACTAGAGAGGCTGAGGCAGGAGGATCATGAGTTTAAAGCCACCCTGTCACATATCAAAGCCCATTTGCAGGGCTCAGTGAATGCCACACTGTGCTTGCCATGTATTGATCCCCTTAACTTTCCCACATTCTCATGGACATTTCATAATGCTACATCTTAAACTCTCCGGTGGGCATGTAGTGATATCTTATTGTGGATTTCCAATGATTAATGATATTACCTCCTCCTGGATAGGCCTTTCCTATACGGTCCTTGGTCAGTTCTGAGCTGTGTGTCTGTCTGTGTCTTGTCTTTATATGATGGACTTGTAGCTGTTGTTAAAATACAGATCTCTTCTGTCTTTTATGTTTATTCATCGGTCCATAGTTCCTGGAGTAGATGCGTTCAGAATTAAAGAGCTGTACGTTTTTTTCTTATTTTTCTGTTTTGTTTTGTTTTTCTTTTTTGGTTTTGGTGTTTCAAGACAGGATTCCTCTGTGTATCCCTGGCTGTCCTGAAACTCACTCTGTAGACCAGGTAGGCCTCGAACTCACAAAGATCTGCCTGCCTCTGCCTCCCAAGTGCTGGGAGTAAAGATATGTACCACCACTGCCTGGCCAAGATGCAAGTTTCTTTTTGTGTGTACAAGAGTGCACTGCCGCTGTCTTCAGACACACTAGAAGAGAACATCAGACCCAATTACAGATGGTTGTGAGCCACCATGTTGTTGATGAGAATTGAACTCAGGACCTCTGGAAGAGCAGTTATAATCTTAACTACTGAGCCATCTCTCCAGCCCAAGATGTAAGTTTTTTAATGCTTATAACAAAACTGTTTTTCAGGAAAAATACAGTAATATGCACACTCTCATGTGTATGTCTGAAAAAAACTTAGCATTGTTTTCAGTGACTAACTGGTTTGTCTATGTACATTAATAGCAGAAAGGGCCGAGAACAGACTCCAGGCCTCATACCTGAGGGCTGAGAACACTCGCCAAGTAGATACTCCCCAGTAAATGTGTATGACAGATTTAGCCATCTCTCCAGTGGTGGCGAGAACTCTAAGCTTGATTTGCACTGGCCTAAAGTCTAAGTCCTACTTTGTCACTTTGTCACTTGGACACACTTTGTCAGTTGTGTCCCCCAGCAAGTTCTTTCCCCTTTTCCCACCTCCCTTTAATACATCCGCAGATCAGAGACAACGATGGTGCCTGAGTACACTCTGATCTTCCGTGAAGACAGACTACTCCGGCTTCTTCTCACTGCTTATAACTGCACGCCCCTGCGTAAGTATGGTGTTCTCTCTATTCCATTGATGATCTTGGTTCCTGGGATATAATAAACACCTGAGAAGTCCAATAAGATCAAAAGTGGAAACCAGAAAACCTGAAGATTCAGTTCACCCCTGTACCTAGAGCTAGCGTCAACAAAGACTGACCAAGCACATCAGAAACCCAAACTTACCTATTCTGCCCTTTCTTTCCTTGGTTTGTGGAGATCAGCTCTCCTCCATATCACTTGGGACACCCCTCGTGTAGAGTCAGTGTTCCAGTGGTGTGATGGGGCCTCGAACTTCTCCTGACACTTGTCCCTTAGCCCCAGTACCACCTAGCTCAAAGTTTTCGAGACACCTCTTGTAATAGTGCGTTCACCACCCCTGGTCTACCTCGCAAAACCTTATATCCCACTTTTAGCCATGAAAAACACTATATGAACTCTAATTAACAAATTACCTAGAAAGCACCTAACTTACACTCCCCAAAATGATCAAAGTCAGGACAGAGAGATAGCTCAGTGGATGAAGGCATTTGCCATCAAGACTTGATGACCTAACTTGGCATGGTGGCACACACTCTTAATCCCAGCACTATGAAGGTAAAGGCCAGTGGATTTCTGAGTTTGAGGCCAGCCTTGTCTACAGAGTGAGTTCCAGAACAGTCAGTGTTCCATCGAGAAACCCTGTCTCAAACAAACAAACAAAAAAGGTTTGACAACCTAAGTTTAATCCCTGGGGCTCACACAGTGGAAGGAGAGACTAGATTCAATGAATTACCACAAATTATCCTCTGACCTCTACTTGTGCACCCCAGAATACATATGGCCCCACAGAAACACAATAAATAAATAAATAAATAAATAAATAAATAGATAGATAGATAGATAGATAGATAAATGTAATTTTTAAATGACCAAGGCTATCAGGGAAAAAAAGGAAGGCCATGAAAACATTCTGGAAGGGTCTAAGGAGTTACAAAAAATAAATCTTGGGTAGACTCATATAATATTGGGAGAAAATGAGGAAATGTAAAAAAATTTAAAAAGTACACTGAAGCTCTAACAATTTGTTCACACTGGTGCATCTGCTGGGAATCTATCACATTAAGAGAGATGCCCATAAGAGGATACTGGCTGCATGCTGACTCCACGTCTCTCAAGGCGTTCTGTAGATTTAAAACTATCCTTTAAAAAAATGTCGACTGTGAGGGTTTTGTCTGTACATATGTCTGTGCACCATATCCATGCAGTACTGCAAGTGGCCAGCAGGTGGCCGGCAGAGAGCATCACATCAGGATCTCCTGGAGCAGGAGTCCCAGCTGGTTGTGAGCCGCCTTGTGGGCGCTGGGAAGTGAACTCTGGGTTTCTGAAAGAACAGCCAGTGCGCTTGGCTGCGGAGCCATTCCTCCACCTCCCTAACACATTCGTTAAGTTTATCTCTACAGTTAAATTTTCTAGCCAGGGTAGGTAGGGTATTGCTGGTTTGCGGCAAAATGGGTACACGAGAGGTTTTGGCATGAGAAAAGAATAATGGGAGAGAATGGAATTATACTATAATCTCAACAAATATACAATGATTAATTCCACCCATGCTCACCAAACCTGGTGATAAATCCCAGCATTCAGGTGGCAGAGATAGGTGGATCTCTGTAAGCCAAATTCTACAAAAGAGTTCCAGGCCAAGCAGAAGTACATATTAAGACTCTCTGTCTTAATGAAACACCATCCCCACTATATATAATATATATATATACATATATATTATATATAACCTCTCCATATGTTACATATAAAATATATCATATAACTATGCATATATTACATATTATATATCATATAAAATCTTATATATCATATATACTCTCCCTATATAAAATACATATAATATATATCATATAGAATCAGTCTATAATGTATTTGATGTATAAATTATGTTTCATATTTTTATACACGCATATGTATATTACATATATATGTAATATACATATATACACACACATATATATACATATACACACACACACACATATAATTCTTTCCCTCCCATCTTCTCTCTTTCTTATGCCTCCTAGGATGACCAACTTTGCATCCCTCCACTGTGTCCCTGTCAAGTCACTACTGACTTCCGACTCTCTAAATGCCATGCTCAGTAGCTGTCCCTAATCCCCCAGTCTTCCTCCATCATTGTTTCTAGAAAACCATAATGTCATGGTTTGACCCCTTCCTCTCCAGTCTCCAGGTGCTCCTCAGATTTTCCTGCTGATTCCTTCCCTCCTCCCCAGTCTCTGCATCCATGGCAGTAGGAAGGACAAGCTTAGGTTTGGGTCTTCTACATCCACACGCATTGGCTTCCCATCTGATCTCATCCAATACGGAGCCTCTGTATCAACTACACACGGATGACTTATTTCTCCAGTCTGTCTCCTAACTTCCAGCTCACAAATCCAACTGACTTCTCATTTCTCAACGTGAGTGCTTCCTACGCGTCTCCCGTTTGATAGCTCTAACACTGGATCCCTGTTCTGCTTTACCTTTTCCTGTCTCCGATGATGACATCATCCTTGAGTCACCTAGAGAAAAAACCTTGATGTCATTTGACTCATTTACTTTCAAATGCCATGTGTGTAATCCACTGGGAAATCTGACTTGTGCTACCCTTAAATGTGATTGTGAAACTGAATTTGAAGCACCTGTAATGTCCTAAATTAAATGATTCCCAAAATGGAGGTGGGAAGGTTCAGCCTTCACATCTTAATATGACACATTTCTTAATATGACGACCCAACGCAGCTTGGCCTGCAGTCCTGCCCAGGTGCGTGGCTGGCAAGCATTGTTCTCCAGTTGACTGAACTTCTGGCTCCCTGCCACCTAACTCCTGTCTCCTACACTCTTTCTCATAAGAGTGGTCCATGCCTTCAGTCCCAGCACTGGGGCAGGAGGATCTCTGTGAGTTCAAGGTCAGCCTCGTCTCCAGAGTGAGCTCCAGGACAGGCAGGGCTACACAGAGAAACCCTGTCTTTGGGATTGGGATGGGGAAGAGAAAGAAAGAAAAAGCTTCCTTGCTGTGTTTCCCCTGCCTCAGTGTGCCGCCTCCTATGCTCACAAGACGCACATCTTCTAGTCTGTCTCAGAATCAGGAGGTATGCCCAGCATCCTCCTTTGTCCCAGATGACAAGTTAAAGCTGGTCAAGCTTTTTTGACTCTTCCCCAGGTCTCAGGAAATCTCTCTGTAAGACTTTCCATTGCTGGGGAGAGTGGTGTGTTTCTGACTGTAATCCCAGCGCTCAGGATACATAGGCAGAAGGAGAACAAGCCCCAATTGAGCCTGAGCAAAACCTTGTCAAGGAGAGAGAGGGGGAAGGGGAAGGAGGGAGGGAAAGAGACACAGAGATACACAGAGACAAAGAGACAGATAGCAAGACAGACGACACAGAGACGAAGAGATACAGAGACTCCTCAAGTTCCTGGCCTCTTTTCTATTCTGCTGCCATTCACAGACACAGCACCAAGGGATGAGCTCAGCACAAATTTTACCCCTTCCCGGATGTGCAATGAGGAGAATTACAACATCTACTCTGTGAGTCAACTCTGAGATTAACGACAATGATGTATGTCTAGGGCCTGGCACACAGCAAGCACGCAAATGATCACTGCTGTCATCCCTGTAATTACTGATGTCCTGTGAACCGCGCTCCTCATGCATGCTCGGGTTGAATCCCTGCATTCAGGCTTGAGATTTGCAATTGGGGACATGCTGTCATTATCTCACAGAGAAGTTAAGGTTCAAAAGGTTACGAGTGATTTTTTTTCCCTAACATCATATAGCTGAAAAAAGTAGCAGAGAAGTAATTCAAGCTCAGGTCTTAAAACTTTGTTCTTACTATGAGAAACGTGTCCTCCTTGAAATTACTTAAAACCCAGGTTGGGGAAACACAGCTGTACACCTTCCAGAGAGTAATACGGAAATGTACCAAAGTCTTATAGACTGTCTTCAGATGATCGGAATTATGAAGCTTGAACTAGTATTATTTGTCTTTGAACTATAGAGATACAGACAGTATTTCTGGTTAATCACAGATTTTATTTCTGGGGTCTGAAGGCCACCCCTTTCCAGGCTGCAGAGCATAAGAAAGTGCAATGGGAGCAATGGGAACATAGAGCACCAGACCCCAGAGAGATCCAAGGACCCATGAGTCTTCTGTTCTCCTCCAGGAGACAACCAGGTCCTTTGGGACAGCTGGGACACTTCCTGGAAGAGGAAGGTCTGGATGGCTTCTACTAGAGAATGTAACTAAGGTCTTGATCTAGTTTTTATTGGTCAGTATTGGCATCCAATTCACCTCAGATATTTGAAAGGTGGTGTTTGTTTACTATCTGTTGTTTCCTCTCTGCTTTCTCATCCACTACGTGTTTCCCACATCTGAGATAATGATGGAAGGATGGAACACAGTAGGGATTGTCTTTCAATTTGCACTAACATCCGGAACCCAGATGCAGGCTCTTCAAGAGCAACACTGGCATATTCTACATAGTAGGATTTTTGTTGTTAGATTTTTTTTTTTTTAATATAAGAATGTCTGGTTAAAGATGACAAAATTCTGGAGATAGCCACTACCACCACCCTGCCGTGACCTTCCTTGAAAGCCAAAGCACACTGGCTTTCAAAAGTTTCACCTTGAAACTTTCAGAAGTTTCCACCATGAAACACAATCCATTTTGAACACAGGATAGGAAGGTAACCGAAAATAAAACCCATCACAAAAGGGTGGAGGTGTGGTGCACTTGGAGACCACAAAGGTAACAGTGCCTGGCAGAGGCCTGGCGCACAGTAGGAATGCAGTGGGCATTACTCACAAAGAAGGCTCCTTTTCTTTGAGCAGGGGGACTGAAAACTTTAGGTCAAGTTACCAAGTGAGGCAGGAGTGAGGTCTTTGTTGAGAGAGGGAGGGAAGAAGGAAGAGAATGCAAAGGAAAGAGACACAGTCCAGGCCAAAGCCACGGACTCAGACACAGATGCAGGATCAGTTAGCACAAGGTGTGAAGGAACCCTTAAGGACATACATAGGCCATTTGAGGATCAGCTCCTCAGTCTAAGTAGAACCTTCTACCCCCTCATACCTCAAGCCTCCTATCCCAACCATCTCCTTAGGCCTCAATTCAAGGCTGCAGGAGGCATGTGCCTGAGCCTCAGCTCTGACAAAGACCCCATTCTTTCTGGCGTTCCACAGCTGGAGCCCATGTGTGGCAGCCCATGTGTGGCTGAGAGCCAGGAGGTCTCCGTCCAGCCCAGTGCTGGCAGTAATTTGACATATAAACTAGAGCAAGGCACTCTCCCCTCTGCAGCCCATGTCTCCCTTCAGGAAAATAGCAGCAACCACACTGCCCTGTAATCCCCCTTGGGTGGCATGTGGCTCTGCTGAGCTGCAAGTGATGGGAAACTTCCTTGTGAATCACCATAAACACCAGTCACTGTGACTATTAGAACCATTGTCATCATGGCTATTCTTTGATTCACACACCAACTGCCCTCCACTCCCTCCTCCTCCTGCCCTTCTGGAATGTGATTTTAGAGAACACAAGGCTCCCATCAATTATACTCTTTCCCTCCCTATCCCTCTCTCTCCTCTAAGCCTTCTGTTACCTGGCATTGAATCCAGACCCCTCCCTTTCACCCCAGTTCTGACCACTCCTTATTTCTGACCATCCTGGTTTGTTAGGAAAGGGCCTGGACATTAAGGGCTTGGTGAGTGATTTGGGACACCTGTCTTCCCCTCTCTCACCAGTTGCTTTCTCTGATAGTGAAAGAAACTGTGCTCCAAACCACCCTCACAGTGTTGCCTTGAGATTCACCTGAGATCCTGGAGAATCACATGGTCCCATGACGCTCATACTGCCTTGGCTGTCTGAAACCTGTTTAAAACTCTTCCAGTTATTCTCTTTGGATCAACCATTGCTCTCTCTTCCCCCTTGGTTCCTCATAAACTTTAAATGCGCCTAGGAAAGGGGAACACTTACCGTCAGCCCCACAAGTTAACAGAGGCTGAACCGACGATGCCTTCCCAGAACAAAGTAAAATGATTAAGATCCAACCCTGAAAAGGTGTGTTTGGTTAGAGGAAATGGACCAAGCGTGAAGGAGGTCTTCCATCGTAGTTACCTGAGACTTCCTCCCTGGCCCTTGGACCTCTTTGCGGTTCTAAAACCCAGGCTCCAGGGGCCAGGGGTCGCTCGCTAGGGCGCAGAGATACTCTAAATCAGAGCTTCAGGCGCCATCCGGTGGCCACTAGAGAGAATGCAGACGTAAAGAAATGGTAAGACCAGGAAGCAGAGAGATAGGTGTTGGCTGCATTCAGGAAAAGAGGGATGGCTCTAGCTTTCAGCAGCCCTCACAGTTCCCCAACAGGAAGTGCCCTGTTCCAGTCCCGCACCCACGCAAGTCTTCTGTCTGGCCCTGCTGTTGACTCACGATGTGCTCTCAGACAATGACCTGTGGCCCCTAGGACTGACTTTCTTTAGCTTTAAATTTGAGAGATTGGGCAAGGTGAGATCTCATGCTAGGCTCTATCTGCTTACTTTATCTGATCATGATATCTAAGTAGGATCCAGATCACTTCAGCTCCTGTGCCCAGCTGCTCCTGACCCACATAGCCAATCACAGAAAGTATCGCTATACCATTCAAGGTTTGGCTCAAAGATCCCCTCCACCCCTTTTTTCTTGCCTGCACTACCCTTCATCTGACACCCCCTTTTCTATACAGTTGTACAAAGGTGAACTTCATTCCTCTCCAGCCTCCAGCTTTCTGCAGTGACCCTTGTCTCCCTCCCCATCCAGTCTTAGCAGCACAGAAATCAGTCAGCCTAGCCTCGACCCTGTATGGTGGCAGAATCAGGTTCCCTTTAACAACCTCCATGACTGAATCATGGGAACCTTTGAATAAATGTATGAGTATACATGACAAAGAAGACGTCTACTGGTTTTTTTTAAGTAGAAGCATATCTGTGATTGTCAAAGTCATAGCAATATAATCACACACAGAGGGAATGAGAGAGAGAGAGAGAGAGAGAGAGAGAGAGAGAGAGAGAGAGAGAGAGAGAGGACTGTTGAGCCCAGAGGGCTGTGAGACCTTGAGCCAAGAGATTTGGGAGGCCTCTAGAAGCTACAAAGGAAAGCAGACCTCTCCAGGAAGAATGCAGCCCTGCCAACCCATCTTGGACTTCTGACTCCGGGAACTGTAAGACAGGGAATTTATTTTGCCTTCAAGGTCCTCATTTGTTATAGCAGCAATCGGAAACCGATAACATGTCAGTTTAGTCTCTGACTAGACATGCCACTTTGGGAAACTACATGGCTCCATTTCCTCTTGTCTGAAATGGAAATGATGAAGGCAATAATTAATTTCAGCATTTATTTTTACATTATTAGGATCATTATCACCAACCATCTTGGCTGTTCCTTGAATTACAAGCAACTGCCCTCCACTCCGTCTCTCTTCCTGCCCTTCTGGACTTTAGAGAATACAAGGCTCCCATCAATCATGTCCTTCCCCTCCCTATTCCTCTCTCTGCTCTAAGAGATCCAGCCTTTTGGCACCTGGTTTGGAGTCAGGCCCCTCCTTTGACCCCAGTTCTAACCACGCCCCATTTCTGACCATTCTGGAATAGGAACAGGTGGCGGGGCGGAAGCCAGAGAACAGCCTACAGAAGTTGTTTTCTCATTTTACCATGTGGGTACTGATGGTTGAACTCAGACTGTAAAGCTTGGCGGGTAACTGTGCTTGTCAGCTGAGCCATCTTGCCATCTAAGATACTAGTTATCTCACAAGGCTGTCTGGATAAAAACGGATACAATGGCGATATTAGGAAATCACTTAAAACCAGGTCCAAGACTTATTACTGTAAGAATAATTGCTAACTACCGTTAACAAGGGACTTAAAATACATGTCGGGCACAATGTCCGATACTTAGCATAAATCCCTCTAGCCACAGTCCTGCTTGTCCCAGTTAAACCTTGTCCCAGCTTTAATAACGGCAAAACAAACTCAGGGGAATTCACCCTGACGCTCATTGTGGAACTGAAAGTGTTTTAAGCTTTAGTTTGCGTGTGTACCCGGGAAGTTTGTTCCTTGCTGGTAGAGGGGTGTGCGCGCGGCTCAGCTTTGTTTCTTGAAGGAGTGGCAGACGGAGAGCCACCGGCTCAGGGATGCCACCAAGTGTCAGAGGCAGATGATACGATCCAGGTGGAGTGTATCTCTCATCCCCCACTCTTTCTGTTCAGGGGCTCGACCGAGTCTCCCACCTCCCCAGCCAGGTCCCAAGCGGCCCTTGAGCCGTATTTTTGGCTCCAGAAGACAGGAACAGCAAGGAAACGAAGTGCTAGAGGATGAGGGACTCAGACTTCCTCAGACCCGAAGGTTTTCGAGGCACCCCCTCCCTCCCCACGTCCTGCATAACAGGCCATCTGTTCTGTGCTGAATAAACAAGAGACGGGAAGCAGCGGCCCCCTGCCCCCAGCCCCAGTACTGCACAATGCGCCTTTCTCCAAGAGGACGCCGCCCGGGCGGGCGCCTGCGAGCACGCTCCGTCTGAACTCCCCTCCCTCTGGCAGCATAGCAGTAGCCACAAACCGACCCTGTGAAAACCGATTTTTTTTTTTTAAGAAAAGGAAAACAAAAAAATAGAAATCCAACAAAGCTTGCGGCGATTGTAGCAGTCCTTCCCCACCAGCACCTCCCCACCCCCTCGTCCCCATCCCCTAATTCTGGCTCCTGGTCCAGGTGAGGCCAGCTCGAAGGCTGCGCTTGGGGCCCGCCAGCGCCCCCTCCCGGACGGTCCAGGTTGTAAGACTCGGGCTCTGCCTCGCGTGGCTGCTGGGACAGCATGCGGCCCTCACTTCTGGTTAGCCAGCTGGTTCTCCAGCTCCTCCAGGCGCCCTGTCAACCGGGCCAGTGAGCGGTTAAGGACGATTTGGTCTCAGACATCCCTTCACCTGCCCTGCAACCCGCACCTCCAGCCCCAAAGGATATGGTTCTGCGTCAGGCTCTCGAGCGCCCCCAGCGTGCGGCCCTGGAACTCCACCAGGCTTTCGCATTCGCAGGGACTCCGGAGCTCTGTCCCCGCGCTGATGCCCTCCTCTGCAAGCAAAGAGCCAAGAGTCAAGGGAATGAGAAGCCAAAGGAAGGCCACCAGGCTGTGGCCTTGACCTTCTGATACACCCTAGTCGATGGTTGAGTATGTGCTTGGAGACTTTGGATTTAGACCTGCCCTGAGTCACAGCCAAGGCGCACAGAAGTCCTGGGGGAAACTCGACCGTCCCCTCTAAGTCTCAATCCACCCCTCCCCGCATCCGTAGAATGGACATAATGAAAGAAGCTACTCTCTGATGGTTGTGAGGTTTAGATGATTGGTGTATGTGTACCCACTTGCAAAAGAAATTCTCAAACCCTGATGCTTGCTGGGATAACCACAGAACTGGCTCGAATCCAGATTCTGATTCCGAGTGAGAATCTGTATTTTAATAAGCTCCTAAAGCACATTAATACTGAAGTCCATGGGTTTCATTTTGATTAGAAAAAGTCCAGATGGATGAGCTCTCTCCAGATGAGATCACAACAAACAATGGACATGTTCTGTATCAGCCCTGCCCGATTCAATACCCACAAGCCACCTGGAGCTATTTAACACTTGAAATGTGGCTGGTTGTAACTGAGTAACTCAATTTCTATTTTGTGTTATTGTGATCTATTGTAACTCATCATACACATATAGTGACTGAATGCCATAGTGGCACAATATCTAGAGCAATGCCAGGAACAAGTCAACCCTGTATTGTGTATTTCAAGTAAGCCAGCATTCCTCAAACTGTGGTCTGTGGGCAAGTAGTATTAGCATAACCTAGGAATACCTCATAATGGCAAATTATCAAACCCCATCCCAGACCTGCTGAGTCAGGAGGAAGGGCACCAATTGGCGATTCCATTGCTTCTGATGAAATTAATGTTTAAATTACAGATCCAGGTGAGGTATGATGGTGCACCCCTTTGGTCCCAGCTCTTAAGAGGCATAGGCAGAAGGAAGGATCTCTGTGAGTTTGAGGCCAGTCTGGTCTACAGAATGAGTTCCAAGAGGAAAGCCAACGCTATGCAGAGAAATCCTGTCTCAAAAACAAAAACTATGGATCCAAGTTCATCTCCTCACCCACTTCAACATCTAAGAGTGGAGAACAGATAAACTTGGTTGCCTATGTTTCCCTAATAGTACAAAAAAATGGTGGGGATTATGACAGAGATAGCATCACTGTTAGTCCATGCCATTTTCTATTTTTATTTTTTTAGTGTGTGTGTGTGTGTGTGTGTGTGTGTGTGTGTGTGTGTGTGTGTGTGTGATATGTGCATGAGAGCAGACCACAGCACTCATGTCGAAATCAGAGAACAACTTTTGGGGAGTCAGCTCTCTCCTCGCACCTTTATGAGGCACCTTTGCCTCTCTATGTATCCAGGCTAGCTTGACCTGCAAGCTTCCAGGTGCTTCCGTCTCCACCACCCATCTTCCGGTTGGGATGCTGGGTACAGATGTCAGCCATCACATGGAGCTTTTTGATAATGTGTTCCAGGGTCAAACTCAGGTCGCTGGCTTGCATGGCAGCTGCTTTTTCATGCTGGACCATCTCATGGGCTCTCATTTTTAATATTGCAGATAGCACAATTTTTAGCACTCAGCCTCCATAGGAAGCCTCTATTATAAGTCAAACTCTCATCCTTGGCAACCTTGTGTCATTTTACTGATGACCTCATTAACAATTCCCAAATGACTTTAGACCTGTAGAACCGAGGGTTACAGGAGGAAGAGGATCTACCTGGGCCTGTATAGTCAGCCAGTGAAGAGCCTTAACCAGAGAGCTCCAACTTGTCTCAGAAATCTACAGCTGGCAGTAACTTTGAGCATCTTTCCTCTTACAGAAGAAGGTAAGGCAGGGGCAGGGGCTAAGTGAGTTATCCAGAGTCCATTGTAGATAAGTTGGGACAGGAAGGGTCCTAAAGCCCAATGCTTCCAAAACACCTTAGTTAATTGTGAGAGTTGCTGGCAGGGCAGGAAACACATTTACAGATTCTCTACCCTGGACTCAGCCCTGCTAACCTGCCACTGCCAGCAGTGAGCCTGCTGCACTAGAAGAAGAGCCACATCTCTGACCTGTGTTAGGATCTAAAGACCTCATAGTCAAAACCAAGCCCCGCCCCAGAAATTTTGTTCCTTATAAGGTCCAGCTGTTCCCCACAGGCACGCCTGGATTCTTCACACCTCCCTCCAGCTGGAAACCAGATGCATTACAATGATAGCATTTATGGTCTATGTCCCCCAGAAAGTACAAGCCACTGTGTATTTAAAAAAAAAAAAAAATCTGTCCTGTCACTTTGCCAAGTCTATAAAGTTAAATCCCAACAAGCTGGAGGATTGCAGTTGGTTCGGCTTATGAATGTTAAATGTGCCTTCTTTTTAATGCTGTCTCTCAGCCTGGAGCGGTGGCTCGGTGGTTAAGAGAACTGGCTGCTCTTCTAGAGGACCCAGGTTCAATGCCCAGCACCCACATTGTTCACAACCATCTGTAGTCTCATGGGAACTGACCCCCACTTCTGGCCTCCACATATACCAGGCACCTACATACAAACAGGCAAAAGGTCTCCATAAAATACAATTAAAAAATTTTTTTAATAATAAAGTTTTCTCAAGTTATTCCAGACACTACTAATTTGAGCGAAAAATCCCAATGCCTCATTGACTCTGATGTGCACACAAAGCATGCGAGGGTCTGATTCACTGTCCTGGGCTGCATTTCTGACAAGCTGCAGTAAGGTGACAGACCTGGTCCGGATTTTAAATAACCAGCTCTGCGTAGAGAGCTTAACTGATGAAGAATAGTGAAGTGCTGAGGACCAGGGCATCTATCAGAGGCTAGGCGAAGACAACAGACACCTAGGAGACATTCACTCACCTGGGCAAATGCTGCCTTTGAGATTCTCCAGCAGGTGCGTCATGGTGCTGAAGTCCGGAGAGTAAGACACGTGCAGCTCCGGTGGTTCGGATGCGATCTCCCGCAGCTCTTCCTCCACAGCCTTGCCCACGCCCACGGCATACATGACGATGCCTATAGTGCACAGGCACTCAAGAGAGTGCTCCAGGTCTCGAGAAAACTTCCCATCCTCCACTCCAACCCCACTCCAGTCCATCCCTCGCCAGACCCACCTTCCTCTTTGGCGCGAGCTGCCCACACTGAAATGTCGTCCTGAGAGCGGCCATCAGTGAACACCAGGCCCACACGAGGCACGTTGAGGTCGCGAGGCCGCGCTCCCTGCGCCTCTGAGAAGCTGTGCTCCACCATGTGACGCAGCGCCAGCCCTGTCATGGTGCCACGCTCCATGTACTCCACAGCCAAAACTGCCTGCTTCACCTCGGCTGCGGTGCCATAGCGGCCCAGAGGGAACTCGGTGCGCACCCGGCTGGAGAACTGCACCAACCCAACACGTGTGCCCTCGGGGGACACGTCGAGGAAATCCACAATCTGGTTCACGAAGCGCTTCACCAGCTCGAAGTTCTGTGGGCGCACACTCTTGGAGCCATCCACCAGGAGAACAAGATCCACGTGACCCTCTCGGCACCCTGCCAAGGAGAAGGCTTGGATGGAGGGGTCAGACCCTTGCCCCGCAGAGCCACACACTCATCTAGTAATTCGCCTTCAATATTTATTATATAACGCATACCAGTTGTGTGTCCTGACTGTGTGTGTCCAGCAATCAATATATAACCATCATCCTCTTTTGGATGATAGCTTTTGATGATTAAGTGCTTAGCACTAACCAAATGCTTTGTTAAAAAGCTTTTTTTTTTTTTTTTCCAAGACAGGGTTTCTCTTCGTAGCCCTGGCTATCTTGGAATTCACTGTGTAGACCAGGCTGGTCTGAAACTCAGAGGTCTGCCTGCCTCTGCTTCCCAAGTGCAGAGATTAAAGGCGTGCGCCACCACCTCCCAGTTCTTTTTTAAACAACCAAAAGCAAAATCACCACAATAGCTAGCTCTAGCATTCATCGATCACCTAGTAAGTATCTGTCACCATTTTAAGCACCATATCAGTATTAACAACAATGACAAGAACATTTACTGACGCTCACCATGTGTCACAGACTGAAACGTGCACTTTACACGTTTTCTCCCGGAGCGTTATCCCCATTTTCTATAAACTAGGCTCTGAGGATAAACTGACTGTGATTTGCTTCCATATTTAACTGTGGCAAAGCCAAGACGGGGAGGCAGGATCATCTAAACCACAAACAGCTGGGCCTGCTCACTAAGACACTGCTGCCTTTGTTCTGATCCAGGAGCTTCAGGAGTACGAGAAGGGGGTTCAACAACAAAGAAAGCGTAGTCCTCATCTACAAGATCAGGACAGACTGTGCAGCAAGGCAGACATGTCATCTGTCACAGTCAAGGAAAGCACACCAGGAGGAAGCAGTAAGGGAGCCCAAGACAGGACTAAATCACTTTCCTGGGAGTAGTTAAAGAAGGCTTTGTGGGGGTGGTGAGGTTCAATTAAGAAAGCCCAAGGTCATTATCAGTTATATAGCTAGTACGTGGCCAGCCTGAGCTACATAAAACCATGTATCAATGTGATTATCTTTGGGGGGAAATTGGGATTAGATGCAGGCCAAGCCTTCATTAATGCAATTAATTAATGTCCTTACAAGAGTTTCTAAAGAAGCTGCTTCCTCCATCCATCCATCAAGAAAGAACACAGAGAAAACTAGCCTGTATAAGCCAGGAGGCAGAGCCTCACGGGATACCATATCTGCCAGCATCTTGGTTTTAGTCTTTCCAGAACTGAAAACTTAAGACCCCATTGTGGTTTAGATATGGTTTGTGCCCAAGAGTCTGTGTGCTAGAAACTTGGTCCCCAGGGTAACAGGACTTAGAAGTGGTTGCGACCCCAGGGGGTCTTATGGTCTTTCCATCACAGTGACATAAGTAACTTAAGGGTGGAAGGATTTGCCTGAGCTCATAACTTTGGAAATTTCAGTCCATGGCTGTCTGACTCCATTGCCTTTGACCTGGGGAAAGGCCAGATATCATGACAGCAAGAAGATGATGGAAGAAAGCAACATCCTTCATTATAGAAGGAAACACAAAGACAAACAGGCAGGCAGGCAGGGGCAAAATACTCTTCAAACAGGACAAGGAGGCTCAAGCCTGTAATCTCAGCACTTGGGAGACAGACAGGATCAAGACCAGCCTGGAATACACATCCAAATCCCAGTCTTCAGGAACTGGAGATGAAGGTCATTTGGTAGAATGGTTACCTAGCTTGTTCCAAGCCCTGAGTTAGACCCCTTGCACCACAGAAAAGGAAGCGTGGTACCATTTGGAGGCAGTAGGATTAAGAAGTCCAAGGTCATTATCAGTTACATAACTAGTACATGGCCAGCCTGGGCTACATAAAACCCTGTCTCACAAAAACAAAACAAAACAACAACAACAACAAAGACACACCTCCCAGTGACCCACTTCCTCAATCTGGGGTCCATGCTCTACAGTTCCATCTCCCAACACCCTAAAAATCTACTCTTGTGTTTAATTTATCTCTGGGTAATCAATTAATAAGATCCCAGGCTCTGAATACCTTTGCATTAAGGACCAAGCCTTTGATGTCTGAGCCTTGAGAGGGAGCCCTTTCTATTTAAACCATAAGAGGCCTTCTGGGAGATGATTAGGTCATGGAGCACCACCCTACAAAGAAATTAACGCCTACATCACAGACTTGAGTAGGTCTCGAGAGACTAGAATGACCCCGCCAGTGAATGGTTACAAAGGAGGGCCACCTCCTGTACTTGAACCCTCACACACACATACTGTTCACTCTCTAAGGCTCTCTCTTGTCATGTGGTCATCGCCAATGCCGAGATGTTGACACTATGCTCAGACCTCCAGACTGTGAGCCACGTAAGCTCTATTCTTCATCAATCACCCAGCTTTGAGCGTTCTCATTATAGCGACGCACATCAGCGTTGCGACATAGCAACCCAAATGGGCTAATACAGTCTTAAAGGATGACTGGGAATTTGCCCAGGCAAGAGAGGCATTCTAGAAGGTTGGCACCACACGTACAAACTAATGGGATCTGGGAAGGGCATGACACATTTGGAGAGGGACAGGCCAGTGTGACTAAAATGTTCAAGTGTGGCAAGAGGTGGAATAAAGAGTTGGCTAAAGCTAGATGGTAATGAGCTTAAGTGGTGGTTTCAAAATTGACCGCAGCCCATGATGAAAAATAAGAATAATAATACACCATGGTGCATTTCGCATAACTGAATGTCCACTTCATGAAGCAATACCTACTCTCCTAAACTCTGGAAACTATATTTCTCTTCTTTTCCTTAAATGTTGGTTGTAACCCACTAATTTGGTTTCATTATCCACTAATGTGGCTATGCCCATTCCAAGGGGAAAGCATTTGATCTTTATTTTGTAGACACTGGTGAGCCACAAAAGAATTGTGGGTGAAGGAGGAATGTGATCTGATATGGATTTTAAAATCGGTCTTGACAGAAGGATAGGGGACTGGTTGGAAACAGAAGCTGAGCGTAAGCACATCCCCTAACATAGCACATGCATACCACCATCTGTGGGGCTGTAACTGGGCATTGAAGAAGAGGCAGGCAATGGGGCAGGAGCAGACCCTCTGCGTATAACTCACGGTCACAGCTTTTGCCATCAGCCTGAAGTCGCCTCCCCTCAGGGCACAGACAGTGAAAGGAAAGACCCTCGCTCACACACTGGAACTCACAGCCATGGTCCACACCGTTGCAGAAGTCCCTGACTTTAAAGAAGACACCAAGTAAGACCAGTCAGGTTAGAGAGCCCAGCAGCTAGAATCCCCATCTATTCCCTACAAATATGAGAGACACCTCCTCACCCCAACAGCTTCTCCCATCAGGCAGCAGGTCATAGCCCTCTCTGCAGCGACACTGTGGCCCCACCGAAGTGCTCACACACTCGTGCTGACAGCTATGGTTTCCAAAGCTGCAGTAGTCAATGGCTGAAGGAAGAAATGGTAAGATGTCACTTCTGAGTGTAGCCATCGGGGCCTCTATTTAGAATGCTCACCGAGAGGGGTGAGTGGGAGGCTTACTTACCCCTGCAGCTCCTCTGGTCCTGCTGGAGTGCAAAGCCAGCTCGACAACGGCAGAAATAAGAGTCCAGGGAGTTGACACAGAGGTGTTCACAACCGTGGGTTCCTTCAGCACAGAGATCTGTGGCTGGGAAGAGGATGGAGTCAGCCTTTGCTCAGGGCTTTGTTTCACAGCTGAGCCACACAACCCTCTGAGGTTCTCAAAACCCAGCTGAAGAACCAGGGAGATGCTCAGTCTGTAAAGTGTCTGCTTCAGAAACATGAGGACCTGAGTTTGGGTCCCCAGCATCCCTATAAAAGTTAGGTGTGGTAGGTGTAGCCCTAACCCTGGGATGGGCAGAGAACCACAGATCTCCAAAGACCTGGTAAGCTCTGGGTGCAGCGAGAGAACATGTCAATAATGAAAATGATAATCGTAATAATAGTAATAATAACAACAAGGTGGTATGTCCCAGGGGATGGCCATGGGAAGCACAGCACTTGCCACACAAGTCTGTGACCTAAGTTCAATCCCCAAAACCCACTTAAAGGTGGAGAAAGCAAGTCAGGTCCTAGGGTTGTCCTCTGACCTGTGTGCACCCTGTGACACCTATGCACCTGCACTCACAGATCACACATACACACTAATAATAAATAAAACAATTTTAAATAATAATAAGGCAAGTCATGGTAGGGGACAATACTTGACATGCACCTCTGGCCTCCACAGGTACCCACATACACATACATGCACGATTACTTTTTAATTAAAAAAAAAAATGTTAAGACCTTGCCTTGCCCCTACCCCAAAGGTCATAACTAGTCTGGTGTGCTACCCAGACATTTGTGAGTTTATGTCGTCATCGTCGTCTTTCTACAGGATTAAGTAACATTTTCAGTTCAAATCTTGAACATATCCCAGAGCCAAAGAGCCCACTACTGAGTCCAGCATATAGAGGAGAACCTGATCCCCCACAAGCTCCTTGGCTCACAGGAAAGTGTGAGGAAGGGCAGCTTCACCAATCTGCAAAGATCTTTCCCCTGTCTGCAAAATGGAGCACAGAAGGAAAATTCACTTGCCCTTCACTGCTTCCCTCTGAAGAGGTGGGAGGGAGACCTGCCTGGGTGAGCACACTGGTCCTCTGCATATGTGAAGATGATCTAGACCTGAACTGAGGAAAGCTGTGAAAATGTGGGATTCCCGGGGAAAGGGCTGCAGTGGAGCAGGGATGGGAGGAGGGCCTGTAGCCAGTGGGCTAAAGATGGCAATGGGAAAACCCTGTAGTTGGATAATTGATGGCTTCCAGGGACAGGGGCATCTAATAGCACTTACAAGTAATTTTTTTCTTTGTATGTTTGACTTTTACAATAATTAGATCCCTGTCCACTTCCACCTTTAACAGAATGGAACATGTACACATACATATGAAGGCGTGGCCTTCTGTGTGCATGTGTGTAAAACAAAGACTGTAAAGGTGGCCATGCGGAACTGAAAAAAATGAGGAAAGATCGTGAGTAAAAAGAATGCAGCAAGCGGGGCAGTGATGGCACACGCCTTTAGTCCCAGCACTTGGGAGGCAGAGGCAGGCAGATTTCTGAGTTCAAGGCCAGCCTGGTCTACAGAGTGAGTTCCAGAACAGCCAGGGCTATACAGAGAAACCCTGTCTCAGAAAGAAAAAGAGAAAGAAAGAAAGAAAGAAAGAAAGAAAGAAAGAAAGAAAGAAACAAAGAAAGAAACAAAGAAAGAAACAAAGAAAGAAAGAAGGAAAGCAGCAGGGCGAAGCATGATGATGTGTGTTGGTGCCCTCAGTGCTCTGAAGGCTGAGGCAGGAGGATTGTGAATTTGAGGCACAAGAAAGTGGGGGGGTGGGAGGAGAGGAAGGGAGGGCAGAGGAGAGAAGAAGAAAGGAGAGGAGGAGGAAAGGCAAAGGAGGAAAGGGGAGAGGAAAGGAAAGAGAGGGAGAGGGAACGTGAACAGAATCCCAGAGAAAGTTACAGCTACCAGAATACATTTTCCAGATATCTTAGGAAAAGACTTAATGTCCATCATAATCTAATGGGGGGGTGCATACTAATCCTTTTAAGTTGACTTTTGAATAGTTAGTTAGTTAGTTAGTTAGTTAGTTAGTTAGTTAGTTAGTTAACGAGTATGTGAGTGTGCTGGTATGCACAACTGTATGTGCACTCAGAAAAGGTGTTGGATGTCCTCTTCATCGTTCTCTACCTACTCCTTTGAGACAGGATCACTCCCTGTGACCAGGACCTCCTGGCTATACTGGAAATCAGCAAGCCCCAGTGATCTTCCTCTCTTCCCACCTCAGAGCTGGAGTTACAGGTCTTTGCCAGATCTTGTCTGGTTCCTGAGCCCTGAGATGCAAACTCTTCATGACTGTGTAGCAAGTGCTGTTAACCACCGAGCCGAGCCGTTTCTCCAGCCCACCCTTCAGCCTTTTAAAGTTTCTAAGCACAAGAAGACCCATGTGGCAACTGGGTTGTTGGGATCACATGACCCGGCTTTCCAGATCGTGAAGCTAAAATCATGGAACTAGTTGCTGTGACTGTATAGAAGGCTCGCTAACAACGGGCACTGTGTGAATGGTAGAAAACACAGTCACTGGACCTCAAAAGAAAAACCCAATATTCATCTAAGCAAGGCATCACACACTGTAGTTTTTCAGAAGATTTTAAAAAAAAAAAGATTTGCAGAGAGGAGGCACCACAGAGAGAGCTGAGGTGCAAAGGCAAGAATGGAGAACACTTAACTGTGGGAGGGCAAGGCTCCAGTCTATCAAAGATCTGTGTGGACCCAAGTGATAGTCCCTCTTTCTATGAATTGTACAGTGAAGGGGCGTGATTTTACTTCTAAAGAACTTGCCAAATAGTTGTTGGGATGCTGGGAAGCCAAAGAAGACAGTGAGACCGCAGGATGGGTTGGCACTCACCCAAACAATTCTTGTTATCTGGTGCTAGCTTGTAGCCAGAGTTGCAGGCGCAGTAGAATGTTCCTGGGGCGTTGACACACAGATGTTGGCAGCCATGTCTCAACTCAGCACACAGATCCTTCCCTGAGGACACCCAAGGGGCAATTAACAGATAACAGACAGAGCAGAAGCATCCGAGGGTAGGGTCTGAAGCAAATACCATTCCCAAGTATGGACTTAGGATATGGATTTGCTCCTTTGAGATGGCCGGTCCAGGTTGAGAGGGTTAGAGGAAGAATACGACTTAAGTAGCCCCTTTGAATGGTCTCAGAAGAGGGCGCTGCACTGCTTGGATTTAGGAGGATCAGGTGTTCAAGGTCAGCCTCAGCTAAAAATTAACTTCAAAGCCAGTCATACACACACACACACACACACACACACACACTGCACAAAGTGGCAAAGAAAGTTCTTATAGCTTTTATACAAAAGAGGCTTAGAGTTGGAGGAACCTACGTGGGTGGGCGGGGCATGACTCCTGACTGACAATATTCTCCATTTTGAGTGATTCTTGATTAAAAGACATTTGGAGTGAGGCGTTGACATTTAGCTTGTGACATAGCCAGTCTCTGACACAGCATGACTGGCTGCTGAGTATTGTAGGACAAACCCGGGATGCGAAATGCAATGCGATACACCACTCCACAGGAGGGACCACGGCTACTGGTACCCAGAGGGCAGAGGAAAACTGAGGGATCCCCTAAAGGATGCAAACTGGAAAGGAGTTCAGCGCAGCTCAAGCTCACCGCACAGCCGGCCCTGGAACTGCAGGCCAAACTCCTGAATGAGATCGAAGGACTCCACCAAGAAGACATGCTGGTCCAGCGGCGGCGAAGCCATGGCGCGCAGAGATCCCACGTCGGCTCGCTGCACCCCTACTGCGTAGATCTCAATGCCGCGGGCACGCGCCTGAGCGGCCACTTCGGCCACTCGGTCTTGAGGTCGCCCGTCCGTCACGATGACCAAGACGCGCGGCACTCGCTCCTCCGATGGGCGCGCGCCTTCGGCTTCGCTGAAGGCCACGTTCATGGCATACTGGATCGCCAGCCCGGTCATGGTGCCCTGTGCCAGCGGCACCACCGCGCGGATGGCGCGTTCCATATCCTCGCGCCGTGAGAAGGCGCTCAGGGGAAAGACGCTCTGCACTTGGCTAGAATACTGGATCACACCCACGCGCGTGGTGTTCAGACCCACATCCAGGCTGCGGAGAAGGCCCACTAGAAACTGCCTCATGGTCTCGAACTCGAAGGGGCGCACGCTGCGGGAGCTATCAATCATAAACACCAAATCCAGGGGCCCAGTGTAGCACCTAGGACCTGTGGGAAGATGGGGAAGGGTCAACTATAGCTGCTATCTCAGGAAAAGCCGGAAGAAATGCTGTTATCTGAATGGAACAGCGCCCAGCATGTCATTAACCTAATAAATAAGCCTTGGACACAGTCGTTCATCAATCATTTGAAGGGAACCTGAGCCAGGAAATCGCACAAATTCCCCTTATGCAGTTCTGGGAGCTGTTCTGAGTCTGTATTGTGTATTGGAGAGTGAGCAAAGGATGTCGCAGTCTCAAATGCCTACATGAACCAGCCAGACAACGTAAATGAATGAACTAGTTGGATTATGTCTATAACGTCACATCTCCCGTATCCCTGATAACTTGGATTGACCCAGCAAGCAAGTCTCTGTTTTTTTGTTTTGTTTTGTTTTGTTCAAGAAAATTCCCAAATAGGGGTTTTTATGTGGAGTCTCCTGATTTTTCCATGGCTTCAATAAGCTTCAATAAAAGTCAACACCGAATGAACAGTTCTTTGTGAACCCAAAACTATGCCACATAGTGCAGGATAGGAAACAGCACACCAGGAGCGAAATGGGAAGCCCGAATCCAGCCCGGTGTGTTTCAAAGCCCCCCCCCCCCCCCCCCCGCCTTCATACACACACCCGTCCCTCTGTCCCCCAGCACCACCCCCTCTGGCAATGCTGGCTCTCTATGAACAATGTTTCTGCTCCCTTCCTCCCATGTGAGGGCTGGGATCCAGCTCACCTGCAGACTGGAGCTGGGTTTCCCAGGACTGCATGGAGAGCAGCACCAGAGACAGTGGCCAGCAAAAAAGGCCTCTCATGGTGCTTGTAAGGATGAAGAAGCAAAGTGTCACAGCCTGCAGGTAGAAAGAAGTTAGTAAAGCAACAGTTTTTGACATCGCTTTTATTTCAGGGGATGTACACTTTGGTTTTGCATATGTTCAAAATGTCTTTCCAGGCATGGTTGCACACTCAGGAGGCAGAGGCAGGCAGATCTCTGGGAGTTTGAGGTCAGTCTGGTCTTCATATTGAGATCCAGGCCATCCAGGACTACATAGTGATATTTTGTCTCAAAACAAAACAAAAAAAAGGCTGATGATAATTTTTTTGATGTCACTACACTGAGATTGCTGAAATTCACAGGGGGAGCCTTTGTAGAAAATGACATTTTGCAGAACTACAGGACACCAAGTAAATAAGAAGTAGACAAAAACACATAAAACTCAAAAGGAGATGAACACCTTTATTAAAAAGTTATATATATCATATATATGATATATATATTGTGTATATATACATATCAGATTATATACACCATATATACGGCATGTATTACAGATTATACACACCATATATAATATATACCATATACACCATACATGTGTGTGTTACATCTATACATGTATATGGTGTGTGCCCACACACGTGTGGAGGTCAGGGGGCAATTCACTTAAATCCATCATCTCCTTCCCCTGTGTGTGTTCCAGGATTAGACAGTACTGAACTCCGGTATTCAGTTCTGACAGCAAGCACCTTTACCCATTGAACCGTCTTGCTGGTCCCCGAATGAACCCTTTTCTAAATACCAGGAATAGTGTTAAATATGCTTTTCCGTTGTGGCATTAACCCTCTGCGAAGCTTTGACATTTAAAACTGTTGTTGGGTCGGTTCTCCCTATTCAGAAACAGAGGCTTAAAGAAATTAAACGCCGCTATCCAAAGCCTTAGAGCAGGAAAGCGACTGCGGCCGAGATAGAGTCCTGTCTATCTGGTGTGTGAGTCAATTAAGGCGCTCCACACTCTCTTCTTTTGCGGACAGAAGTCATTCCCCATCTTTTCCCAACCCCGTGCCACACCCCAAGAGCAGCTCTTGGGGTCTGGATTCTTAGTGGTAGGCCAGTCAGTGGAGTCCTGCACAAGAAACGCCTCGATGTCTGTGATTCGCCTGCTCTTAGGAGAGGTCGCCAGGGGGCGCCTGCTAAGTCTGGCTTCTACTGCCGTGGGAAGCCTACATCTGCCCAGCAGGTGTCCCTGCCCAGAGCAAACAGGCGGCTGGAAGTCCCGGGACCTTGGAGATAAGACTTGGACGAGATAAATCCAGTGCGAGGACCGGATCGGGGGTTAGAGGTGTGAAAGGTATCGAAGCAGGAGCAGACGTACCCAGAAGACAGCGAGAGAGCAGCCTGGGCCTCGACGGGAGGCTATGGACCCCGGGGAGACAACAGGTGAGCGAGCCTTCTCTCTCCTGCTTAGCCTAACTAGATCCCCTGAGAACCACGAAGGAAACACACACACACACACACACACACACACACACACACACACACTGTACGAATGGAAAATGTGGGGCCCAATAAGGCTGCCAGCCGGGCTTCAGGCACAGAACTAAACCTAGCCCTCACCACCTACACCCCACCCCTGTCTCTTCCACCAGAGCAGCCTGGTTCCCTTGCACCTAAGAATCACTAGGCCTTTCTTCCGTTCCCTACCCCCCCCCCCTACGGCACACTGAGCCTGCTCTATCCGCAGGCCAGAGCCCCCTAACCCACCGCTGCACCCCCCTCCCATCTCCCAGTTCCTTGAATGAGCCTATTCTGAGCAAGGCCGATGTGTGGCTCTGACTCCAGACCGGCTTCCTATCCGGGATTCTTCTTCCTTCTGGCTTTCCAGGGAGGGTAGAAGAACAAAAATCCTTCTGGCAGGGTCTGTGGTGGTAAGGTGACGAGCTAGCTAGATGTATACCAGCTGCTTGGTGGTGGAGGTAGGAGGAGGGGCAAGAGGGGCAAGCGTTTTCTAGAGTGGGCCATAGCGGAGGCAGCACCCGGGCGGGCTGGAGCATCTGGGAAAAGGTCCACCGGGCCTTTGAGATTCAGAGTTGGCTCTTGACTAAGGGCTCCATCATCCTGCTTTTGGCTTAAGTCAACACACGCTTGATGGCAACTCGTTTGCACCCCAGGACTCTTAGAAAGTCAAAACAGCTGCCATCTCAGCTTCAGCTTTCCAACCCCGCTGTTCCACGGAGGAAAGTCGGTCCAGGGAGGGCAAAGAGAGTCATTGTTCAAAGGCTTGCTTTGAAGTGATGGCCTATTAGAGTGACCCCAGGTCTCCTGCTAAGGATCCTTGCATTGAAGAGAAAGTTTCTCAGGTGCCCCTGGGATAAGGAAAGTGCATTCCCAAGGAAAGCGAACTCCAAACAGGTCTATGAGTTCAAGAGCTAACCTGGAATTGACACTTTAGGAAGGTGCCAGACATGGAGGGAGGAGATTAGGGAAGGAGGACTTGCGTTTTGTTGGCATTGCTGGAGGCGATCGGGAAAGGTACTGCAGGTGAGACGTGGACACGTAGGCTGTTAAGAACTGTCTCCCTAAGGGTTTCCCACCGGCTTCCCCTGCAGACCTCTCGGTGCCCCCGGGCCCTTTGACTCACCTGAGCCTGCCGGACAGCTCAGAGGTGCGGCTACAGAGAGACGGGCCCAGCCTCCTGGGGAGTTGGACCAGGTAACGGCGGCGGCGTGGGCAGCTCGCCCTAAGTGGGGAATGCCAGACAGCTAGGGCGAGCCCAAGCGGCAGCTGCATTTAACCTGGAGCGGGCGGGTGGGGAGGGGGAGAGCGGGCTGCGACCCCTCCCACTGGCAGGGAGCGATCTCCCCCTTCCTCTCAACACCCGGGCCCCCGCAAGCGCAGCACCCCCTTCTCCTGCCGTTCTGAGAGCTGCAGGCTCCAGCGGCGGGCCGGAATTCGGCTACAGCTGGAGTCGGGCGGCGACACTCCTGGCAGCTGGAATGCTCTGGAATCCTACACGAGACACTTCCCAGAGGAGAGCCCCAAGAGGCGGAGCGGTCCTGGCTGCCGCCTGCCTGGCCTGGCTCGGCTTCCGAGGACGCGCCCGACTCTTGCCCTCGGTTGTCCCTTCCAAGAGTGATGAAAGGCCGAGACTCGGTCCTGCCGTAAGGGTAAAAGGCCTCAAAAGGACAGCCTCGGAGTTCTCGGCTTTCTTCGGGGCCCAACCTGCTAATTTCCCAAATATGTCCCACCACAGACTCGTTTACATGCTCCGTTTAATTGTGCAGGCTTTGAGAGAACCCATCCTCATCAGTCAAACTCTCAGACTGATAAGCAACAGACCCCAGAGAGCTGCCCCAGTTCATTGCTACATTCAAAGAAAAGAAAAGCCCCGTAGCATTTAGCTATGGATGTTGTTTAGGCATCAGAAAGACTCAGATCCGCCCCCAGCCTGGTAATGCGGTTTGGAGCCCCTTTTACATTTACACCGGTGCGCCTGCTGGAATTGAGATTGTGCTCTGGACCTGAAGCCAGCAAAGGCTGTTTCCCTTATGAGTTGAAAGCTTAATTACTATTTCCGCAAAGCCCACCTCCATCTGAGACCCAAATGTAGGGCTTTTAAACACAGCTCTTCCACTTGGCCCCAGACTACAGCGACCAGGAAGCCACCCACATAGTGTAGCACCTGGGTGATCCTGGTGGGCTCTGTGCAGGCTTCTTGGAACACAAATGTTTAGCTCAGGACCCAAGTCCTCCTCTTTGCCTAACGCTTCTTCCCCATGATCCCTTGGAGAATGTAAATCAACCCCATCTCTCACTTCGGCTCACTTACCTTCAACAGTGGGCTTTGTGCCAACTCAGCCCTTGACTCTCCTTCCTGTGGCCCGATGGCCCAACCCCCATTTCCAGGTCACCCCCAGAGCAAGCCGCCATCCTGAGGGAAGGCGTGCGGACATGCCTGCAGCAAAGACGTGAGCAGACTGTGTGGATCCTGCATGCCAAGGTGGCTCAGAAATCCTATGGAAATGAAAAGCGGTAGGTGGCTCCATTCCCCCCTCCCAGGTCTCCACAGCCTTCAGCCCTGTGCATCCCTCCAAACCGACCGCCATCTTGAAAGGCCTCAAGGCTAACACTTCAGCTATTGTTCAGCCAGGGTCCCGTTCCCCAGCCAACAAGAGATGCCTACTGGAGTCTAGAGCAGAACTCGACAGTGACTGTCAGATCCCCAACCAGTATCCATTCATTCTGCTGTATACTAAGTGTCATGCACCAGGGCCAGCTGGACAAGACAGATCCAGTTTCTACTTCCATAAGCATCTTCATTCTGGTGGAACGGGCAGTCACCTCCCCACAAGCCAGCAAACAAGGTGCTTCAGATTGTGACGAGAGCCAGAAGGAAAACAGAGTGGTAGAACCTAAAGGGGGACACCTTAGCTGGAAAGGTCAAGGAGGTCGCGGGGCTCTTTAGGAAGTGACAGTGGAGCTGGTGTGCCCGTGCTGAGATGGAGCCAGGCATGAAAAAGACTCCAGGAAGTATTCCAACTGGGAACAACAGAAAACCCTAGGCTCTCAAGGCTGTGCACCCAGTACTGTAAGAGGATGAAAGGGGGAGATTGGACAGAAGAGGGGGACGCTAGAGAAGATGAGCAGGAGAAGCAATTAGTGTCCAGATCACGTGAGGATTTGGGATTTTAAACCACTAAAGGGTGTTAATAAGAGGGTATCACGATTGGACATGTGTTTTCATTTAATAATTTTTTAAAATACTTATTCATTTAATGTATGTGAGTACACTGTAGCTGTATTCAGACACACCAGAAGAGGGCGTCGGATTCCACTACAGATGGTTGTGAACTACCATGTGGTTGCTGGGAATTGAACTCAGGACCTCTGTAAGAGCAGTTGGTGCTCTTAACCACCTGCCTCAGAGGCTCCATCCCTTCCGTGCTGGGTTTAGGGTTAGGTTACAGACATGAGTCACCTCACCCAACTTAATTTAACTGTTATTGCTTTCCAGATTTAATATATATATATATATATATATATATATATATATATATATATATTCTACATACATGTCTGTACACAAGAAGAGGGCATCAGATCCCATTATGGATAGTTGGGGGCCATCATGTGGGTGCTAGGAGTTGAACTCAGAACCTCTGGAAGACCAGCCAGTGCTCTTAACCACTGAGCCGTCTCTCCTACCCCTTGACTGTTATTTTTGTTGGTGGTGGTGGCGGTGCTGTGTGAATATCTAGATGCTACAGTTCCTGTGGAGGTAAAAGGATAACCTGTGTCGTTAGTTGTCCAGTTGGTTCTCTTCCTCCTTTTGATGGGCTCTAAACATTGAAGTCAACTTACCATGCTTGCCCTGGCCAGCATTTTACATAAGCCACTTGTTATTTAAGAAGTAATCTGGGGCTGGAGAGACTAGTCATGGTTAAGAGCACTGGCTGCTCTTCCGGAGGACCTGAGTTCAATTCCCTGCAACCAGTTGGCTCACAATTATCTGTAATGGTATCTGATGCCCTCTTCTGTCTGATGCCCTCTTCTGTCTGGTGGCCTCTTCTGTCATGCAGGCCTACTTGCAAATAGAGATTTCATACACATAAATGAATATATTTTTAAAAAGTAATCTGGTTACTGAGTGAAAAACAAATTAAAAGAGGCAGTGGTAACGAAAGAGAGGCAGTTGGAAGGCTGAGAGTCGGGAAGGCAAGAGATAGTGGTTAGGACGGAGGTGGAGTTGGCAGGAATCTAACAGATTCCAGGTATGTTTTGAGGATGGAGTGGGCAGGACTTACTGATGGGGTCTAATAAGCAGAAGAATGCACTCCCCGTTGGTGGGGTTCACTCCAGGAGAGAGAAGGCCAAATCATGACTCTTTAGTTTATGCCACCTTGAGATACTTTTTTGTTTTGTTTTGCTTTGTTTTGTTTTGCTTTGTTTTGTTTTGTTTTGTTTTGTTTTGTTTTGTTTTTCGAGACAGGGTTTCTCTGTGTAGCCCTGGCTGTCCTGGAACTCACTCTGTAGATCAGGCTGGCCTCGAACTCAGAAATCCGCCTTCCTCTGCCTCCCAAGTGCTGGGATTAAAAGCGTCCACCACCACTGCCTGGCATTGAGACACTTTTAAGACAGTGAAAATGATGTACGTATTCCCAGGTTCTTCTGCCCTCCGCCCTGTGTCTACCTCGCCGGACCCGGCTGGAGGGTGAAGCCAATGCAAGACCAAGGTGAGAAGACCCTGGCAGGCTGTTGCTCTGTTCTCTGCAGAACGACCAAGTGCCTCAGAGAGCCCGGGAGCCCAGCCTGTTGCAGGCGCAGTCTCGCTGCGCCCTCTGGCGGCAAGAACTAAGTTTGACCCGCACCTGAGTCTTCCCCAGTTCTTCCAGGGTTTTTATTCCGGTCCTTTCCCAGCCCACCAGTCTGCAGAGACCGGGCCCACCGTCTGCGGTTACATGGGACTGGACGGTGCGTCCGGCAGCGCTCCTGAGACCCAGAAGTTGAACTTCGAAGAGCAGCCGGACTCCAGGGTGAGACTGCATGAGAGAGCATCCGATTCCTGATTCCCGGCCCTGTCTCTTCTTTGAAGAGGAGGCAAGACTGCAGACTCCCTAAGTCCCCTCCAGAAGCCAAGAGGCAATTGGGGAGGCCAGAGGGTGGCTTCTGACCTAGAGCCTAGGCTAGTACTACTTCTAGTCATCTGTAGTGGTAAAGATGTCATAACTGCGGAAGGTTGGCTCTTCCGTTGGCAGAGAGTTGAAATAAGACCAGCCCCATCTCCTTGAGCCTCGCAGGAATTTGGTTGTGCCAAGACCCTGTACATCTCCGACGCGGACAAGAGGAAACACTTCCGGCTGGTGCTGAGGCTGGTGCTGCGGGGCGGTCGTGAGCTGGGCACTTTCCACAGTCGCCTCATCAAGGTGATCTCCAAGCCTTCACAGAAGAAGCAGTCGCTGAAAAACACAGACCGTGAGAGCGGGTGGAGTGGAAGGGTGCAATTCGAACCCAGAGCTGCAAAAGTGGGAGGAGGGTGCACGTGTGGAGTCGGGAGTGAGACGTGGAATCTGGGTAGAAAGAAGGAAGGAGTCTAGGGAAGGATCGAGAAAAGACACATACATAGAGATTCCAGACAGGACACAGGAAGGAGGATAGATACCGGATTTGAGGATGACAGTGGAGGACTCATAACAGACAAAAACTGCTGCCAGGTGCAGAACCCTGGGCAAATTAAAAAGCGACCTTAAAGAAGTTGCATCAGCCGAAGATGGTAGCTCCCCTATGTAATTCCAGTACTTATAAATTAGTCTGAGACAGGAGGACCCTGATCTCTATCATCTAGGCCAGCCTAGGAAGGAGGGAGAGGGAGAGAGGAAAGGAAAGAAGAACGGAGGGAGAGAGAGAGGGATGGTGAGAGGATGGGTTGGCTGATTTCAGTATAGCATACCATGTGGATTGCTTGAGACAGTCTGCCCAGAAAGTGTCCCCCAGTCTAGAAGTAACCAAGAGTCCTTCATGTCATTTAGAAATCCCGTGGAATGTCCCAGTTCCAAGCAGTGTTCTAGCTGGCTCTTGGTACTCAGGAAAAGTGGATGGCATGGTAACCTAGTGTAATGGTTAAGATTGCAGAATGCAGCAGTCTAGCTTGGAATCCTGGCCTGACGTTTGCTGGCCACTTGATCTCTCATGGAAATAAGAGAATGAACAGAGCTGTATTTAGAAAAGCAAAGGATGGGGAGATGGCTTGGTGGGTAAAGTTCTTGCAAGGCAAACACAGGAGCATAAGTTCAGACACCCATAAAAACTGAGTGTGGCTGCAGACGCCAGTGATCCCAGCACTGAGCAAGTAGACAGTAGGATCCTCCGACTCTGTGACTAGAAAGTTCTAGCCAAAAATAGTGAGCTCTCAATCCAGTGAGAGCCTTTCTTTCAGAGAATAAGGTGGAGCACACTAGAGAGAGATTCCTGGATCCTGGCTCTGGCCTCTGCACCCAAGCACACACCCACATACACCCCATGCACACATCCACACCCTCACACATACCCATACCCACGTACACACCCACACACACATCCACATCCATGCACACACCTGCACACACGTACAGAAAAGGGGAAGAAAGGAAGAATCTATTGCATAATAAATTGAATGGAAGGGGCTTGGGCCAGGTGTGAATGGAAGACCAACAGTCTGTCCAGCACTGGGAGATGAACAGCACTCTGCCCAGTGTCTTATCCCCAGCTGGGGTAAGTCCAGTGAGAAAATGAAGCGTGTCATAGGCTGGAAAACAGGCCAGACTCTAGGAGAGTCCCTGTTCTTTCATACATGTGGGCTTTACTTAGCAGCCATCTATGCGACTCCCCTCCTCCAGGAAGGCCTCCTTAACTTAGCCTTTACCACACGGAGTTAGCATTTTGGAGTTATGCCCTTCAGACCATGAACTCTTTCAGAGCAAAGCTGGACCCCATTCACACATCAATACCCAGCACCCAACTCAGTGCCTGCTACAAAGCAGTCCTGAGTGACTTGATGAACCCAGCTCACATCATTGAAGGATGTCCATTTGTACCAGGAAATCATGACTGGAGCAGGCCCTAGACAAAAAGGCTATGAACTGCAAATGTCCATTGTGTCCAGGCCAGTGGGCACATTAGCCAGTCTGTCAGGTGGGTCAGAAGATTATCTTTGGAGTCTAAGGGACCACTCTCTTCCCAGTGTGCATCTCCTCGGGCTCCAAAGTCTCCCTTTTCAATCGCCTGCGTTCCCAGACAGTGTCCACACGCTACCTCTCTGTGGAAGATGGGGCCTTTGTGGCCAGCGCAAGACAGTGGGCTGCCTTCACCCTCCATCTGGGTAATCACATGAGCAGGTGCGGGCTGGGTACTCCGTATGTGTTAGTGTATTTAACCAACACTGCAGAAAAATCAGTGTAACTGACCCTTGGGGAGGAAGATGAAGGTTTGCCCTTGGCCCTAGTGAGTCAGTCAGTAACCCAATCTCTTCTGATCCCAGGGGTTAGCTATGCCCTTTCTCCTTCAGCCAATAAGTGGCTGCCCCAGGGAGCACACCTTGGTGGGGATGACCACAGACTATCTCTCCAGGATTAGAATCTTGGTATTAGCTTCTTTCCTCGTGGCCAGCTGCGGTGTGAGGTAAAGCCAGGGTTTGAGAAGTAATGAACCTTTGTTCCTCCCTTTCTTTCCTTCATCCCCAGCTGATGGGCACTGTTCCCAAGGGGACTTCCCACCCCAGGAAGGTTACATCCGCTACGGCTCCCTGGTGCAGCTTGTCTGCACGGTCACTGGCATCACACTGCCTCCTATGGTATGGGACCACTAACCACAGATCAGTACAGAAGCCACTGTGGACAGGGCTGGAGGGTGAGGCCTCAGGGCATAAAGACGCCTCTCTTAGTGCTTAATGGGAGTGTGCCCGATGACCTCAGGGCTATCAGAGAATAGAGCTGCCTGGCTGGGTGAGGAGCCTCTGGGGACCCCACACCCTGCTACCCTCCCTCTCTTTCTCTCTGTCTCTCTCTCTCTCTCTCTCTCACCCCTCTGCCGCAGATCATCCGAAAAGTGGCCAAGCAGTGTGCCCTCCTTGACGTGGACGAACCCATATCCCAGCTGCACAAGTGTGCGTTCCAGTTTCCAAATGACACCCCAGGAGGAGCTGGCACCTACTTATGCCTTGCCACCGAGAAGGTGGTGCGATTCCAGGTGAGAAGCAAAGACTACCAAGCATCCCAGGCAGAACACAGCCATAGAATGTAGTAAGATCTTTTCCACGAAGGCTGCTTCTTAAGGGAATAATGCAGCCCCTGGAGATTAAAAGTCATAGAATGTAGAAAAATGGTGTAATTACTATTATTAAACAATAGTTCTGCCCAGAGTCTTTAAGACATTGGGATACAAAATTACAGAATATAGAGACTGAAGATGGCTCCGTTGTTAAGAGCACTTGTGGCTCTTCCAGAGGTTCCAAGCTCAATTCCTAGCATCCCCACAACTTCACAACCACCTATAGCTCCAGCTTTAGGGGCCCTGACACCCCTTTCTGGCCTCTGAACGTCACACGCATATAGCATAAATTCACATTTACATAAATAAAAAAAGAAAATTGTATTGTATAGTAGAAAATTAGTAGAAAAATAGTAGAAAATTGTATTGAATAATGTTGAACAAACTTATAGGATGTCAAGGCACAAAAACATCCAGTGTGGAAAACAATAATTATTTAGTAACATTCCTCCCAAAATATTATTCTGGAATGTTAGTAGATAATAAACTAATAAACTAATAAAATATAGAAAACAATAATTATAGCTAGGTGGTACATGCCTGTAATCCTTGCACTGGGGAGACAGAGGCAGACAGCCAGGGCTATATAGAGAAATCCTGTCTTGAAAAAGAGAGAGGGAAAGAGAGAGCGGGGGAGAGAGGAGGAAAAAAAAGAAAACTGATTATTGAACAAAAATTCCTTACAGAAAATATTATAATTATTTTTGGCTTTGTGTGTTTGTTTGAGACTGATTTTATTCGTAAGTTGGCCTTGAACTCTCTAAGTAGCAAAGACTGACCTTGGGTTCATAACCCTCCTGCTGCCGCCTATCATGTGCTGACATATGCACTAGTCGCCCCAGCTAACACTGTAGAATGTTAAGGCAGAGAAGTTTTGGTTTGGGGAGACAAAGTTTCTCTGTGTAACTCTGGCTGTCCTGGAACTCCCTCTGTAGATCAGGCTGGTCTTGAACTCACAGAGATCTGCCTGCCTCTGCCTCTTAAGCGCTGGATTGAAGGTGTACGTCACCACCGCCTGCTTAAGGCTTGGAACTGTACAATGCTGAAGGGTAGTGGCTGTGGCTGGAAAGACAGCTCAGTGGGTAAAGAGAGCATTTGCAGCACTTTCAGAGGAGCAAAGTTTGGTCCCCAGCACCTGTCAGGAGGCTCACAACTCTCTGTAATTCCAGTTCTAGGAAATCTGACACTCTCCTGTGGCCGGTGCTGGCACCTGCACACATGATGCATACGCTTGCATACACACACACACACACACACACACACACACACACACACGGGAGAGGGAGAGGAAAAGGGAGGGGGAGAGAGAGAGAAAGAGAGGCATATGAATAAAAATAATTTCTGCAAAGATGGAGGCGCCTGGTGATGTAGGCTGTAACCCTATCTGTGAGGCTGAGGTGGAAGGGTAGAGCCTTCAAGGCCTGTTGTGCTACAGTGAGTTCAAGGCCAGTCTGAGCAATTTAGTGAGACCTTGTCTGAAAGAGAGGAGCAATGGAGACCCAGCTCACTGGCAAAGCGCTCGCTGAGCATGCGCAGAGTTCTAGGCGCAGCTCCCAATACCAAGAAAGAACGACTTAAGAAAACTAGTTTATTACAAACTAACTGCTTCAGAGATTTAGTTTATACTCTCAGTGAGAGAATGTCAAAATCTTGGGGAAATGGCTAGCTGATGAAGCACCTACCATACCAACTCTGGCATCTGAATCCAATACCCTAGAAGTCATGTCTATTTTGAAATATTGAGCACAGTGGCCCAGGCTTGTAATCCCAGCACTGTAATGCCAACACATATACATACATACACACATACACACACACATACATACATACATACATATACATACATACATACATACATACATACATACATACATACATACATATATACATAGCCCATACAGTGGGTCTCACCCAAGTTCCCTGAGGCAGATAAACTGGGAAGCTTAGAAGGAAAACTTGGTAAGCTGGGTCACTAGCAAAGAAGCTTCAGTTCCTTCCTGTCGGCTTCCTGTCAGGCTTCCCTCTGCCCTAAGGAGGCCAACAGGGCGCTGCTCAATGACAGCTCTTGCTGGACCATCATTGGCACCGAGTCAGTGGAGTTCTCCTTCAGCACCAGCCTGACCTGTACTCGGCAGCCTGTCACTCCGGTGCCTCTCATCAGTACTCTAGAGGTGAATCTGCCTGCCCGCCTGTGAATGGGGAGGCTGTGGGGGAAGGGTACGAGGTTCCTTCTATCCCCACTACCACTCCCTAGTCACCTACATCTGGTCCCATCCACCCCCAGCTGAGCGGTGGAGGTGATGTGGCCACACTGGAGCTGCACGGAGAAAATTTCCACGCTGGGCTCAAGGTGTGGTTCGGAGATGTGGAGGCAGAAACCATGTACAGGTACAGATAAGCGGTGGGGGCAGCTTGGGCCAAGGAATCAGAGACTAGAATGTTTATGATTGATTGGCTTCAACCTGCATGCCCCGCCCGCAGGAACCCTCGGTCCTTGGTGTGCGTGGTGCCAGACGTGGCGGCCTTCGGCAGCGACTGGCGTTGGCTGCGCGCTCCCATCACCGTGCCCGTGAGCCTGCTGCGCGGGGATGCGCTCTTCTACCCCAGTGCCTTCTCCTTCACCTACACCCCAGAATACAGCGCTCGACCGCGGCCGCCCAACGCCCAAGAGCCTGCCCCCGACGCAGACACTCTTCTGGAGAGCATCCACCATGAATTCACACGCACCAACTTCCACCTCTTCTGCCCCACCTAGGCAGTACCACTGAGGCTGGCTCCGGTCTGCTGGCAGCTATCACCCAGAGCATCCTTGCCTTATGCTACAAAAGAGCAGGAGGGAGGGCCTCACCTGGCCTCAGGCCACTTGGTGTCCTCAGACATACAGTAACTGTCAATCATGAGTGAAGTTCAGATGTCTTCACGGTATGCGTGCTTCCTGTTTTGGTAACCTTGTAATTTTATTCTTCCGTCTTTGTCTCTGGCTCTTCCTGTGTTGGTGACCAATTCTGAGGAACCAAGCCTAGGGCATTTACTCCCCAGACACCTCTGTCCCTACTTGAAAATAAGTTACTAGAGTGTCTTGGGCCTGACCCCATGATGTCCCTCTTAGAGCTAGGTATCTATCTGCCCATGGTGACACTCTCTGTGTCTTAGTTAAGGTTTTAACTGCTGTGAGCAGACACCATGGCCAAGGCAATTCTTATAAGAATAACGTCTAGTTGGGGCTGGCTTATAGGTTCAGAGGTTCTGTCCATTGTCATCAAGTCAGGAGCATGGCAGCATCCAGGCTGGCATGGTGCTGGAGGAGCTGAGAGTTCTACATCTTCCTCTGAAGGTTGCTAGGAGAAGACTGGCTTCCAGGCAGCTAGGATGAGGGTCTTAAATCCCACGCCCACAGTGACACACCTACTCCAACAGGGCCACACCTCCTAATAGTGCCACTCCCTGGGCCAAGTATATTCAAATGAGCACACCAAACAAGAAAATACTGCAGAGTCAGAAACAAACATAGGACATATCTTTCCCAGGACAAGGCAGACAGAAGTCATGGGACATCAGGACAGCGAGGGAACTGAGAAATGAGGCTCTGTATTTGGGATCCATGCTGGATCTACAGCCCATCTCTGGCCAGCCTTACCCTGCTCGCTCTGTGCCTATATGGAAAAGGATCCTGGCTTGGGTTGTGAAAACCAAAGACGTAGGTATAATGGATATCAGTCTCTGGTCTTGATTTGAAATATGGTAGAAAGAACTGATTTGAAATATGAGGCCAGTCTACAGCCATTAGACCGTGAACATGCCAGATCTCATCTGAAATGTGAGTTAAAAGCTCGAATGATCTGAAACTTCCCCTAACCCCTGGAGGAAGAGTTCATTTCCTGTAACCCCCTCCTGCCACCACCTGCCCCCCAAATGTGGAAAGTCCCATATCAAAGTAGCAATAAGTCTGTTCATAAGACTCCCTAGAGTGACAGGGTGGTGCTGGTGCAGACCTTTAATCCCAGTGTTCAGGAGGCAGAGGCAGGCCAGTCTCTGAGTTGGAAGCCAGCCTGGTCTATAGAGTGAGTTTCAGGACAACCAGGGCTACGCAGAGAAACCCTGTCTCAAACAATCAAAAAGACTCCATGGAGTCCTCACTGATTCCTTTCTGGTTTGTTATTGTTTTCTTCACTGGTTTCTGTCGTCCACTATTGACAAGTTGAAATTTACCACAAAAGGCACAGAAGATGCTTGTTCCTGT
The DNA here is from genome assembly GCA_030674055.1 of Rhabdomys pumilio. Lineage (NCBI taxonomy): Eukaryota > Metazoa > Chordata > Mammalia > Rodentia > Muridae > Rhabdomys > Rhabdomys pumilio. Next base: position 224,833,165 of record JANHMN010000002.1, read on the forward strand.
GGCCCCAGACAATGAATCTTGGCAAAAAAAGAAAAAAAAAATGCAAGGCACATTTCTTTTTTTTTTTTTTTTTTTTTTTTTTTTTT
>JANHMN010000002.1:224835454-224871389 GCA_030674055.1 Rhabdomys pumilio
AAGGTTAATGGTGGTACAATAATACTTTTAATGGGTGAAGTGGCAAACACCTGTTGCAGCTGGCTGCTTGCTGTGGTGGTTGGGGGATGGGGGTGCAAGCAAAGTTCTGGGGGAAGGCAGAGCCTTGAGATCAAGTTCTTCATGGATCAACCCCAGCTAAAGAATATTCTGGCAGGGAGCTGGGGAGGTAGCTCACTTGGTAGAGTAATTGCCTAGCCTGCAGAAAGCCAGGTTCAATCCCCGACTGCAGAAAACAGGCATGCAATCCTAGCACTCAAGAGGTAGAATTAGAGGTATTAGAAATTCAGGGTCGCTCAGCAGTCGTGGCGCACGCCTGTAGTCCTGGCATTTAGGAGACAGAAGTAAATGGATCTCTGAGTTTGAAGCCAGCCTAGTCTACAGAGCTACACAAAAGAAATCCTGTATCAAAGAAACTAAAAATGAACAACAATAGCAAAATTCTACAAAAAAAAAAAAAAAAAATTCAAGGTCATCTTCTAGGTACACAGTGAGTTAAAGGCCATGCTGACCTAAGTGATACCTTGTCACCCGAGGTGAAGCCTGTCCCCATTGAACTCTTCCTTGAATCATTTCTCCCTGAGTTTGGCTGGTAGTCAGACTGAGTGTTCTGCGCAGTTCGGAGACATCGTAGGTGTTTAACATACAGTCTACTCTCCCACCCACATTTTCAGACGTGCCTTAAGATGAAGAAAAGGGGTTCTAACAGTAGCTGGATCCAGAGTCAGAGCCATGTGTGTCCGCTAGGTGAGCTTGCAGCCTCAAGTTACTCAAGATTTCTGTACCTGAGGTTTCGCTTCATAAAGAGGCACAAAGAATAAAATAATCAGTGTAGACCTTTCCACAGGACCTATGGGCTAGCTGTGGCCACTGCTCTTAGTTTTTGTTTTTGTTTTTGTTTATGGGTGGGGAGGTGGAGGCAGGATTTCACTATGTAGCCCAGGCTGGCCAGGAACACTTAGAGATTTCCCCCTACCTCTGCCTTTCCAGTGTTAGGATCAAAGGCATGTACCACCATGCTTGGCTGATATAAACACTTTTCAAAGTGGAGAAAATTCTCGTATTGGCCAGCTGGGGAAAAAAAAAACGATAACCCACAGGAGGTAAATGACCTCTCTGTACTGGTGTCTGTTACATAAAATCACCACAAAGTATCAGGTTACAACAACACATATACATTGCCGTTTCCATGGAGTCTAAGCACAGCTTAACTGGTCTGCTCAGGATCTTCCATGACTCCTGTTCTACTTTCACTTGACTGTTGGCAAATTTAATTTCTTGAAGCTACTTAATTCATAGTACCTTGCTTTGTTGAGGCCGACTGAGTCAAATCCACAAGAATACTTTTTTTTTTTTTTTTTTTTGATAACTGATGAATCAACTAATTGTGGACATTAATGCATCTGCAAAATCCTTTACCTGTCTTATGTAGTGTAACCTATTATAAAGTCAGTGGCATTCTACATAATATGTAAATCCTACCCACATCAAGAGAAGAGAGTGAGAGGCCTGGAAAGATGGCTCAGTGGTTAGAGAATACTAGCTGCTCTTACAAAGGACTCAGGTTCCATTTCCAGTATTCACTTCACGTAGCTCAGTAACTCCAATCCTGAGGAAGTTAACGTCTCAGGCCTTCAAAGGTACTAGTGCTCATGCATAAAACTACACACAGTCCCACACTCATAACTTAAAATAATAAAATAGGGGGCTGAGAGATGGCTTAGCAGTCAAGAGCACTGGCTGTTCTTCCAGAGGACCAGGCTTCAATGCCCAGTGCCCACACGGCAGTTCATAAATGTCTCTAACGCCAGTTCCTGGGATCTGACACCCTCACGCACACATGTATGCATGCAAAACACCAATGCATGGGATAAAAAAATTAATCATATTTGAGAGAAAGATGGGAGGATTATAAAAGGTGTGTATGTTATGGAGGAGGGGAGAACTGTTGCAGCCATCTTGGAGTCTAGGCTTCCCCTCAATGCATCAAAGCAAACACTGGCAGGAGATACCGGGTTGACGAGTAAACTTTTCCATGCCTCGATAAGAAACTGTCCGGTGGAGGGTTCAATGCTCCGACGGTCTCTGGAGTTTGGCAGATCATGAGCTAACGTTGGTCCAATACTATTGTCCTGGTCAGTTCTTAGAAATGACGTGTTAGTCGGCCAAATTAACCCAGTGTTGGATTGACAGGTAACAAAGTATACAGTCACCCACCTGTAGGAGGCTATTTTGATTTGGTTATGAAGTGTTTACCTCCCTAAGGCTTAGGTTTAAAGGGCTTGGGTGCTAACAGTTTGGGGAAAATGACTGGATTAACCCCCATTGGTGGATCTATGATATAGCATTCTTGGGAGGTGGTACACGAGAGGGGAGGGGCCTAGTTTGAGAAAGTAGGTCACTGCAGGTGTGCCCTAAAAGTTAGTTATGCTTGTCCCTGATTCCTTGTCTCTTGATACTTACTGCATACCATGAGGTGAGCAACTTTGCCCCAACATGCCCTTGTTTTTGTCTCATCGAAAGCCCAGAAACACAGAGTCAGATAAGGATAGATTGCCTCCAGTCGAAATATATCCCTGTGCCTTTCTCTCAGATATTTGGTCAGTCAGGAAGTGTGGCTAGCAGAGCTTCCAGTCAGTCTTGGCTCTCCTGGCATTCCTGCCTTTGCGACCTTTTCTGTGGTCGTCAACAGGACAGACCTGTATGCATGATGGACAAGACGTTATGAAAGGGAAAATGTGTGACTTCCAAAGCTAGGACATAAAAGGCCCTGTAGCTTCTACCTGGCTCTCTCGGATCACTGACTCTAGGGAGCCAGCTGCCACGTCACGGTCACGAGGACACACATTTCTACACTAATCCTCGAGGTGAGCAACTAAGATCTCCTGCCAAACAGCTAGAGCCAAGTTTCCAGACATGTGAATGCACTCTGTTGGAAATAGATCCTCCTGCCCAGTTAGCCTTTCAGATGTCTATAACGTAGCCCATATCTGGATCATGACTGTGTGAGGCCCACCCTTCACCTCTAGAGTTCCCCCACCTCAGCTGCTCCTGAGTTTCTGACTCATAGGAACCATGGGAGATGTTTGTCATTACCAGGCTCTACATTTAAGGACAATGTTTCCATAGAGTTAACTAATACTCCTGACTGTAATATCTTACCCAAAGGAGTGCCACTTGGTACACTATCACCTCTAGCCTTCCCCACTGCAGGCTGTGGGAAAGCAAGGTAAGAGCTGATGGCATCTGAAGTCCACATGCAGGTATCAATGGCCACTTTAAATTCCTTACATGGCGGACATCCTGTGTGCACACCTTCCTGGAGCCACAAATTACAGGTAGCCGTTGAGCGTTGAGGAAGAGGTTTTGCAACTCTATTTTTAAATTGTCGAGAGCCACAGTGAGTGGTTACTGTGTAAACTGAGCAATCTAACAGATTCAGAGTGCACGCTTCAGGAAAAGCAACGAGTGACAAGAACCCGAAACTCACCCAAGGGACTTGGCAACAGAACATAGGGTCGGTCTCTAGAGAGAGATGAGACCATCTACTGCCTCAGAAAGGCTGTGAGGAACGAGCATCCCCACGGTGAAGGGACTGTGGGTAATGTAAACCCCGATAGGTACTGTGGTTGAGTAGAATCCAGAGGCTCACCATAGGGATTCAGATCCTACCTCCGCCACTGGTCAACTATGAACACATTTTTTTTTTTTTGTTTTTCTTTAACCTTTCAGATGATGTTTTCCCATTTGTAACAACAGCTGTTTCATGCTGCTGTGCTAACGGGCCCAACCGTGAAACACTGAGTTCCTGGCATGTGTAGTAATTCCTCTGGGTGCTTCTTCCCACGGGGCAACGTGGTGGTGCCAAACCCAAATCACCAAGGTCAACGGGTCACAAACTAAGGCTCCACACTGCAGAGACAAGCTAAGAGCGGGATGGATCCTTGGCGACAGGCTCTTCATTGCTTATAAGACTCAAAATGATCACGTATGACTAACTATAGCACAGCCTACAGAGAGCAGGCAGGCAACATGGAAATATGCAGAGACTGTGTCACAAAAAAGCCAGTCTGGGGCCATTTCCTCTCAGCCACTTCTCATAGTGCAGACTTGATAGTTGGCAAAGTCTATTTTCTTCAATCTCTAAGACTATTATGAGTCTAAGTACTCTTAGACTCTGAGCCATCGCAAAGGCCTCGGGGATTCTTGTGTCTTTAAACCTAGTGTTGCTTAATTAAAATAGTGAAAAATAACCCTCAGGTGAGTCACTGTGTGTAGAAATCACTATTTTGACTTAGTAAGTATGTGTGTCCAAGCATGTGTGACCTCTACAATACACTTGTGGAGGTCAGAGCATGACGTCAGAAGTTGGTTCTCTCCTTTTGTGTCCAGGAATCACACTTGGGTCCTCAGGCTGACGTGACAAGTACTCTTAGACTCTGAGCCATCGAAAAGGCCTCGGGGATTCTTGTGTTTTTAAACTTAGTGTTGCTTAATTAAAATGGGGAGCGACAGGATGTGCTGTCCAAACCACCAGACACATTTTCTAGTATTTTTTCCCCTCCAAAGTCCTGCTGCTGTCTCATGTCTGTGCCTGTGTCTGGCACCCCAAAAGGTCTCTCAGGCTTCATCAAGTTCAAGGAATACAGAATGAATGACTTGAAAAAAAACCCAAACACGCTTTAAAATGAGGCTGAAGAGATGGCTCAGTGGTTAAGAGCACTGGCTGCTCTTCCAGAGGACCTGAGTTCAATTCCCAGCAACCACATGGTGGTTCATAACCATCTATAATTGGGTCTGATGCCCTCTTCTGGCATACAGGTGTGTATATGCAGGTAGAACACTCGTACACATAAAATAAACTTTAAAATGACATTGGGTATGATTTCACACATCTTTAATCCCAGAACTTGGGAGGCAGAGGCAGGTGGATCTCTTGAGTTCTAGGCTCTCCTGGCCTACAGAGTGAGTTCCAGGACAGCCAGGGATACAGAGAGAAACCCTGTCTTGAAAAACCAAAAATAAAATGACAGGCTGGCCATCTAGAAAGTACCAGGTTTTATTATCTTCTTATCAAAAAAATCAGTAACAGACGACAGTGTGAGGGGTACAGAAAAGGAGCAGGCACCAAGGCTGAAGAGGACCCAGCCAGCTAGGCCCCGAAGGAGGTGGTGATGTGGGCCTTCCTTACAGGCAAAGGGCATGGTTGAGAGAGTGGTATGATCTCCCCAAACACCCCAGGCCTTTTAAGCCACTAGGTCTCTCCTCTGTAAGAGGACGAGTCCCGGATGACAGGAATCCCTAGTCTCATCACCTTCCTTCTGGTCCCCTTCTCTTGCCAGGGGAGACAGGCAAAGCTGAGCGGTAACCTGCTAAAACCAGCTTAAATCTCGGTGCCCAGGAGACAGTGACTGAGGGTTTAAATTGTGTGGCTTGTGCAACCGAGGAATGATTTCCAATCACATAGTCTGAAGTGAACTGATGTATACAGCCACACGAGGTCACTGTATTGGATTGTGTATCTAGAGAGCCTGGACAAAGCAGAACCAGGAGCTCCTCTGCTGAGCCCCCAACCCCCGGCAGAAGGCACAGTAAGGGTTAGAGTCAGGTACCATCAACGACTCCAGCCCGATCTCAGGAAGGCACCAGGAACAGGGCAACAGCCTCTCAGACACATGAAAACTCACTCACGCAACTAGCCAGCCAACATGAAGACCTGTAATACCATTCTATAGCCTAAAAAAATATATTTATTCTTCTAGAACCAAGAGAGGATAATATATATTACAAGAACACAAATATCCCGCTATCCCCTACATTATACTCTGGAATCTGCTAGAACACTGTAGCTAGCTACTTCTTAAGATAAAGCAACTTCAGAAAGGGCTACGGTCAAAAACAAGGGCACAGAGCATTAAAAAAGAAAAAAAATGGTGGGGGACAGTAAAGAAAGGAAGATGAAGAAGCGCAGCCCTGTCTGAAGCTATAAATAGAAAAAAAAAGTCATAAAAATCGTATCTCCAACTCTTCTCTCATTTTCAAAAAAAAACAAACAAAACATAAAAACCATGAAACACAAACTTAGCTGTTGCAATGGGAATGTTCTAGCTAGAACATCTGTACATCCCCACACTCAGCCCAGGCTCACATAAAGGAATGAACCATGAAAAAACTTTTTACATATCTCCTACAAACGCACTTGTGAGTGAGCTTTCAGCTCTTCACCCCACCCTCCCTGCATTTCAAAAAAAAAAAAAAACAGTTGAATTTCCAAAGTCACTGAGCCTAGAATTCCCCAAGGTACACCAGAGACACTGTAGCGTGAACAAGCTCTCGTGGTGGACGCATCTCAAGGTACAGCCGGTCCTGGCTCCTTGCCCTAGCTCCTGATAGGGTTTACACAGCGCATGGAAGGGAGCCGGGATTCACACAGTAACTCCTTGCCTCTAGAGTCAAGGAAGTCATCGGTGAGACATGTTCACTACAGAATCTAAACTAGTCCTACATACATTCTATTCTGGAAATTTGGAACAAAAAACAAAAAACAAAAAAAAAAAAAAAAGACCCAATTCCAGGCTTCCCTTCAGAAAGGGCAAGTTTAACCCCATTTTTTTTGCTAGGGCAACTGAGACACGCTGAGACACACACAGACACACACAGACTCACTCTCACACACTCTCTTTCTCTCTGTCTCTCTTTCTCTCTCCCTCCTTCCCTCCCTCCCTCCCTCCCTCTACCCCTTCTCTCTTCCCCCCTCTCTCTGAGGCAGCACAGTGGAAAATCATATCTCTTCTGACACCAGAAAGGTGACTAGAGATGGAGACACTGACAAGTCAGTATTAAGGTGCCCGCTCTCTGCCAATGCCTACAGTCCACAATCCTCCATCCTTCCCTCCATTAAGTCCAAGCAGGACTCCTGGGAAGAAGCTTCATGCGTAGAACTCGTTGGTAGGGGCTTTTTTGTAGATGGGTTTCTTGCCCAAGTCGTAACTGCCTTCATCCTTCTTCTTCATGCGGTACACCAGCAGCAGGATCAGGAAGACGGCAAAGAGGATGCCTACCACGCCGCCCACGATCAGAGCTGCAGTAAGAGAGAGCAAGGGGTGAGCATGCTAGGGGCTCGCTGCAACCTCAGGGTCCACACACTCTCCAGCCCGTCCACCGTCAGTTAATCTCGCCATGACCTCCCCCTGTACCAAGCAAGGGGACACCTCATTAGCATCAACCTCCAAGACTAAGATCACAGCTGGAGTGAACCACAGAGGAGCACCACTCTTCCTTCCATTACCACATCTGCCAAACACCACATAGACTCTCCAGCAACAGCTTAGCATTAAGCCAGGACCAAGGAAAATGACAGGCTGCTGCAACTCATGTAGACACTTCCATCCTTACCATGCGGTAGGCTCTGTCCCACCTAGACCCATGCATCCATCATAGGTTGGCATCATATTCTACAAACACGCAGAACACGCTAATTTCTACACTGTCATAGCGCAAACAATTGCCGATTCTCGTGGTTTGTGTTCCCGTGTGTTAAACAGTGATTCCCACTGGTTTCTCCTTGAACCTCGCACCTTTCCCAACTACTGTATCTGACGAGGCAAGCGTCTTCCTCTCTCTCATTGCAGCATAGAACAAAACCTTTTCTCATATTTTTTTTTCTTTCAGACTAAAACAGTCTACTTCAAGCACCCAATTCGACACCTACACTTGAGTCCCCCCTCCCCCGAGTTGTATGTAAATCTCTAGCTTTCTCTGTTCCTTACCACCCTCACCGGGGCCTGAACAACACAAAGTGCTTAGTAAGTGGCCCTCACCATCCATCTCAATGAAGAGCTCCTGGCTGGGGCCAAGTAGTGGTACGCTTCTCCACTTGGCTGAACATCTGTCTATCCACCACACCAGCTGGCCTGAATGACTCATTTCTGTTTGTTAGGGGCAGGGACAGAATCCTTCCTATGCCAGACTGAATCTCCTAATTCGGTTTAACCCAGGCTAAGAAGATTAATTTCCCAGCCCTGCACACATCCATGCAAAGAACAGAACAGGGGAGTCAGAAGAACCAACGAGAGTTTTTCGACCAGCAAACAAACCAAGAACAAAAGCGTTGCAGGATACCAGAAAAAAGTGTAAGCTACATCCTGCCTGTCTCCAGCATCTTCCCTCCCATAACTCCACTCCTTCCTTCAGGCCCTTGATCTGTACTGGGAGGAGACCCTGCAGAGGCAAGGACAGCCACAAGTCCAGAAGCCAACTGTGCTCCAGATTCAAACATGGAGATCAGCATGTCCTTGCTCTGTGACCTGGTGGTTCCACTTCAGGATTCTGGAGGGGTCTCCATGAGTAAGTACACAGAAGCCACGGGACACACACTTGACAGAACTCCTAGGTGCTGTTTAAAAGCTACTGGAGAGGATGTTTCCAGCTGGACTTCACAGCTCCTTCAATGCTGAGGTCACAGGGGCTAGAGAAATAGACCGTTTTCTAGGAAAGATCTTACACCAGTGTGACCACAGGGTGGAAAAACAAAGGGATAGCCTGGTGTTCGTTCTCCCTCTTGTTCTGTGATTCAGAGCAGGGAGCTCAGTCTTCCCACGAATAAGAAGAATGACTGGTTTTCGAAGTTTTCTTGAGAAGCAAACAAAAAAGACTAATGAACCGGATCTCAGACTCCGCTCATGTAAATAAAACCTGTAGCTGGCAGGTCTAAACTACGCCAAGAGTGAAACTCTGTGGTTGAAGCAAGACAGGACAGTTTTTTCCACAAAGCTCGAAACAAGGCCTAATGGTCTCTAGGACCCTCGCTCTGACAGCTGCCAACACAAGGACTGGTGAAGGAAAAGCAACAGGAATGTTGATAGACCAGAGGCAGGATCACACTGTGACCCTGTCACCGGGTCTTACAAGACAAGGCCAGTGAGATCCGGAAGTGGGGAGACAGAGCAATGACATATGGGCACAGGGCTCTGTATTCACACCTCAGTCTCCTCTGGTCCAACTGGTTCCCAGGAGACAGGAAATACCTAGCAAGGACCTGCAGCAGCACCACCACCGCTCCAGCCAATCCTTCCAGACTGCCTGCCTAACTGGAAAGTCGGCTTCTTCCTCAGCAACCTGGTATGGAGATGACATGCCCCCTATCTTGAGCTGCCAAAATGAAAGGCACTAACACACATACATACATACACACACACACACACACACACACACACACACACACACGTCCCTTATCCAGGTCTGACACAGCCCCTTCTAAAGCCTCAAGCAAGGCAGCACATTCCCTGACAAAGATCATGTCCTAGCTCTGTAACATAAAAGCATCCCGTGTCCTCAGTAAGCAACAATGAGAGCTCTGGTGATAACACAGACAGAACAGCCCTCTACAATTTGCACTATCCTTCCCATTTCACAGATACATAAATGGAGGCAGGCTATTCAAAAAGAACCAGGCCAAGGTCATAAGCCTATGGAGAGATAGGAGGGTGAAAGGGGAACCACTCTAATTCCACCAGGGCCTCCAGGCTTTCAATGGAAATTAACCCTTAAATAATTAACTCCGGATGCCCAACTCAATCTAGGAAAAGGCTTTGAAAAACACCTGAGGGACTTAAGGAAACAATTCCTTTTCTATTCTTTAGAAGCCTTTGATATGCATTAGATTCTCAACCACCCTTTAAGGGAGATAAAGCCCTTAGCTGCCCCAAAGCAAACCAAAAGACTAAAGGCACACCTGTCTGCCTTCCCTCTTCTCTCAGAAACCCAAGAGAAGGAAGCAGCCTTACCTGCCAAGACCTCAGTTCTCTCAAAAATGTTGCTGCCCTGGGCAGTGCTGGACATTGACACTTTATTGGATATGTCATCCCCATCGGAGGGGACCCTTTTGGAAACGACCTCATTCTCTTCCAGTTCCTTGGGCTCCGAGGGGACACGAATGCCAGGTTGTTCATTCTCAGGGATGTGGTTATCTAGTGGCACCTGAAAGAGAAAAAAAGGACACTGAACACACCTCAAGAGGAAGCTAGGTAGAAGGGGACCCTAGAAGGTGACAGGGTAGAGTGACATCTGCTTTACGTGGGGATGAACATAGGCAGGGGCATGGGGGAGGAGCGGCCTCCACACCTCAGCAGGTATATGCTGGAGCAACCAGTACAGGTCATGTGGCAATGCCCACTTGCCCCTCAGGAAGGCAACCCCGCACCTCCAACGATCTCCTAAGGCAGAGTATGCATCAAGCATGTTGGAGTGTTTTGCTAAATAATTACCAAAAATTATTGCTGACCATTTTGTCAACGAGAGGAACAGAACGCAGCTGTAAAAATGACACCTGGGGTTAGGTGATGCAGGAAGACAGGACCGCTTCGAGGGCTCAGAGTTTCACGTGCTACTTGAAAACAGTGACGGTGAGCTGTCGTAAATGCACAAGGAAGAGGCTGGGCATCTTCTTCCAGGAGAAGGCATGCCCTGTCCATGCCTGTCCCAAGTGTGCCTGGCACCCCCAATAAAAAAGACTTCTTAGAAAATAGTCAGACTCCATTATGCATTCACACGGTTGTGTTTTCGGTCACTCTCAGGAGAGCAAGAGCAAAGAGGGAAGAAGTGGGGGGGCAGCACTCACCAAGGGCTGAATCACATCAGGGAAGGTCCTGGGCTCTTCTGTGTCATCTGTAAGGTTAGAAGATCAGCTGTGTGAACACAAGGTCCGTCATGTTCCAGAACCGACTGCTTCAGCTGTGGCTAGTGGAGTCCTACCTCACATGCAATTTTAGTCACCTACACTGAAACATGACACTCCTGGGACACCTGGGTCTTTCACAGCAGTATGTACCCCGGTAATACACAAAGCTGTCCAGTGCCTTTCAAGCTCTAAACCCTTACTATCTAAAGTGTGGGGAAAAAAAAAAAAAAAAAAAAACCAGCAGTATCTGGAAGCTGGTTAGGAAGGTGAAATGTCCCTGGACTAAAGTGGCACACATCTGAAATCCCAGAATACCCAAAGAGTTCAAGACCAGCTAGAGACACGTGGGAAGAACTGGTCTCAAACAGGAAAGTTAGAGAGCCCAAGGTCAAAGGTAGACCAAGGCCCTAGGCTCAGTCTCTATCAGGGAGGATAGGGCCACATTAACTGAAATTTACATCTGAACAAGCTCCCCAGGGAAGGAAGCGGTTAACTGTAATGCTAAATGTGACTTATAGTCAAACAGTTAGCTTGCCTCTTGGCTACAATCCTTTGTAGACTGTCCTAGAACATAAATATACACATTACAGTATACACGGTATACAAAATTTACTTCTAAAAATACCGAGTGCATCGTAATTGCTAAGAGCTGGAACTCAGCTCAGTCCACAAATGATTCACAGTCCTCCCGACACTCGTTTTACATAGTAAGAACCAAGGCTCAAAGCAGAAGACAAGGCTGGAATTCTGTACTAGGCAAAGACTCTGAAGACGAGAGGGACACTTAGCAGCTGTCTGATCCAGAGGCCACAAAGTCAAAGCCCATGAAAGCCCCATACCTGGTCACACCCCAAGAAACCGCCCTCCCTCTGCCCTCATCTGAAGCAGGGCTTGTTTCCGGCACCCCTCTCCATGTCTCAGCCCACACACAAAGCCTCCCACTCCACCCACACTTTTGAGCCAGTATTTTTCCTTTCGGGGGCGGGGGTGAGGGGTGGGGGTGCGGAGCGGAGCGGAAAACACTCTGGGCCCTTCCCCACGCTCCCTCTACCCTCCACCAGAGGGAGGAGCCTAGTGGACAGGTTCAGGCTAGTGCCTGCAAACTCAAGAGTGGAATGAATTCAAAGTTGTTTACAACTCACCCCAAAGACCCTGGGGGTGGGAAAATGTTATTTTTGTTTCTCCTTTTGAGGTGGAGGGGTGGAGCACTGTAGGAAAATCTCTACTAAAATCCACCTCTCCCACAGTTGTGGCCACAATTCCCTGCAGCTCAGGGTCCCCCAGCCTGCCCAAGCACACCCCCATACCGATATCTCCGGAACCCGATAGCTCAAAGTCATCGGAGTCCTGCTCCAGGCCCCCAGCATCTTCATCATCCGGAAGAGCTCCAGAGAAGTATCTGCCTCCCAGGAGGTCCTGGGGGTCGATGACCTCAGTCTCTCGAATCTAGGAAAAGAGGTGGTTTCCAAAACATGATCCAAAAGGTACATCTTCCTCCTCCCTCAGGACACTCGGAGACAGAGTGCCCCAGAAACAAAGTGAATCAGGATTATAAGGATCAGATAAGAGGCCTTGGGTCCTGTCCCCTAACTACTGTGTAACCCTATACAAGACTCTGCACCATTCTGGGTTAATAAAAATATTTCAAGTGGTAACAAATAAAGTTATTAATATTTCTAGGTATCATTTACTGACCCACCTACAATATCTCAGGCTGCTTATAACAGTAGTTGTTAATTCATTTTACAACTAAGACCCGGCACAAAAGGCTATATAAATCAGCCTCTTCCGGTGGCACAAGTGGCAAGCAGCAAGCAGAACTACAGGAAAGGTCACCTGACTTCAGGGCCACCTGACTCAGGGCCAGAGGCTCCCATGCACACAGGCAGGCCCAGGCTATGGTTCTTTGAGGGCAGCTCATTTCCAGATGAAGGCAGGTAAGTTACTGACTCTAGGCCTGCCCAGTCGGAGACATGCTCCCAACTGAGTCAGATTGGGATGAAAAAGGAGGGCAGGTGCACTCACACCCTAAGACAGCTACGGAGCTCAGACAGGGTGACTCAAAGGCACACTCCTGAATTCAGACTTCTCAAATGTCTACTCTTCTGCCAGCTCGGTGCAAGGCACATAGACCCTTGCTTCCACAGACCATGTCACTCAGCTCCCATCCCAAGGAGACCCAGCTAGCCAACCCAGAGCTTGTGGTCAATTCCCACCAAACAACTTTTAAAAGAAAACTATCCAAGAAGCACTCCTCAAATACCCCTTATTTTTTGCCCCCCTCCCCCACCCTGCCTCCTAGCCCAGCTTCTCTAGGGCCCTAGGATGCACTCGAGTGCCCACTGCCCTTCCGCTACTCTCTGGACTCAGGCTTGTTCTTGTAAACAACCAGGTGCAAGGGTCACTGGTCACTCTTTCTAGGCCTTCCCTCCTCCAGTCCCCAGGACTATGGAGGATGAAGCTTTGCTTAGAAATTCAGACTATGAATCGGGCATTCAGACCTGGGGAGGCCCTGTTCTTTCACATATTTTTTTTTCCTTCGAGACAGGGTTTCTCTGTGTAAGCCTGGCTGTCCAGAAACTCACTCTGTAGACCAGGCTGGCCTCGAACTCAGAAATCCACCTGCCTCTGCCTCCCAAGTGCTGGGATTAAAAGCATGCGCCACCACTGCCCAGCTTCACAGAATTCTTAAAAATTCAAAACAGAAACAAGGTAGTAACTACCCTACCATCACATAAAAGTTAGGGTAGAAAGAGACCAGGTCTGTGTCTGCCAGCCATGTCCCAGGATGCCTCAGGATGTCCCTCACCTAACCAAGACCACAGTGACACAGTTGGGATGGTGAGAAGGAATGTCCGTTTACCCCTGAGACTCAAGATTCAGTGACAAGAGAGCAGCTTAGGGAACAGGCTTCCTCCTCCACTCTCTCCCACAGGCTTCCGGAGAGGAGGCAAGAGCGGACTGTGCTCTCTGTCTACCCCCTTGCTCAGGAAACTAGATTCTGGGAAGGGAGCTGGGAGGAAGTCAGGAAGGCATCCCTCTCTCCCCCAGGGCAGGGAAATCAATGCAGAGCGCTTGGTCCGCGTGGGAGTGGGGAGCCGACAGGGGTTAAGCCCTGCTTACAGATGACTTCATGACTCCGGAATCGGGAGCTGTGGTGCTGCTGGTACTGGAATTCCAGCCCCCGCGCCTGTGGCTCTGGCTTGGCAGCACAGCGAGAGGGGTTCTCCGTGGTTGTACCAAGTGCCCTAGACGGCAGGCCTGATCCCAACCCAACGCCTCGATACAAATTCCCTAGGATTCAAAATCTGCAACAGCAGGGCCTCTATGGCTTACAGTGTGCCAGGCCTTAACATGCACGCACTTGGGATGACGCAAACCCTTTTGGCAAGTGTGGAAACCACAGCTCAGGCGACTCGTTTCTTCTAAGGGTACACAAGCAGAAGTGACCAAGACCAGCAGCCGAGCATGAGATCACCTGAGCTTCTAGCCACAGACACAGCAAAGGAACACGGTTGTGCTTAGGGCTACCAGTCTGTCCTGGGCTAGACAGGAACCCTAACTAGGTATGTCTAATCCAGCTGGAGGTGGGGGCATGAGGAGATGGAGGAGAGGCAGAGATACTTTTGACCACCGAAGCCTGAAAGACTGGTCACGTTCAAATTCCTCAGGGCAGACTCAGAGGTTCTTAGCCTGGGGGCTTAGATTCCAGCTCAGGTCTGACCTACCCCACACCTCGCCTCTAGGAAGGAGCCTTGGAATGTCAGCCACACACCAAACCTAATATGGGAAAGTGTTCCGGGTGTTTCAAAACAGCCCAGGAGATTGGAGATAAGCATGTTCGTTGCCTATCACGTGGGCTAGTAGCCATTCAACCTTCCATTAGAGAAACTGAAGACCTCCCCCGCCCCAAAGCTGTCAAGATCTGACTGTAATAAACTGAGGCTGAAACCAGGAGGTATTCCTGGTTCAGACCTTTTTGGAACACCTGATCCCCTCCCACCCCCTTTTTTTAGGGATACAGGGCCTCTTTCTAGGTAGCCTTGACTGGCCTGGCAGTCATTAGGTAGCCGACTAAGAAGCTGGCCTCTGCTTCTTCAGTACTGGGATTTAAGGAGTTGTACCGCCATGGGCAGCCCCCTACACACCACTCCCCATCTTTATGTTAAACTCCAGAGGAAAGGAACAAATATCACACTGGCATCCACGGCCCAGCCAGGATTCGACCCTTCCTTCCAGAGGTTGGAAAACTCTTCAAAGGTGTAGATAAGATGCAAAAATTAACCTCTTTAGTGAGTCAGAGGCTTCTGGGACAGGTGATGGGACACGAGAAATTCAGCCTCCTGGAGCTTGGAAGGCATCCTCCCCTTGGCCCCTTTCTGGCTCCTTCTGTGCTCACAGTCTCTAACAAGCAAAAAACTCCCAAGTGGACAGGAGCCAGTGAAGACAAGATGTCAAGACAGAACCAACCATGCCCAAAGAGATTGCAAGCAATAGTTTGTTTGGTTTGTAAGGCTGAGAAGGTACCAATAACCTTTCCTTCCCCCACTCTCTTTTCAAACAAAGTCCATTCAGTAGTCTGGGGTGGCTTTGAAAAACCAGGCCACCCAGCAGGCAGACCCAACCCTACCTAACCAGAGGGGGACCCAGTCTTGCTCCTGACTACAGCTGTGGTCTGCTCACCTCAGCTCACCCAACCCTGCCCAGGACCATGTGTCCGCGTGTATGTGCACGCACATGCACACCCTCTGGGTCCTCATGTCTCATCTTTGTCCCTTTCACAAACACAGCCAGAAGCTGGATGAATAAGGTGGTGGGGTGGGTCTCTGCAGGCTCTTGCTGGCCTTGTAGCTGATAGAAATCTGACCTAGTGCTGATAGCTAGAGATCCTGAATTCTTTCCCAAATTGTCCAGGGGAAAGAACAGAGAAATAGGTATACTTTGTTTTATAGGAAGTAACACCTGCCAGCAGAAGGCATCTGAGGCCAGAGCCCAACCGTCTAGTTTTATGACCTCTGAGACAGATTACTTTGCCAAGGTCAGCCAGGCAGGTACAGCAGCAGAGCAGGGCTTACAACCTAGGTCTCTCACCGTCCTAGTTAAGTGGCCTCCCCTGCCCCTTTCCCGAGCCTTGGATGACCCCAAGGTTCTCAGCAAAAACACAGGCTGTTGCCTGAAACCAGGATGAGAAGTCATGGATCCTATCTCAAAGTCCCACAATGCCCATCACCGCAGGAACATGGGGATTGGGGTGACTAGCAGAAGTCTCCAATCTATAGCAGACTCCATCTCTGTATAAGGCCCTTTAATCAACAGCACAGCATCATGAGACATTCTTTCTGACCCACGGGTGAGTCATTCATCCAAGGGTCACAGCTAGAAGAAAACAACACTAGATTCATATGGAGACCTTTCTCTAAACCACGTCCTAACCACAGCCAGGTTCAGTCACACTCACTCACCCACCCACCCATTCTACACCTTCAGATCAACCAGAAAGTCCACTGGACCCTGGCTGAGCCAGGGCTCCGGGACACCTCACCTTCCCTCGCCCGGGAGTAAACAAGGTGAAAGTCTTATGGCTTAAACAAAGGGACAGAAACTTGGCTGGAGGACCAAGGAAGGCTTGGCTAACTGTGAACTCGGGAAAGCCTCCTACTTGCCTCCTCCCCAGGAGGCAGGATCAGGCCCACACCTGATCATACCCTGAGAAAGAGACTTCATATAAGGATGATACTGGGCTGAGTCAGGTTAGGGGCCAGGGAACACCCAGGAACAGTTGCTGCAGCCCCAGCAACTCCATTTACTACAGTGGGCAGGAGCCACAGGCAAATCACAGCCCAGCTGTTTCCTGTGAAGTCTTGGAGTCTGTTCTGGCTTTAAGACCTCAGTTTCCTCTTCTGTAATCTCGGCTGGTAAGCACCTTGCAGAAGGAACGTCAAGGAGAGCATAGCCAAGTGCACAGGTGACCCAGCAGGTGACTGGTGCATAGCAGGTGCTCAATAGGTGGTAATCATTATTAAACCCCACCCACCTTTCATCTGCGTAGGGAAGATGAATGCTCAGTGGGCCAAAGAGGAATCTTGCTGAAGCAGCTACAGGGCTGAGGAGGCCCTGGCCATCAGGTGAAAGGTGCTTTTGCAAGCTAGAGAGGGGTGTGACAACCATGGCTTCTACTGCTGAGACCAGATAGACTCTGGGATGGGTAGAAACCTGCCCAGTTTAAGTTTTGGGCACATTATCCTAAGCAAACAGAGACAGAGGAAATCTGTGTTTTTTCAGGAGTAGTGGAAAGCACTAACCAACGATATTTGAAACCCTTCTTGTGACCTAGAGCCTCTATTTACTGGCTTGCCTTGGAGAAGAAAACAACAAGAAAATCTAAAAGGCAAAAGGAAGTCACACACCAAATACACAGCGTGACGCCCTAGGACCTGAAAGGGTTAAGCAAGGTCTAGGGGAAGTGGGGGTTGAGGGAGGGTTCAAATGTCGGCTCTGCCCACTTCAAGGTCAAGTTACTCTAAACACAATCACCCTGTGGAGAGCCAGGCCTGGCACAGTCGGCAGCCAGCTTTTCACCAAGCCCCAGAGCAGCCCATTCCCACAAGAACTCTAGGATCTTGTGGCAGTCAGGAATGAGGGGGATTGGTTCGGAGCTTCTGGACAAACCCCTCTCAGGGACCAATCCAGTTCTCTCACTACCTAGGTGGTCCCTGGTGGTGGATTCCCTTTCTGGGCCTTGGTTTCCCCACCTGCAAAAGGTCTCAAAGAGACAAACCTCTCTCTGTCCTGAGGCCTGGTTACCAAACTGGCATTGCTCCGATTACCAGTGGAGACAGCTGGGGAGGGACTGGCTCCCTCAAGGCCTCAGAGACAGAGGTGCATTGAAGCTGGGGCTTGTAATCTAGGCAGCAGATCCAAAATCCCCGCTGGATCTGAGGCTGGCCAGAATACTCTCAGCATGCAAACAAGCCTCCTGTGTTTTGAGAACAGAGTCCAGGGCCTTTGCAGCCCTGTTGCCACGACGGATTAGATCTACCAGAGCCTGGCTTACAGGCCCCTGCACCTCCCCCAACTGGGGAAGCCGGGGATTCTGACCAGGTCAATCCAAAGCTGGACTTCCCCAGAGGCAAGGAGTGTCTCCACTCTAGTGCCCAGCCCAGCCATTTGCTTGCGGCCCAGAGGCTGGCGTGGTGCAGCCAGTCCCCACAGGTTAGGCCATTACAGCCCGCTTCACCCAGTCACTGTTTCCATAAGCACCAGCCTCTCCCTGCCTCCCTTTCCATTACCCTGGGTGTCACCTGACCAGCAGCCTCTCCTTTGCCAGAGAAAACTAGGGCAGCCAACTCCCTATACTAGCAGGACAGGGGAGGGGGCAGGCAAAAAGCAAAGGGTGGGGGAGCGTTCAATAAGAGGCTGTAATTCAAGGTGGGAAGAAACTGATACTGGCGGGTGACCATAGAGACAAGTGACAGTTGTCAAGTGTCAAATGTGGCCGGCTGTGGTGGTCTATGGCTCTAATCCCAGCACTTGGGAAGCAGAGGCAGCAGGAGGATCAGGAATTCAAGGCCAGCCTCAACTACATTGGGAATTCAAAGCCAGCCTGAGCTACATGAGACTCTATTTCTTGGGCAGAAAAAAACCTGTGATCTTTTGAATCCCACAGCCCTCTAAGATAAATGTTCTGAACTCCAAGAATCATTCTAGCCCATTTTCCGCACATATACAGACATCACGACCCAAAGTCAACCTCTGGCCAAGACAGGAGTCCTTGTCTAGTCACAAATAATAAATTCAACTGAAGCCAGCACTTTATAGTTTGCTAAATAACTATTATGGCCATCAAGTGACACAGGTGTTTTATAGAGGACATCAGGGCTCTCATATCAACAAAGTGACTTATTAACTCCCTGTGTGTCCCTGGGTGACTGGCAGAGTTGGGCAGAGACTCAAGAGGCTTTCTGGCTGTAAAATGTACCCACATTTCCTGTTCCCCAGCCTCTAGCAGACACCCCCAGACAGGTCTGCAGGGGGCAGGTGAGGGCCCAAAGGTCATCGGCGGGTTAATAACAAATCAGCTCTACAAGTCAAGTTTCTCCAGGGTTAAGACAGACCCCAATGGTGTACATGTATGTTCTCCCAGCCGCTAGCAGAATGAAAAAAATGCCTTCTCAGAACATTACCTTTGCTTGTCCACCAAAGCCCAGAACACTACCTGTAGTCATTCAGATGCCCAAAGACACTTGCCCTTCTCAGGGAAAGTGGTGTAAGTCTTAGCTTGAACTGTGTCCTAAGACCTGGGTACCCTTGTTAACTCCTTGAAAGTGCAAGCATGGCACGCACACTCGCGCGCGCACACACACACAAAGCATGAATGCTGCCTGGGACACCTGCAGATCCTGCAGGAGAGGTGGGGCTGCCGGGAACTGGTTCTTGTTTAAATATAAACCCATCTGATAACCTGCAAACAACCCACTTCGAAGATAAACAAATATAAGATTTGGGCTTCATCAGCCCCACCCTAAGCTCTACCCTTCCCACCTGGCAGCTGCAGGACTCGATGTGGGGGAGGAGAGAGGTCCTAGGCAAGTCAGGGAACGGTCACTGAGGAATGTCTCCTGTTCCACTACTTGAAACTATACTCAGGGTCTTTTGCAAGCTCATCAACTTGAAGCCTCGCCACACAATCTTTTAATTAATTTATTACTTATTTATTGGTGCTAGGGAATTGAAGCCAGAGCCTCAACAGACCAGGAGGTTAATTAGCATGCCCACTGTCACATTATTGTTTTAACACTGCTACCAGCTCCAAAAATGTCACGGAATCTTAATGTAAATCAAACCCAAATGACACTAGCTTTGGCTGTTGAATTCAGACCAGATAAAGCCTCGGCGTTACTTAAGGATGTGGGTGTGGAGAGGTGGACCAATGTCATACCTGCTCTGTAGCACTGTCCAGGATTCAAGTGCACACACAGGCACTGTGAATGTTGAAAGACTCTAGACACAGATGCTGACTCCCAAAAGCCAAGATAAAAAACAAATAAAATGAACAAAACCTCTCAAATCTTCATGCCCATTCCGACATTCCTACCACAGAGCTGTGTCTTATTAGCAAGAGACTGATAGGAAGTGGGTGACTCAGGCAGACTGTAGTAAGACACAGTTGACTCACAGAACCCAGTCCCTCACATTCTCCCATTCATTTGAAAATCACAGCAACTCATCCAGTCCAAGAGGCTGAGAAAACAGCTAGGGGCCAATCCCTTCCAAAAGAGAGCCCAGCTCCCGGGCTCCTCATTCAGGCTGGCTCAGCACTCCAAGTCCTTGGAAAAGCCTCCTGTTTCTAAGCACTGAGGATGGCAGGAGCTGAATGTCCACCCCACTTCTCTTTTGGGACAAGGACTTGTTTAGAGTCTACCAAAGAAGCCAAGAGAACTTCCCTTCCCCTCCCTATTGGGCTGTGGAGAAAGAAGGACACTCAGATGGCAATGGTTGGAGATAGGAGGCCGAACTCTAGACTTAAGGTATGTTTGCTAGCAACACAGAAGTAGGTCCTAAGGTTATCTGATGTCACCATTCATTATCTAGAATGTTCTCTAAGGGACAATCTAAACAGACACCTAGCATTCTCAGTCAGTCCTGGTTCCTGATCTTGGCAAAAGGCTACATTCTTTTGAGCATCAGTATTCTGTGAAAAGGGAGATAAAGATGCTTACACTGAAGTACCAAACTCCAGGCATCCTAGCAGTGACTTCAGAGCACCTTTTAGAACAAAGTTTTATATGTGAGTTCATTCAGTCATACAATCACTGTCCATGGGGAAGGCAGGGGTTTTAGAACAAATGAAGCAGAATCCTGGTCCCAGATGTGAATGGGTAGGGCTCTCCCTTTCCAGAGTTTGGTGATGTGATTTCATTTCCTTGAGAGAAAGGCCTTAGATATCATGAGGTTTCCGATAGCTCCCTTTGAATAGTTATTAATAATTGCTTAATTATTAATCAAGTATCAGAGGGCTGAAGAAGAGGCTCAGGGAGAGGACCTGAGTTTGATTCCCAGCACCCTCTTAGCATCTCACAACTGTCTGTAGCTCCAGTCCCAGGGGAACCCACATCCTCTCCTGGCCTCCTTGGGTCCAAGATATAAACATGCTACACAGATATACATTCAGGCAGAATACCCATACACATACGGTAATAAAGTAACAATCAAAAATGAGATGGGGGAGTGGTCCTCTTCTTGAAACATCCTAGCTCCATCTTGATTTTGCAGAAGACCCCTCTGAGTTAAGAGGTCTCTCCCAACCCCACTGAGCTCTCCAAATCATGGTCCAAATATTTTCCCAGATATGCAATACCTCTATGGACTCCCAAGAAGTCCCAAGAGGTCTCACCAGCCACTCATAGGCCCTAGAACCTCCTAGGCTTCGGCACGCAGCCCCTACACTTCCATGCTGCCAAGGAGAAAGTTCTCAGATAAACTAGAAACTTTAAATTGAAGTACACCAGGTAGTCTAGAATCTTTAAGTTGAAGTACACCAGGTGGGTGGGAGATACTTCCTCAGAACTGCCTTGGCTTGGTGCCAAGTCAGTGGGCCGTGCCCCTGGGCAGCAACACCTTGGCTCACACCCCTCACCCCCCCCAACCCCCATCCCAAAACAAGGCTGCCTTTAATTGGTCAGGGTGGGAGGGGCAGGAAGGCAGATCAGGGAATGCTCCCAGCTGGACAGGAAGAACAGGTTTAGGGTGGCAAACCCGCCAAGCAGAGGAGAGGGCATTGGGTGTTTAGCTTGGGCTCCCTTCCCCAAATCTGGGTTTGAACTAAACCTAAAATTTGGAGAAAGGCTCTCGTAGCATGAAGAAGACAAGACTCCTCTGTGAGAGAGTAGATGACCTGCCTGTATACTCTGTATTAAGAGATGATATTATTTAATCTCTCAATATATTTTCTGGAAGAGAAGATACAAGAACATAATCACAGGTGCTGGATTTTGGTGGTGGTGATGTTTTCTTTGTTTTTTTGTTTTGTTTTGTTTTTTTGGTTTTTTTTTTGTTTTGTTTTTTTGTTTTTTTGTTTTTTTTTTTTTTTGTTTTTTTTTTTTTGTGAGGGCCTGATTTCTCAGTTATCAGTATCTCTCTCATTCCAAGGGAGAAAGAAAGGCAGATACTATCATTTGTTTTTCTAATCTAAGAGTCATTCGGTCTGATTTTTTTGGGCCACAATCTACTGAGGGAATCCCTGTGACCCAATTAGCACCAAGATGCCATGACATTAGGCAGGAAGGAGGGAGGACTGAGGTCAGGACCAGAGATTTCAACTGAAACTGAGGCCCCCGGAAACAGCTGCTTTAGGCTGGCTTCTCCCCCTTGCTAGATCAAGTCACCCAAAGCAGGCCTGGCAAGACCTACCTCCCCTCTAAAACCACATCCTTCTGACTTATCTGGGGGACACTGTGGTCTACTCCTCCCCCAAAAGCACCTGCTGGCTTAGCAGCCAGAGGGAAGATCAATGGCATGTGACTGGACACATGGTGACCTCAGCCATCTCCTAGGTCCTTTTTCCTTCTTCACTGCTCAGTCAGCATTCCTTCAGGTGTCCCTAAGGAAGGACTCAACTTCAGAATACCCTTTAGAAGCTTATTTGGAATGAATGCAACAGGAAGGTTTGCAGGACTCCGGGACCACTCAGTCACAACCTCCCTCCTTTAGTGGAAAGCCACTCCCCCTCATCTTCTGGTTCATTCCACTCACACCACCTTGAGACTTTCCAATCCCAAACATCAACAGACGTTAGACCAGTCTTGAATTATGGGAAAATGGGACCTAACAGCAGCCACTGGGACTAGAAGATAAAAGCAGGCATTTCCAAGCCTGGCTGTCTAACGTCTGCCTGACTCAGCCGGTTATTAGCTGTGTGACCTTCAGCAAGTTACTTAACCTCTCTCCTGCCTCAGGACTAGTTTAAGAAGAGTAGACAGCGAGGTTTTCTGAAATTAAACAATTTGATTCCAAAGCCACCAGAAAGCTATCAGAACAGAAAACGATCATGCAATCGGTTCCGAATCTAACTGGAATTGTACTGGGCATTATATATGTTCTTATTTCTTACCCGGAGGCTCCTGAACACAATCAACTGTCCCCTAAATAAGCCTAGAGAAAAAGTGCCTTTCAAAAGAACATTAACGATTAAACGCCAGAGTCTCACTCCCCCTAAAACTTGAACTAACGGTACAAATGGCTCACGTTCCTGGGTCAGGCCCCCCCCCCCCCAACCACCCTCTCAGAAACTGTCATGCCCTGTAACTTCTGAGTCTACTTCCTAAACTCCTACTAGGACGGAGCTGATACGGCCCTACGTCCTTGCTGACTCTAATAGGGACCCTGAAAAGGAAAGGTTTCTTTAGGCTCCCTGGGTCCTTCACCCCATGAGTTCAGGTGGGTGCCTCAGCTTCCCCATGTGCGGGTTCAACCAAAACACTTCTCCCAGAACAGTTGTAGCTCAGTCTCTAGCCCGAAGCTAACAGGAAAGCTGTCCTTTGAGTCCGCTCTGGGAAAATAAGGAACACAACCTTTCAGACAGTCCAAAGCAGGAAGGGTCACCCCCGATCTGTTCTGTAGACAGGGAAGGTGACACTTATAAGGAGCTGATCTTGCCCCTTTCTTAAGTCAGTCTTAGCAAGGCTGTGGCCAGAATGAAGGCCAGGACTCAGTTCTCTCCATTCCTCAAGGTATGCGAAACGGGCTCCCCCCCCCACCCCGCCCCCCGCACAGCCCTAAAGTTTTCCGGCTACCGAATGCTTGCTGCCCACCCACCTCGTGCCCAGGCCATCTCAGACTCAACACCCAGAAGGCCACTCTGTGCGCAGAGCCAGCACTGGGATCACGAAGTAGGGGTGAGGGTGAGGGAGGAGAAAAGTTGACACCAACTTAGTCACGTCCCACTCCGGAGCTCAGCAGCCAGGCTGAGTCCAGGACAGGAGCTCAGAGCAACAGGCTAGGGTTGCACGGCGCGGAGGAGTCTCCCGCAATCTTCCCGCGACCCTTGAGTAAAGTTTCCTCATAAAGTTTTCCCTGTCTCCGCGTCGGAGGTGGGGAGGCGCAGCTCGTGATGCACCCTACTTCCCCCGGATCTCGGGATTTAGGGGAACAAAGGAGGCGCTCCTATTCCCCTGCTCTAAGACATCCCTCATACACATACCGACTCTCCGGGGACGACGGGGAAGCCGCCGAGGAGCAGCAGCAGCAGCGGCGCAAGCAGGCAAGCAGGCGCCATCGTTCCAACAGCACAAACCAGTGGCCCAGAGCGGGCGCGCAGCCCTTCTTATAGACCGCAGCCCTGCCCCGCCCCCAGTGCTCGCCCGCACCGCCCGGAATTCCCCGGGGAAAGCTTGGGCCTGCGGGGTGCTGGGCTGGGCAAGCTGGAAACCTCGGGGTGGGAACCGCCCGCCCGGGGACCCGCCCACAGCGTGCCCGCCGGCTCCGAACTGACCCCGATCTGTGGCTCCAGGAGCTGCAGCCCGGGATAGTTAACTGCTCTACTGCGAGGCAGTCTCCCTAAAACCCGAGGATCACTGCCCAACCCCACTTTATAGCTGGGGAAACTGAGGCCCATAAACGGGTAAGATTGACTAGGGGTCTTCTGTTTGTACCAGTCTTCAAAGCGGGTGCGCTACCGGTACTCTGAAGTCAGGGAGGACTTCCCAAGTGGCACTTAATTCGGATAGTTTTGATCAGCAACTCTGAACCGACAACGATGAAACGGTTCAGGTTTTTCCAGGCCTTCTGTCGAAACTATTCCAACCCCGCCTGTGCACTAAACAGTGTGATTTATCAACCGAAGTGTGATATTTTTGTGTAATTCTCACGTGTCACGAAAGTCTTTATTCTTTTGACTTGTCGTCCTCTCCCCAACTTAAAAATGGAAAGCCGCATCCTTAGAGCAGTGGGTCAAACAAAACCAGGAAGATTGACTTCGGTTTTGAGAGATTTTTTTTCATCTCTCTGAAAAATGGTGTGCAAGTTAGAATAAACTTTCTCAATAGAATCTCTTATTTCTCACGGAGGCTTCCACACCATGAAAGTTACTTCTAACACCATCCTAACAAAGTAGGTGATGGGAAGATTCTTTAGCCCCACTCCCCAGCACAGGTACTGATAGAATTAATCGAAGAGTGGAGGGCATCCTAACCTCCCCCCCGTCCCCCTCCCCCGTGATGGGGAAGGGCTGTCATCCTGGCATTTGAGATACCGAGGCAAGAGGTTTAAAATGAGCCAGCTGGTGTCAGTGTGGAACCCTGTCTTTAAAAATGTAGGGGGAGGGACATGCTAGAACCAGCAATCAATCAAAAGTATCGACCTCTGTCATACAGATAGATACATTGTGATTTTGGAATTAGGGCATTTTGGCCTGTCGTAGCATTTTATGAATTCACATGCTTTCAGAGGTGAGTATGACCCCCTTGCCCCTGTTGCTCTTTGAATTGTCTAAGCTAACCCCCTAACTCACTATGTCCCCCGCTCAGCACCACCCCCTCCATAAGAATACAGACAGGGCATACTCCGTCCTGTTCTATTCCTTGGCTTCCCTTATTCTAGCCCTTAATTATTTTCCGAGAATGAAACTCTCTTGTGGCAGGGAGCCTTGAAAGAAAAACAATTTTCAAATACTGACCACGGGTTGGTTTTTTTTTTCCCCCTAGACTTAATGATGAGTAATTGTTTTCAACTATTTGAATATACTTCCCTAAAAGCTGGGCACTGAGAAAGATAAATGAACCACCCTAACTAGAACCAGAAACTCCTTTCTCATGAGCGGAGTGCCGTGGCACGTGCCAGTAGATCTCTGTGAATTCAAGACCAGCCTGGTCTGCACAGTGAGTCAGGGCTATGTAGAGAGACCCTGTCTCTACAGAGGAGGAGGAGGAGAAAGAAGAACTCCTTTCTTATTAGGCACAGTTTTATAGGAGAGACAGGCAGATCTCTGAGCTTGAGGACAGCTTGTTCTATATTTCAGGTTCTAGGCCAGCCAGAGCTACGCAACCAGAACCTGTCTCAAAAGTAAAGAAATAAGTAAATAAATAATAGAAAGAAAACATTTCGCAATTCAAATAGTTTCCAGTCTTTCCATGGATTTGGCTAAATTGGCCCAGGATGACCTTAAACTCATTATACCCCTACCTCAGCGTCCCAAGCAGCTGGTAAAACAGGCCTAGGCCAGGCCAGGATGGTGTAAACAATCTCAATAACATAAATAACAAAAGTATAGCTAATGTTTTATGTTGATGGCTAATATGTTGGTGGCTAACATTTTGTTGATGGCTAACATTATGTTGTTTCAAAGTTTAAATAGTATTGTGCTTAGGAGAACTATAAAGCAAAACTGGACCTCAGACTGTTAAGGGCTGTTAAGGGTTGTTTCTGTCATTGCCCGGGCTTGTTCGACTTTTTTAAAAAAAAAGGTTGTTTATGCAAGATAATGGGTCACGAGATCAACTGTTGTTTCTGCTTCTGTAAACAAAAGCTTGTTTTTGCTGGAGATAACATGAACACCTGAAAGACATACCTTTTAAAAAACAGAATGTTACTCTACATTCTTTGCCTTTAGAAACCCCTGACTAATGAGATAAGGTGCTACACTTGCGAACCTGGAGTATGGGGAGTAGACCAGGCACCAATATCGGAACAAACCTCTCTTCTTTGTGAAAATGTATCCATTGTCAGAGTGATGAGTCTCTAAAGGCCTCAGATCTATAACTATTTATTTATTTGATAGTGGGGATTGAACCCAAGGCACACAAACTAAGCAAGCACCCTACCGCTGAGATGTACTGCCAGCTCTTGGTTTGTTATGGTTTGGTTTTTGAGACAGGGTTTCTCTGTGTAGTCCTGGTTGTCCTGGGACTCACTTGTAGACCAGGGTGGCCTCAAACTCAAGAGATCCGCCTGCCTCTGTCTCCAGAGTGCTGAGACTGAAGGTGTGTGTGCTATCACCCACTAGCCTTTCTCTTTCTTTAAAGATTATTTTTGGAGAGGTCGCTGCACATGGCACAGCTCACATATGGATCAATCAGCAGAGTTTCCTTCTTTCTACTATGTGGGTCCCAAGGATTGATCTCAGCCATGAGAGGGTGGCAAGCATGTTTATCCACTAAGCCATCTTACCAACCCTCCTTTTCAAAAAATTATGTATATGTATATGTATATGTAGATGTATATGATGTATATGATGTATATGATGTATATGTATATGTATATGTATATGTATATGTATATGTATATGTATATGTATATGTATATGCAAGTTTATGTAATTTACCTTCCTCTAGTATTTAGGTTTAACAAGCAGTTCCCAGAGTTCCTAGATTTGATTCTTCTGAAGTATTTCCTGATGCTGATATTTGAGAACCATCAAAATGAAAAACAGGGGTAAAGTTATACCTAGAATTTATCTCATTTTAGTGCAAGCAGTGTTCATCCACGCTTAAATGATTAAGTTAGCAGGGAAGAAAACGCCCACTCAGCAGTAAGACAAACATTCCCAACCAAATTTCACTTCTCCTGCTCAGTAAGTATTGATTGTTAGAACTGGTTTTTGGAACAGAAAAACCTGTGTAGTTACTTATTTTAGTTTTGCCGTGCTGGGGATCAAACCCAGGGCCTCCTGCATGCTAAGCAAGTGCTCTGCCACTGAGCCACAGCCTCAGCTCTTGCCTGTATGTGTCAAAGTGCACATTGTAACCTCCTGCGCTTTGTTTTATTGGTTCTACCTGAAGAACGCTGCTTAAATTAGTACGAGACTTTTAAAAAGTTGTAATATGATAATGGTTTGATCAATTGTACTCTTAACCGGAGTCATAATGACAGAAAATTTAATACCTGGTCTCGTGCTCTAGAAAGTAAAATAATATGTATGGCAGTGAGTACCTGAAATTCAGCACTGAGGCAGAAGGAGCCAAGTTTGAGACCAGCCTAGTCTATATATTAAAACTGTTTCAGGCAACATACAGAGGGCCTGGTGAGATGGCGTATTCGTGTGGTGAACATACATACACTTGAGCACACACACACACACACACACACACACACACACACATAAGCACACCGAAAAGTTCAGTAAGTCTCATGTAAAAAATACAATATGAGGAAATTCTGTGGCAGAATGTAGATGTAAAATTTAAGCATAAGGAGAAAAGACAACAACACGAACTCTGTCTATTCATGTATCTTCTTAAAGATTTCTTGGTTTTGTTTATGTGTGCAAGTGTTTTTTGTGCATGCATATATGTGCACCACGGGTGTACCTGGTACCTGAGGAAGCAGAAAAGGGCATCAGATCCCCTGAAACTATAGTTACTATAGAAACCATAGAAACTATAGAACCTATAGAACCTATAGAAACTATAGTTACTATAGAACTATAGAAACTATAGAACCATCACATAGGTCCCGGGAGAGCCTGGGTCCTCAGTAACATCAACCAGTGATCTTCACTATTGAGACATCTCTCCAGCCCATGTGCCTTTCTTTTCTTTTCTATTTTTTTTTTAAGATGGACTGTTGAACATAGCCTACTACAGCGTTTGATTCAACTAGATATATATAAAAGAGCAATGTAAACATTTCATTTGTATGGGTGTGGTTTATAGTAAACTGGGAAACACCATCTTTGCAACTATTTGAACATCTAATGAAAAAAATGGTAGCTACTAACTTTAAAATGTGGCTTTAAGACAACAGTAACTTGAGGGAGAATAATACCAAAAGAGATGGACATGGCCAGCTGATAGCAACAGCTCTTCACAAGACTGTCCCAAATGCCTGGAACAATGGACTTCATGGCCTCCTTTTCAAATTCTTCTGAGAATCTCTTGAAAGAATGCAAATGTGTTTCAATGCAGTCATCCTTGGGCTTATGGGATTTGAACCTGAGATTCTTGGGGTGGGAGCAAAGAATATACATAAAAAGTCCTGATGAGGTGTGGCCAGCTTCAGTAGAAACACTGCTCTGGGGAGGCGGACATGGGGGACACCTCTGGCTTGTTGTCAGCCAGACATCCAATTCCAGACCAAAGAGAGACTCTGACTCAAAAATTTAAAAAAGAGAGAGAGACAAGAAAGAAAAAAAAGAAAAAAAGAAGACTCCTTTAATATCACCACTCAAGAGTCAGAGGCAAGCATATCTCTGGGAGTTCCAGGCCAGCTAGAGCTACACAGTGGGACTGTCAACAACAAAGCTGAATGTCAGCCGGGCGGTGGTGGCGCACGCCTTTAATCCCAGCACTTGGGAGGCAGAGGCAGGCGGATTTCTGAGTTCGAGGCCAGCCTGGTGTACAGAGTGAGTTCCAGGACAGCCAGGGCTACACAGAGAAACCCTGTCTTGAGAAAGAAAGAGGCCGGCGGTGGTAGCACACGCCTTTAATCCCAGCACTTGGGAGGCAGGGGCAGGCGGATTTCTGAGTCTGAGGCCAGCCTGGTCTACAGAGTGAGTTCCAGGACAGCCAGGACTACACAGAGAAACCCTGTCTTGAAAAAAAACAAAAAAAGAAGAGGAGGAAGACGAAAACGAGAGAGAGAGAGAGAGAGCTAGAGAGAGAGAGAGAGAGCGAGCGCTGGCCAACACAGAACCTAGTTCTCAATTTATTTCCTTTTTTAAAGATTAATTTATGTATTTTTTGTATGTGAGGACATCAAATCCCATTACAGATGGTCTTGAGCCACCATGTGGTTGCTGGGATTTGAACTCATGAAGAGCAGTCAGTTCTCTAACCACTGAACCACTTCACTAGCCCCCCCAAATCTCAATTTATTACTATTACTACCATCATTATTATTAGTGTGTGTGTGTGTGTGTGTGTGTGTGTGTGTGTGTGTGAAAAATGAAGGGGTAGTGAATGCATGTAGTGATGAGAAGATAAGTACATGGACTTGGTTTTCTCCCTTCACCTTCATGTGGGTTTCTGGATGGAATTCTTATGTCGTCATGTTTGTCCAGCAAGTCCTTTACACACTGAGCCATCCCATGTATCCCTTACATAGTTCTTACAGTCAGAAGCTGGTTCCAGGAATTGCTAGTTGGAGGAAAGTTTGCAAGCCAGTTTGTTCCTCTGCTGCCAGGGCAATGAGGAGAAGAAGGGTGGCAGACAGGCACATGGCATGTACTCAGCTGTGCTGGTTTCTGCTACCATTTCCTTATTTTCTATCCCTGAGTTGGAGGGAGTTCAGGAAACATCATGGGCCACATATTCACTCCATGCCTTAGCTTCATTTCAAACAAATGGAATGATTTGGAATAGGCCAGAGTGAACTGAGCCTGGGTGCAAACCTGGAACAGCAGAAACACCAAGCTCAGGGGTCTCCAAACTGTCATCAGCTGCTCCATCTCCTAAAAGTCCTGGATCCTTTCACCTTCTGACTTTGGTCTTTCCCTCTGTAATATCTAGTGTTGCTCCCTTTGGGCAAGCATCTCTTTCCCCTATGTCAGAAGGCTCAGGCGCTTCAGTTAGAGAGAGTGGGGCTACACTTCTAGCTGTGTGATCTAGAGCAAGACACTACCTCTCTGTGCCTCCATGTGCTCATGAGCCACCTGGGCGTCATAGGGAGAATGTTGACAGTATAATGCCCTGCCCATAAACCACTTATAATCAAAATCGTCTCCCTTGTAAAAGTATATTGAGATCATTCCTTTTGCCAGTAGCATCCCCTACACCACAAAGGTAATTTCAACACATTTTCAGAACAGCTGAGGGAATGGATCATGACAACCTCTCTCCCAGAATGTCACCAACTTTTTCTGATCTTCCTCAATCCATGCAAACCTCTCCCCAGTTCTACATAATGACAGCCTGGAGTTTCCAGGGCTTGTGGAATGTCCAGCCGCTGCCTTGCATAACCACAGAAACTGGAAACACTCTGGTCAGAAGGATCCTCCCAGACTACTTGGCCCAACAGTACCCCCATTGTGCGATAGGCAAACCAAGGTCAGTTCTGGGAGTCAGCAGCCGCAAGAGGTATTTTCAGGTTCTGAAAATAGCTTCTCCCGTTACCCTACGTGCTTTGCCTAATGTCTTTTTCCTAACATTTTCCTCATATGATGTCATGGATTTGTTTTTTCACTTGTCCTCTGTTTTATCTGTCCAACGTAAGTTACATGAGGCAGGGATAGCGCCTTATCCATGGCTGTATCTATCCATATGACCCTATGGATATGGTGCTTAATCCTTTTATTCCTAACACTCAAGGAGGTAGAGGTGGGCAGGTCTCTGAGTTTGAGGCCAGCCTGGTCCACAGACTGAGACAGGGCTAAACAGAGAAACACTGTCTCAAAACAACGAAACAAACAAAACTCCAGCCTGCACAGAAGCAATTTAAGCAGGAAGGTAAACAACTCAAACTAGCTTCAGGAAGTCCCTGAAACTCACAGGATTCACTAGGCCCCTCCCTGCCAGAGAAAACAATGGAAGCTGAAGAAGGCCAAGCTGCCAAGAAGACTCTCAGAAAAGCAAAAGCTTCAAAAAAGACTTTGAGACCAGACCAGCAGCCTAGAAGTAGAAGCCAGAGATTTTAACCGGAGTCACTTGGAGTGGACACTCTCCAACCAGTTGAGTTGCCTATAGGCTGTGCAATGTCCTCTGGGCTTCCCAGGTTTTGTGAGCTGAACCTGTGCTGGAGTGGGCTTCAGTAGTGCCCCTGTTCTTGAGTCATTTCTGCTCCTGTAAGACTTCTCACCCATATTTCTGTACATAACAATAATAAAATTCATTGGCTCACCAAGTTTTGCCATGCAGCCATGTACTATAAGCTGGACTGACATCTCTCTCTTAGCCCAGCTCTTGGAAATGTAAGGAACATGTCATCTTAAACATGCTAAGAAGAGGGCTGGAGACATGGCTCAGTGGTTAAGCACTGGCTGCCCTTTCGGAGGTCCTGAGTTCAATTCCCAGCAACCCCATGATGGCTCACAACTGTCTATAGTGAGATCTTGGGCCCTCTTCTGGCATGCGGGTGTGCATGCAGGTAATCATACATTAAATAAAAAACTCTTTAAAAAAACATGCTAAGGAGAAACAAAGGCAGAGGCAGAGGCAGAGGCAGAGGCAGATGCTTATGATCTCAGCACTTAGAAGGCAGAGGCAGGAGGGTGGTGAATTGGAGGCCATCCTGGGCTACATAGTGAGACCCTCGCTAGGAAAGAGATGAAAGATGGAGGGAGGGAGGAGAAACAACAGAAAAGAGACTTAGACTCCAAACCAAAACTGAAAAAAGGCACACATATTATGGTGATTTCTTAGGCTTCTAATTAGCAACAGATTTTTTCTTTTTCTCCTTCCTTTTTCCTTAATTTTTTTTGTTTTTTGTTTTTTGTTTTTTTGTTTTGTTTTTCTTTCCTGAGACAGGGTCATTTTACATAATCCTGGCTCTCCTGGGAACTCACTATGTAGATCAGGCTGGCCTTGACCTCACAGAGGTCTGAGATCTGCCTGCCTCTGCCTCTGCCTCCTACTGAGAGAATTAAAGGTATGTGTCACCATGCCTAACAACCTCCTCCTCTTCCTCCTTCTCCTCCCTCTTCCTCCCCCTCTTCTTCCTTGCTTAAACTTGAGACAGAGTCTTTATGTGTGACCCCTGACTCCTGCCTTCACCTGACAGATATGCACTGCCATTAGCTCCAGACCTTTAAGCTTGCATGGTCTTTGAAGGCCTCTTTTCCCTCGGTGTGTGCTTCTTTTGACTTAGTGAGCCTCTCTTCTAGCCTGTACTTGGGGGACAGCCATTGCTATTGGTGTCACCAGTAATATCTATAACTGAGACCACAGTCTGCATTTGCAATTGGTTTAGAGAGCGGATATCCAACGCCTAACATCCCCTGAGCAGAGAATGCTAGCGGCATCCTCACCTTGATCTCATGGAGTCGGCAGTTTCTCATTTTATAGATGAGAAAGGAGAAATGACGGGAAGCTACAATAAAGCTGCTCCAACTGACCTGCAAACTCAACCACCACCGAGTAGCACACGCCATTACTGTTGGCTGCTAAGATCTGGGGCTACTAGTTATGCAGCAAAAGCTGGCTGGCACAGGATTCAAACTCAGTTTTGTTTTGTTTTTTAATTCTATCTGCTTTCCCATTCTCTTCCATTGAGCTAGCTCCCCTGATTCCTGCTGTAGGCAACACACATGCATACATGCATGCACACACACTATCATTTTTAAAGGGCTGGTGCTGTTATAGCCCCGATTTCTCTGCCCCTCCCTGCAGTTTAACACCGAGCAAGCATTATACCACTGAGCTGCACCCTGTGGTTGTAGTCATCCAGCTGCCGAGAGAACCAAAGCTTAAAGGAAGTCGGTTTCCTGGGAGGCAAAGCTTCACTTGGAAACCCATAGCTTGGATTCTGGCCCTGGGCTAATTCCACAACACCCTAGTGGTGCTGAGTGCTTGACAAAGACCAGCATCTGGCACTTCCTGTCTAGTGGGCACAAACGTTATACAGTTCACTTGTCCTGGTTCCTGGAACTGAGTGTAGTGAGGACTGTGTGACAGTGACCAGGGCGTTTTTTGCTGAGCTTTCCTTAGCCTTTCTCTTTTCCAGGTTCCCTTGAAGTTCCCCTCCCTAATTCAACACCTGGTCAATGAGAAGGCGGTGCACCTGTGCTCCAGATGTTACTGAAATCAGAATAGGCTCCTTACAAAGAGTTGTTGCCATTGAGAAAGGTTCTAGGGAAGCGAGGCAAAGGTTACAGGCAGGGAACCTGCTTGCTTAGTGTCCCTTAGGTTCATCCCTAGTGTGGGGCTGTAAGGAGCACAAGCGTGGACAAGCCTAAGCCTGCCTGGCTGTCATCGTCTTCTTGTGCCCTTCATGGTGATTCTCCTATGTCTCAGGGTCCTGCTTTTTTCTCCATCTTCTTTTCTCTATTTCCTGACACCCAACTGTTAGAAACACTCTTGACTGCAATGGCTTGTCCTTGCCCTGGTTCACAACCCCCACCTGTCAGGATAGATCTGAAATGTTACTTCCTTGGAGACATTGTCTGCTAAGACCAACTTGTTTCCCTCCTCAAATTCTTTTACATGACTTTCTTCATCGCCACCACTGCCACCACCGCTGTTGCCACATCATCATCACCGTCATCGTCATCATGTTTGACGGAGGGTAGGGGTATGGGTATGGGTGGCAGTTTGTGTGCTATAATTGCCATGTGAAGCTCAGAAGGCAATCTTGTGGCACAGTGGGCTCAGGGAATTGATCTCCGATCATCAGCTTTGCACAACCCGTACCTTTACCCACTGAGCCGTAGTGGCCAGCCTTCCACACACAAGTTCCCGGCTATGCGTTTGTGTTTGTGCCTGTGTCCTTGTTCCTTGTACACTGTCTCTGTTGCACTCTAAAGCCCCTGGGAGGAGGGACTATTTCTGTTTTGCATTCATCTTGGACCCCACAGCCTAGCACAGGGCCAGCCGCATAGGAAGCACTCAGAGATACATGGCAAGGGAATGAACTGACTGGCTTTCCACTTTAACCTCTTCACCCTTGTCTCCCAGACTCTGTCCCTCTGTTCATGTCCTAGGGGTGCTGTAAGTTAACAGGAGCAGGCGTGGTTCCCCGCTGCTCCATCTCACCAGCCCCTTCACGCTTTTCATCACGTGATATTAAATATTACATCACCACCTGACTTGCTTGTCTGTGGCCTTCAGGAAGCTGGAGGTTTTTTCTCTTTGTTAACTTTGCTCATTTACAACAGTTCCTGGCAAACAATGCATGCAATGAATGTTTATCAAATAAATGAACAACCTAAAAAAAAAAATCTGAGTCCTTAAAGTTAAGAGCAAAGAGTCATTTCTAGGAGACAGGGAGTTACCTCTAGGACGGGGTCAGGAATCAAGCTAAGAGCCCAGGCATGATAGTACATGCCTGTAATCTCAGCCTTGAGTGGCTGAACAGGAAGATGCAGAGTTTGAGGTCAACCTAGACTATATAAGGAGTTCCAGGCAGCCTGGGCTATACAATGAAGACTTGTTTCAAAACCAAACCAAACCAAACAAACAATTAAAAAAAAAAAGAATCAAATCAAATAAATCATGTCATGGGAGGGAAGGCAAGGTAATTGTTTAGAATATGTTGCCTGTCTTTTTTCCTTCCCAAGGTGTCTTAGATATCAATAACTCAGACAGGCAACACCTGTAGCAGAGTCTTATACTTAAAGAGAAACAATACCATCCAACCAGTGGCCCAGCCACCCACTGGCATGCCTGGCATGAATCGCCCTGCGAGAGAGATGTTTTATAGAAAACTCTCAATGATCAGGCTTAGAAGACAGAACCCTCTCTCCCTGCTCCTCTGTATTCACAGGTTGCAGGTAGACACAGACTCTGCACTTTTTAAAAAAAGATTTGTTTATTATGTATATACAGTGTCCTGCCTGCACGTATGACTGCAGGCCAAAAGAGGGCACCAGATCTTGTTATATATGGGCATAAGCCATGTGGTTGCTGGGAATTGAACTCAAGACCTCTGGAAGAACTGACCATGTTCTTAACCTCTGAGCCATCTCTCCAGCCCCTCTATGCCCTTCTTAATTGTGTTACCATTGTTCTGTTTGGGTTGCAGCACCAGTGATGGAATCAGGTCTTGTGCTTGCTAATCGAGGGCTTTACCTCTGAGAGACGTCTCTAGCCATTGTGGTTCCTAATTTTGATTCTGCCTTCTGAGGAGACCTACCTTCTGCCGGCTGACTGTGAGTGACTGCCCCTTCTGAGCCCCAGTCATCTGTGAAATGAAGGCAATGTTTATGGCAAGGCGGATATAGATGAGGTTATGTCGGTGAGAGGTTTTTGTAAACTGCAGTGTCCAGTGCATCCTGCGGCGAAGAGGTGATTTCGTACAGAGTCAGACTGACTTGGGTTGGAGTTTGGCAATGCCCCTTTCTGGAGGTGTGGCTTTGGGTAAGTAGCTTCCCTCTCTCAACCTCAGGTTCCTTATCTGCTATGTGAGAATACCAATAGTGTGTGTTCTACTCGAAGGCTTGTTTTAGAAATCAAGTAAGGACCAAAGGAGATAAGAGAAGCAAGCCTCTGGTATATAGTAGGCGCCCAGCAAATGCTCCTTCTCAAACACATGTGTACACACATAGCCCTTAATGTAGTTAGGGTAACAAAGTGTTCTCAGTTTGGAGGCAAAAACAGACAGCCAATGAGTGAGCGTTCTCTCTCTCTCTCTCTCTCTCTCTCTCTCTCTCTCTCTCTC
>JANHMN010000002.1:224871399-224889648 GCA_030674055.1 Rhabdomys pumilio
TCTCTCTCTCTCTCTCTCTCTCTCTCTCTCTCTCTCTCTCTCGTTTCCATTCTAAGAAGGAACTCACTGGCCAGAGTCCAGGATAGTCAGTGATGTGAACAGGAACCCATGCCAACCTCCCACATGGAGTTTCCAAAAAGTGTGAGCACAGTGTTGCGTAACTTGTCCAGGACGTGTCTTCAGAGAACTTCCACAAACTATTCCCCAAAAGGAACTTCGAGCAGAGCTGTGGAGTAACCTCAGGAGGGAGGAGGGGAGCTGGAGCGTGGGGGTGATACTGGAGAGAGAAGCAGCTGGCCCTGGTGCCACAAGCCTGTCATCTGAGCTACGCCAGAGGCTGAGACAGGAGGATCACAAGTTCAAAGCTTGTCGGGAGTACAGAAAGAGTGCAGAGTCAGCCTGCGCAACGTGGTGAGACTCTGCCTTAAAATAAAAGGTGAAAATGGGGCGAAGGAAACTTGTTCATGGTGGAGCATTCTCCAGGCATGCGCAAGGCTCTACAGTGCTAAAAGATGGACAGACAAAGAAGGAATCATGTTTATTGAGCTTCTACTATGTCCTGGGCTCCAGGTTAGTTCTGTCTGATACTTATTATAGTAAGATCCGTGTCTCAATCCTGGGAGCTTAGGTTTCTCCACTCCCACATTCCAAAGGAAGAAATAACAGCAGTAATTAATTCTGCCAACATTTACACAACACGGACTGCTTATCGAGTTAAGCACACATTTGATCCTCAGCGCAGCCCACAATAGGGGTGCTACTGTGATCCCTGTGTTATGGAAGAGAAAACTAACAAGATGGGGCAGGGTGGGGGTGGGGGTGAAGTAGGTTCCCCAAGGTTACTGAACAAGGCAGTGAGTGGAGTCAGGATTGGACTCCAGTCTCATGGGACCTGAGTGACTTCCCAGGGTGGATCAGAAGGTGACCCCAGTACTAGTTGTCCTTACATGCTTGTAGTTAGGCCCCCATGTGGGGATGATGTAAGTGACCAAATGACCAGACACTGAGAGGACAGTTTGTCCGAGCTGGTGGCTGTTTGCCACCTCTGCCTCTGACCCAAAGTTTGAATTTCATTCATAAGTTTGTAACCACAGACTTGGCAGTGTGGGAAGGGCCCTTGGGGACCCGCTATTCTAGTCCAACT
Organism: Rhabdomys pumilio; assembly: GCA_030674055.1. Taxonomy (NCBI): domain Eukaryota; kingdom Metazoa; phylum Chordata; class Mammalia; order Rodentia; family Muridae; genus Rhabdomys; species Rhabdomys pumilio. Next base: position 224,872,544 of record JANHMN010000002.1, read on the forward strand.
CCCTCGTATTACAAATGGAAAAAAACCATAAAACTCAGTGAGAGCCATGGACACATCAAGGTCACAGAGAGATTTTCTGTTGGATGGGGGAGTTGGTTTGGGGTCAGGTAGAGAGCATCTTCTGAAGTTGACAAATACGTAGCTCTGATTCACTCTTTTAAAGTTGTTGTTGCTGAGACAAGGTATCTCTGTGTCTCCAAGCTTTCTGTAACTTCTGATCCTATCTCAGCCTCTAGACTCCAGAGTATAAGGATCACATGCGTGTATCACGATGCCCAGTTTGGGATTAGCTTTAAATGTATATTTTTTTTGACTGAAGTGTACCTCAACAGCACAGAGTTTTTATAACATGTATGAGGTCCTGAATTTGATCTTTAATGCTGGACACACAGACAGACACTCGTGTGTGTGATACACACACACACACACACACACACACACCACACACACACACCACATGCTTATAGAAGTCATGCGGTTCCCTTTTCTCGCTGTGTGTGTCCCAGGAAGTGAATTCAGGTTCTTGGCCTGCTGAGCTAACTAGTGTAGAGACTCAGCCTTTGTAGAGGAATCCAAATAGGCCTTGTTTCTCCAGGGGCTTAGACATCACTGGGCATTGAATTTAGACGTTGGAACCCAATGCCTGACTTTTTCTTTATAGTTTGGAATATTCTGGCCAACCAAGGGACTTGCCCAAGGTCAAATGGCAAGTCAATGACATTTTCTGGACCCTTTGATCAAATTTCAAAAATAGACTAAGGAGGCTGTGGAAGAGAATTGCCATGGAAGAGCATGCCCTTAGCCCTTAGTTTCCTTGTTGGAGTCAGGTTAAGAGTGGGTGTCCATTTCCCAGACTCAGTAAGGTAGGAACCCAAAAGATGAACCTTCAAAGGGAAAAGGAAACAGCAGGGCTGGAAAAGATGTAGCCAGCCACTGGGGCTTTCCCAGAGGCAGGCTCTAAGCTGCAGGAATGACATCAGACACGATCTGTTTACACAGTCGCAAAGCTACCTGTGAGTCCTATTTCAGGATGAGAGGAAGCACTTTTCCTGTGGGGGATGAGGTGGGGTGGACCCGACGCAGCTGAGTGTGAAGAGGCTGGATCAAGCACAGACTGACTTGCCTGAGGGGGCTAAGACAAACCTCCACCCTGTGCTTTCTCTAGACCTCCCCCTCTGTCTGTTCCCTGATCCATCCTTCCTAGGCCGCGTGGAGGAATTTATGGCTCCTTTTTCTTTTCCTACAGTGCCACCCTCTCCTTCCTTCTTTCTTTTTCCTGTCTTGTGGAAAGGAATTTGGTGCTTGCAGCCAAATAGCCTTTGTTTAAGCCCAGTCTAAGTCAGCTTGCTTTCTTTCCTTTCCTTTCCTTTCCCTTCCCTTCCTTTCCTTCTTTCCTTCCTTTCTTCCTTTCTTTCGTTTGTTTGTTTTGTTTGGTTTTTTGAAACAGGGTTTCTCTGTCCTGGAACTTGCTCAGGCTGGCCACAAACTCAGAGATCCTCCTTCCTCTGCCTCTTTGTCTCTCTCTGTCTCTGCCTCCGCCTCCGCCTCCCAAGTATTAGGATTAAAGGCATTGCTACCACTGGTCCTCCAGCCTCAGTTTCTTTACATTCAGCTGTCTTGGGCTTTGAGACTTACATCATCACTCACTCATGTGTGTACCTGACAGTCTCACAGACACTGGGGTCCTGCAAGTCAGTGGACTGAACACTTGTGCTGAACTGAACTGAGGTGCCTCAAAAATGATGGAGCTGAGAAGTGGCTTAGCAAACTTCAGACTAGAGTCCAAGTGAATTATTTACAGTTTCCAACTGATAAGAGAAATCACATATCCTGGCTAGAGCCCTTGTTTCTTTACTTTTGTCAGGAGTTCTAGCAATTTGAAGCAGTCACGTGGCCATCACTCGATCTTTGAAAACCGACTAGCAGATATGTGGGGCCTTCGTAAACTGTTTAAATGGGAAAATCCTTAGAGCAGTGTCAATTAGATGCTGGAAAATGTTCATCTACTCCAAACTTCTCATTTCATAAACAGGGAAGCTGAGGTTTAAAGAGGGGCGTTGCTCTGCAGTCACACTGCTAGCAAATGGCAGCGTCAGCCGGAAAGCCCACACTCTTCCTTAGAAGCATTCACTTCTCTTCCTGTGCTCTTCTGTGGAGTTGGGGAACTTGGGTCTCTGGGAACAGAAATCAAGTGAGTCATGGATTTGCCTTGCCTTTTCTCTGTTCTTGATTCATTGGACAAATATTTGCCGACTGTCCATTACTCAGTCTCAGAGAAGGCAGAGATAGAAAATGAACGTGGAAGCAGGCTAGGTCATGGTGTGGTCCCAGGTGTGATTTCAGAAGCTGTGTTTTCTTTCCATTGGATGGGCCACCTCAACACCCACTCTCCTGCCATCAAATATACCCGTGTCTATGAGTACAGGGAGGGCAATGTCTCATGTGTCCAAACCTGCCTAGTCTCCAGTAGACACAACCCCAACATTGTACTCCCTGGAAACACTTGAATTATAAAGTCTGTGTTGCTATGATATGGCACACACTTTTAATTTCAACATCTGGGAGGCAGAGCCAGGTGGATCTCTTGTGAGTTCAAGGCCATTCTGGTCTACAAAGCATACTGGGCACCCAGTATGATTACACAAAGAAAGAAACCCTGTCTCGAGAAAACCAAAAACCAAAAAAACCAAAAAGCCTGTCTTGCCACTAACTTTATTTAATTAACTAATTATTTATTTTAGGTTTCTGATAGTTTTTTTTCAAGATAGGTTTCTCTGTGCAGCTTTGGCTGTCCTGGAATTCCTGCCGTAGACCAGGCTGGCTGCAAACTCACAGGGACCCATCTGCTTCTGCCTGCTGAATGCTGGAATTAATTAAAGGTGTGTATCACTACCATCTGGCTAACTTTGTCTTTAAGACAGTATGTTACCTCTCTTCTCTACACTTTAAACATATGTATAATGGGAGCAGTGGCCAAAAGAAAAAATATATAAGAGCCTGAAAGCTCTTTACTAAGGAAAGAAAACACGGAGAATCTAAAATGAAAATAGTCAATGTTTAAATTTATTTTTTCCCTTGGTTGGGAAAGACAGTCAGGTCCTTGTGGGTTCCATGTGGGCCTGGAATATAGCAAGTTCCTGGCTATCCAGGCCTATATAATGAGACCCTGTCTCAAAAAAAGTTTCCTTTGGTTATATTTAAATTGTTATTGTATTTGTGTGAGTGCGATAATCAGGTGACAGCTTTCAGTAGGCAATCAGTTCAAGATATTAATCGCAGGTCGTCAGGCCTAACCCACTGAGCCAGTCTCTAACCCACTGAGCCATCTCGCCATTCCTCAAATAGTGACTTTTTATTATTATTATTTAAATTACTTATCTTATGTATGTGAGTACACTGTCTTTCTTCAGACACACCAGCAGAGGCATCAGATCCCATTACAGATGGCTGTGAGCCACCATGTGGTTGCTGGAAACTGAACTCAGAACCTCTGAAAGAACAGCTAGTGTTCTTACCCACTGAGCCATCTCTCCAGCCCCCTATTATTATTTTTTATTTTGGATTTTCCACTCTTTTCCCGCCTAGGAATAGACCTGCTGGTTTTTAAAAATCCCCCTGTAGAGGGCGCGCAAAATCCACGGTTTTGTGCCTCACTTCCGTTTGCCTTCATCCTTCCTCCTGCACATGTGCACAGTTTATTTCCGGGTTGCTCGCATAGGCCCCTTTAGGTGGCGCGTGGGGAGCATCCACTGCGTCTGCGCAATACCCCTCGGTCGCCGTCCCCGGAAGTGCTTCCTTCCCAGGTAGCCGTGGGCCGCAGCTATTTGGCCTCTCTAGGCCGGCGGGTCCTCCGCTCCATGGTCCTGTCTGTCAGCGCAGTTTCAGGAGTCCACCGCCGAGGCCCAGCCGCGCTCGGACGCTTCGATCCTCGAGCCGGTCGCGGGTGAGTGAACCCGGGAGGAGCCCGGCGGCCGGAACGGGTGGGTCCGCCCGCCCCTCTTCTCCCACCTCGGAATGGGCTTGCTCCTGGGTCCCAGGTCCTCCTCCCTCCCGCGGCGTTGCCAAGGCGACGGCAGGCCGGCTGAAGCTCCGTGTGTCTCCCCGCAGGTAGTCCGGCGGCCGCGAGACGATGGCGAGGCGGCACTGACAGGCGCAGGCGGCTGCCGAGCCCCGCGGCCCGGCATGGCGGGCCAGTTCCGCAGCTACGTGTGGGACCCGTTGCTCATCCTGTCGCAGATCGTGCTCATGCAGACGGTCTACTATGGCTCTCTGGGCCTGTGGCTGGCGCTAGTGGACGCGCTAGTGCGCAGCAGCCCGTCCCTGGACCAGATGTTCGACGCAGAGGTAGGCTTAGCGGGATGGAGGAGGTTTTTGTGATCGGGCACCGCTGAGCTCTAGATCCAGCTGGGCCACGTTCTCATTTTGTGGACGTTTTTTAAAAAGAAGGGATTTCAGTGTGCACTCCCCCGACCCTCGTGCCCATCTGTAAAACGGAACGACGGAGGATAGGGAGGCAGGTAGATACTGGGAAACAAAACTTTAACAAAGTTCACGCTCAGGAACTGGGCGTTCGAGATACAAACAAAATCTCACCTGGTTTTAAATAACTTGACAGTTTTGTGTTGACTGCGGCTGCACTCAGCCTCGCTAGCTCCACAGCTAGCTTGTGACCTGAGGTTGAACACTACAGTCAATAGACTTGTGTCCCAGGCAAACATGAGAAGTCTCTTAATTGAGAACCTCTAGAAAACTGACTTCTCTTCTCTCAACTCAGTTTGTCAGGAGCCACAGTGGGAAGAGGAATAGATAAAAGGGCGTTTGTAGTGATGGGATGGGGATTGTTAAGACTTGGTATCAGACAGGTCTCTGTTTAAATTCCACTCTGTTTGCTGTGTGACTAGGGCACATGTTTCCTCTCCCGTCTGCAGTATCATACTGTTGGTATTAGGTGGTAAACTGTTCAAAGAGTTTGCCTGTGTGTGCTTAGGGTCCAGTCAAGCTGAGGAAACTTGATGAGTTTCCTTTTCAGGCCCTTTTATCCTCTGGAAAGTAAGGAGGATAATCCTGTCGTGTCACCTATAGGAAAAAATTTAAAAGACCCAGAAAGGTTTAGGAATAAGAAACTGCTTTGTAAAATATAGTGGAGGCTGAAGAGGCTGTTAGAGAGGAGAGGCAGGGATAGTTGATAATGAGCAGAGTTCTTGTCCAGACGACCTGGGATGGAGTCCTTGCTTTTGCTACTATTGTTTACATTAGCCTTTGGGTAACTAATTCTGCAGAAAGGGATCGTAGTAGCATTGTGAGATCGTGGATGTCAAAGGCTTTTGAAGCAATGAAGCTGTGCATACAGCATACATCATGAACTGTGGCACAGATATTCAGGATTTAGTAGTCCTCTGTCAACAATAAGTATTACAAACATACTTGCTGCTGAGTAGTGGCACCCCGTGGGAGGGGAGGCGCCATCCTCCTTTTTTTTTTTTTTTCTTTTTTTTTTGGTTTTTCGAGACAGGGTTTCTCTGTGTAGCCCTGGCTGTCCTCAAACTCACTCTGTAAAACAAGCTGGCCTCAAACTCAGAAATTCACCTGTTTCTGCCTCCCAAGGGCTGGGATTAAAGGCGTGCACCACCACTGCCTGCTGGCGCCATCCTTCTTGTAAGGGCATATGGGAATCAGGCTTTGTTGCAGACAATCAGGTCTGATGCACACAACCTGAGTTGTACCTCAAGGTTCAGCCAGAGCTTTTGGAAGGATGAGGCAGTAAAGGATTTTTGGTCATGCTTACTCAACTCTGTCCTTATAGTGCAAAAGCAGCCCTAAACAGTATACCAGAAAGTAGCTGTGAACTGTGTTTCAATAAAGCTCTATTTACTAAAGCAGATGCCTGGCCTCTGGAGCCATAGCTTGCTAAGCATACCTTTTTAGACTTGATTCTTGCTCTCTGTATACAGTATTGCCTCAGGAAACTTCCCTAAACTCTTGCATCTTTTATAAAAGGAGTATAATTCCTCCCCATACACCATGAGCTTCAAATGAGGTCCTGTAGTGGGTATGTGTGAAGAGACCGTGTTGTCTAGTGTACTCTGGGAAGATGCTCATGCCCTAGGCTGTTTGCTAGGATCCTGGCTGGACAAAGCCACGCCTCCAGCATATTTCCCTTTGTGATTCCCTCAGATCCTGGGCTTTTCCACCCCTCCAGGCCGGCTCTCAATGATGTCCTTCGTCCTCAACGCCCTCACCTGGTGAGTATCACCAGCTCTACTATTCATTTTGGGGTCTGATGTCATAACTTAAACATGAGGCAGGCTGGCACTTCTTGGGAGTAGTGAGATGTAGTGAGATGGGTCAAGAGCCTGTTTCTGTGGCCTGTCCCTGTCATGGTCTCCATTGTTGTTTTGATTTAAGTGCAGAGCTCTCAATGGTCACTGTAGATGTGCCTGATGGCATACTTTAATGTGGTGTGAGGTGAGGGAAGAATTAGACCAGGAGCCAGGAGAATTGGCTTACATTGTTCCTCTGTGCCATTACCTGAGTTACTTTTCTCCTCTCCCGGCCCTAGGCTCCTTGTGTATATACCAGGGGTTGGACTTGTTAGCATCCTAGGTTACTCATGACCATTGCTCGTCTTCTGAGGATCAGTTTAGCATAGGGACTTAAGAGCAGACTTACTTGGCTTGGAACCTTACCACTGGTGTAGTGACTTTGGACAGTTTGTCTCCAGTTTGCTCACCAGTAAAGTGCTGTAATTCATACAGTGTCTTGTCCTTTACATTCTGACTTTACACTGATGGTGGGGAAATGTACAGATTTCTGGCTCTTCTTGAACTGTGGGGAAATGGATTGATTCCAGGCTAAGATTTCACCTAGATGCAAATAGCATTTTTCGCAGACCAAGTACACTTTCCAGTACCCAGCAGTCTGTACCATTCCTGGGTAGCTGTTTGTTATCGAACTCTCTACCTCACCTCCCTCCGTCAGATCCACTCTTGATGTTACCCAGTAGGTTTCTCTAGGCATCTGATAGGATGACCCTTGCTTCTCCCTTACCATGCTCACTTCTCACTACCATGATGTCATCCTAACCGTTCCCACTTCCCCAACAGCCTGATGTAAGGCCAGGACAACCCAGTGACAACTCGCTGCTATCCTCTCCCCACAGTGCCCTGGGCTTGCTGTACTTCATCCGGCGAGGAAAGCAGTGCCTGGATTTCACTGTCACGGTGCATTTTTTTCACCTCCTGGGCTGCTGGCTCTACAGCTCCCGTTTCCCCTCGGCGCTGACCTGGTGGCTGGTCCAAGCTGTGTGCATTGCACTCATGGCCGTCATCGGGGAGTACCTGTGCATGCGGACAGAGCTCAAGGAGATCCCCCTCAGCTCAGCCCCTAAGTCCAATGTCTGAGTTGGGCCCTTTGTACACTCTGCTGCCACTTGGGCCCCATCACCTTGGGCTGCTCAGACCTCCAGATGGGGTCCGGCCCAAGGCTGAGGAACCCTGGAAATGTGAAGTCTGTTGGTGGAGAGATAGTGAGGCCTGTCATAAAGGCAGGTAGCAGCCATGATCACAGATGCAAGAATGGCCTCTGCCTGCCAAAGCCTTGATCTCTGGAGGCCAGTAAGGGACCTCATGGAGGTAGTGACAGATTTGGAACCATGTCACACGAGCCATCATACTGTCACCAGCCTGTTATTTTAAAAAGAAAACAAAATCAAGGATATCTGATTGGAACAAACCACTCTTCTCGTCGTCTGTCTTCCGCCCTGTGACAGCTGGTACCTTTGCCGTGTTGCCAAACCACAGGGATTCTGTGTGGAGAAACATTTGATTTCTGGGTCCATAGCCACAGAAAGAGATGTAGGTACAAAGTACTAGGCTGCTGACAGAGGACAGCAGGTGGAGCAGGCATCAAGCACAAGAAAAATGCACAGCTGTGCCCTGTTACGTGTGTGTGTGTGTATGTGTGTATGAGAGTCCAAAAACCCATGACTACTTCCTCCTGTTCCCTGTATGGACTCTACCTTGCTGCTGGCTCTGTGCACAGCAACTCACAGGACACAGAAGATCCCAGCATCCCTCCCAGCCTTAGCTTCATAATAAAAGCCACTGTCTGCTCTCTAGAGATGACCAGGCACTCAGCTTCTACTGGACCTCAGTTGTGGCAAGAGTTGCTTGCTGTCTTGTTTGTGTGCTGCAGTGGGGAGGGTATACTAACAGGCTGCAGCTTTCTTCGAGTGGTTTCCTCTGTGAGGGCTGCCAGCTGTCCTTCCTAGGTACTTAAATACACTGTTTTCCACACATTGGCTTGTACTTATGTCATTGTTGGGAGCAAGAGAGATCAGCTGTGCACAAGAACTGTAAATAATTAGTATTCCTCCTTTCCTGGGCCCCAGAGTCATTTCTCCATGCAGGTAAAATACTAAATGCCAGAGTAAGTGTGATAGCACCTGCTTGCCCAAAGAATTGGGAGACTGAAGTTGAGTGGCTCCTGAGTTTGAGGCCAGCCTGGGCAACATGACAAACTCAGGGTTAGAGTGAATCCCTGCCTCAAGAAAACGAGCAAAATACTATATCCCACCCTCTACCTGCCTCTAGGATGCCTGATATAAACTAACACCCCCAACCCCACCCCCAGACACACACACTTGTGCTTCTGAACACATACAGTGGCATACATTTTTTTGTGAAGTCTTTGTTGTATTTGGTTTCTGGAACTTGCCCAAGATAGCTGAGTATCACAGCTAAGCTGAGTTTTGCTTCCTGCACAGGGAGCCCTTCTTGTCCCTTGGCTTTCAGTCCTGTAGAGCAGGGAGTCGGAGCTGGTGGAGTGAGAATCTGAGACTGAAAGTACCTGGGCAAAGGCTAGGTGAGCTAGTGGGATGCCAGAGCTAACCCAGGGTTGTGGGCATACTGGCTTCAGGGCCTGGGTCCAGCTGGATTGGTGGATTTCTTCCTTAAAGTCTGAAGGCACATGGCTGCACCGAATAGTTTAGACAATTGTGTGGCTGCCACCCCCTTAAGCTGTGGATTCTGTCTCTCCAGGCAGGAACATCTCTTAGTGGCTGTGCCAGCTTTTCCTGCATAGGTTTGTTTGTTTTGTTTTGTTTTGTTTTTTTAAATGAGAAACCTGTATCTTTGACTGCTAATTTGATTTTTGGAAATTGCAAAATCACCAAAGAAACCAAGGGTTTTTTTTTTTAATTTCTTTTTATTTCAGTAATATGATGTCTGAGCTGAGTGACAGTTGATTAAAAATTACATAACCTTCTCCAGAGGGCAGGGAGACAGGTATATCTCCATAGCTAGCTGGCCATCCTGCCTAGCTGAAATGACAAGTTTCCAGTTCAGTGAGATACCCTGTCTCAAGACAGTAGGCAGGGTGTGACAGGGGGAAAATCTTTTTGTGTATCCTGCTCTGGGCCCCACGTGTGCACATACCCACACTGAACCTCTAGGCACCGTATGCATGTAGTTCACATGAGTTTTATAACCTTAAGATGTGTGCAGTTTCTAAAGCAACTGTGAATGGTTTATAGAGGTGCGTTCCAGTCTTCAGGAGCAATGGTAGCTCATCATTTTAATAATAAATGCATCTACAGGGTGTTTAACAGGTGCCTATCTAGCAGTGGGCCAGGGTCTTGTCTCTTCTCATGTGACAATCTCAGTTGGAAGTCCCCATCATTCATATCTTACAGATGAGGAAACCATGGAACTTGTCAACCTCAGAATTTGGGCTCTGAAGGTGACATTGAGCTCACAGAGCAGAGGGCAATAATTAGGATGCCTAAGTTCAGGTTGGCCCAGCAGTCTATAACCCTACAGTCAGACCTTCAGATCTCACTGTATCACCAGAGACTAGGTTGAATAGAACTTTACAAACATAACTAGCTATTCAAGAGAAACAGGCAGTGCACAAGGACCACAGGTTAACAAGTGATGTAGGGACGCAGGCCTTGTGTTTATTTTCAGAGAATGAAGGCGGCAATCTAAAACAAACCTACCTCCAGCTTCCTAGTGAATGAACATACCTCCTTTGGAGACCTGAAGGTTTGACCCTGCCTCTCCCTTCACTCTACCTAACACTGAACTCAAGAGACATGGAGATTTGTGCACTTGACACTCAAAACAGTTAACCCCAAAAGACAGGGTTGGGTGGGTGTGGCTCAGAGGACATTCTAGGCAGTCTCGTTTTGAGTGTTTTGATCAACTAGGTGGAAGCCAGAATGCACTGGCAGACATCTTGGAGAGGTTTGAGGGAAGGTCCTAGGCCCTCCCAAGTCCTGAAGGGATCATAATTCACAAAGGCTCTCCTGGAGGCTGAGTTTCTGGGGCTCTCCTCTGTGTCTTTGGGGTGACTTCCTTCTGACCAAAGGTCAGTAAGAGACCAAACGTCTTGTAGGAGAGTGACAAGAGCTAAGGGAAAGGGTGTTGAGGCAGGAGCGGGGCGTGGGAGCCGAGTGTCCTGGCACATCCTACTCAGTGGGAATGCTACTGGCTGGAGGACTAGAGAGCTGCAGTGGAGTGACTGAGTAGAGGCCAGCTTGACTGGAGTGATCGTGTCTCATACTCTAGCCCAACCCCTGGGAAAGACAATGCTGTGGTGTCTCCATGTAACTATACAGATTCATTCACACTTCAGATGGTGCAGTGTCAGTATGGTGGGGGTATACAGTATTGTTCAGGGTACTCGGTGTGGAAGGACATCTTTATCACATCTTTCTCATCTACAGCTGACTGAATCCATGTATATATGCAGGACTCGGGGCTGTGGAGGGCAGACGGTACTCATTTATTTGGATTACTGTGAGAATTTCATGAGATAGCACAGATCTGGAAAGTAGGAAATGATCCATGATTCTAAAGGTGAGCAGGCTCACTGCTGCATACCCATTTTACAGAAGAGAAGACTCTTTTTACCAGTCAGCCTCACCCCGCTCATGAATAGTCTCACTTCATCCACAGAGAGAGGAAACACAAAGGATTAAGGAGTTAACAGTTCAGCTCAGCGTCACACAACTCACATTCCAAACTTGATCCAGATAATTGGGGTATCTTTGGAAACTGACAGCTAGTTCCTTATTCAGGCAATTAGGTAGCGGCTCACAAGGGAGAAGCAGAGCCAAGCCTGGGATGTTACAGCACAGAACTGTGAAGGAAGTTTCAGAACAGACTAAAATCCTTCAGCACCCCACAAACTGATTTTCCTACGTAAGCTGTATTCACTTCAAAACCTCTAGATAGGTGTTAGTGGTTCCCTCCCCCCCCCTTATTTTTGAGATGAGGTCTCACTAATGTAGCCTTGGCAAGTGCTATCTGTATAGGCCAGGGTGGCCTTGGACTCATGGGGTTCCCTCTGTCTCTGTTTCCCAAACGCTGGGATCAAAAGTCCCACCTCTCCCAGCTAGTGTCCCTTAAAAAACAAACAAAAAACAATTAAAATAGTGAGGTGTGCTGGTGAACACCTTTAGTCCCGGCACTCAGGAGGCCAGCCTGCTCTACAGAGTGAGTTCAACACCATTTCTGGGATACTCTTTTTTTTTCAGTAGTGGGGCTTATCAAACCCAGAAGAAGCTCAGTCTTAAGTGGTTAAATACAGGAAAGGGGGCAGTGGGATGTAGGCAGATGGCAGTCACAAATGTCCAGGGCTTGGGGACAAGGTCAAGTTGGAAGAAGTTCTGTTGAGAGGCAGAAGTTGTGCCTTCCACCATGCCCTTCCTCCCCAAGGCCATGGTGGACCTCAGCCTCTGCACACAGGCTTCAGCCCAACTCTTTCCCTGGGCACAGACTGCAGCATGTCAGCCTTGGCCAGGCCTTCTCCACTGGGGCCTGTACTTGAGTCCCTCTCTGAATAGGGTGCCATGAAGACAGAGCTTGTGCCCTGACCACCCACTGAGGGAAGCTGATGTGAATTCACAGGTTGATCAACGGGAGATTGGAAAGAGATTAAATAAAGGTTATTTACCAAGGCTAACAGGACCCAAAACGGAGACCACTGAGCAGGAAAACAGCTGGAGAGGAGTGACTGGGGAGGAGGTTGCTGGGAAATGGCAGGGGTGTTGATATACAGGAGGGCTACACAGAGTACTCAGATGCCCCAGGCTCCACCCATAAGCAGCAGCAGTATATAGTTGGATACTCCTGATGCCACGTTTGGCTCCAGCTGGTCCATGATCTCAGACTGCCCCTCTAATACAGATGACAGTGCCAGGCAGTAGGGAGCAGCAGGGTGAGAAGAAGTGAGGCTGTCCTTCCATCTTTCTCCCTCCCACTGCCTCTCCAGAGGGCCTCACCCAAGGGAACACTCATGGACGCCAGCTCCAGGGGAATATAAGAAGGGATTATAGTCTTTGAAGGAGACCTGGGTTCCTTTGCCCCCTGTGCTCAGTTGTGTGTACAAGGCCCTGAGGCTCCTACTGATAGATGTGACATAGATGAGATCAGTCACTCAGGGCTCAGGCTCAAGGGTGAACGTATTGTTAGACCTGAGCTGGAGGACACTGTGCCTAGCCCGACCTGCCCTGGTGTTTCCCATGATCTTTGCCCAAGGTTAGAGGGTTTGGACAGGATTCCTGATCTGTGACCCAGGAGGCCCAGTTACTGACACCACGTGCACTGATGATCAGTGTTGAGCTGGATTCTAGGAAGACTACATTGGCCAAGGCGGGCTCTCCATGTGACTTTCTCCTCTTAGGAAAATGGAATGGAGAGAAGCCAGGAGACCGAGGGTAGATTTTGCTCTGTGACTCCTCTCTGAGCAAGCCTGGATGAGTCACCTGCTGTAGAGGCATACACGTTTCTGCCTCTCCTTGGATGGCAGGACCATTATGAGGCACCTGTACCCAGGAGACAAGTGGCCTCTGACTTCATAGAGGAAGTGTGCACTGCTCAAAGGACCTACCCTGTGGGGGAGTTAGGGGACGTTGAAGGACATGGCTTGGTGGATTTTCTGTTCTGGTTTTACAAAATGACCTTAGGAGCCGAGGAATAGAGGAGGATAGCAGAGATTCATGACACACACCCCCAACCTCCTCCCCTGAACCTCCCCCACGATACCTTTGCCCCATGTTTATGTGATTGTCAGCCTCAGATAGGCAGAGCCAGTAGTGCCATAGGTGAGATTTTATTTGTAGACTTGCGACTTTGTTGACTATCCCTTCCACTAAGCTGATAGCAGGATCTCTACTTCTTTTACACTTCAAATTTCCATCCAGGGTTGCACACCACCTGCAAGCAGAGCGTCCATCGTGTTGGTTATGAAAATTGTCCCTAGGGGGCGCTGTTGTTCAGCGAGCAGTTCCGTTCCCCAAAGGGAAACACATTAACATGGACTTTAGGATCCAGTCAGCCTCCTCCTTTTATGGGGACCTCAACCCATGAAGGGGAGAGTTTCTTGTCTTTGCTTTAAGAACTTGCTTTTTAGCATAAGTTTTATTTAATAAGTGTGAATAAATCAGAGTTGATTTGGTCTAAAGGGAGGAGATGCAGCAAAGCCCAGTGTGGCTACTTCTCCCTAAGTTTAGACATCAGTTGAGATTCAGAGACACAGCAGTTTCCACCCTCCTGCGGCCTCCTCATAGGAGATGGTGCATATCGGGTCTCTGATCCCACCGCACCTTCTCTAGCTCAGAGTCACACGGAGATGTGTCCTCAGCCCAGCTCATAGCCTGCTGTGAGGCCTGGGCAGTAGCTTCCTCTCTCTGGATATGGAGCCTCCCAGGACTGCCAACCACAGTCACCAAGACCCAAAGCCCCAGGTGGGAGCCTGGCTGAGTGGCTGCGTCTTACCCTGGCCAAGCAGTGGTAGTGTCCCACTTACCTCGTATGGATGGTGCGTAGGCAGCTCAAAGTGATGCAGAGCAGAGACGGGTGCAGGAACGCTTGAGGCACCGTAAGGTAGACGATCTACACATGATCCGACGCCCTGGGATGTGTATGCGTGTGGGAAGCCCCTCAAACCAGACCAACTGGTCAGTTATATCCAGTGGCTTCATGTCCCCCATGGGAGTTCTGTGATGGTAGGTCTTCAAGAAGACAACTCGGGGCTTCTTAACATATGCTTTCCTCTTCTGGGCTCTGGTTTGCAAGCCACGATTCTTTGACATCTTGGAGACTTTAGACTTTCTCTGCTTTTTTCTCTGCGTCACAGCTGCAGGTGACCCCTTAGATCCTTGTTTGGGCTTGCAGTTCTTGGATGTGTTTTGCTTAGGTTCCTTTTCGGACTGTGCCTTCTTAGAGTTTGGTTTCTTCTCAAGGACCTCTTGGAGCTCTGCATTATTTTGTTCCACTTTCTTGCAGACATCATTGTCCCTGACAGGAAGAAGAAAGGTCGTCAGCAGTGCAGGGTTAAGAAGGGTCCTTCTAACCCAGTCCTGAGGGGGTTACTATGTAGCTGGTTCGGGGAGCTCGTTAGAGCTAGAGCTAGACTGAATAGCACTGTCTCCAGTGCCTGGGGGAATGTGAGAATAGTTTGGACAGAATGGGAAGTCAGATGGCATGACTAGTATTCGAGGAGCCTAAGGATATGTTGTTGGCACCTGCCACTATTCTGTCTCAGCTGAGAGGGAAGACTGTCCAGTGTTCCTTTCAAATTATAGTCTGAGAAATCATGGTGTTCTGAGGAGCCTTCTCCAGTACCCTCACCTGTCCTGGGTAGAAGACAGGATGAAGGTAAGGTGCACTTTGCACTGAGGGTTTGTTAGGGACAACTAATTTTTTTTCTTTTCTTTTCTTTGGTTTTTTTTTTGTTTTGTTTTGTTTTTGTTTTTTTTGTTTTTTCGAGACAGGGTTTCTCTGTGTAGCCCTGGCTGTCCTGGAAGGGACAACTATTTTTAAGAGATGTTTCTGTGCTTTAAAACCATGGTGTTCTGTGACCCTGAGCCTTGTGGTTCTGGGCTTCCTGGTCACCTGTATCTAGGAGGCCAAATCAGAGAAAGAACCTTAGGAAGGAATCAACAGCCTTAATTAACAGTTTGCTTGTTTGCTCTTTTCTTTCTCTCCCTTTCTCTTCTTTCTCTCTTTCTCCCTCTTCTTTCTTTCTTTCTTTCTCTCTCTCTCTCTCTCTCTCTTTCTTTCTTTCTTTCTTTCTTTCTTTCTTTCTTTCTTCCTTTAACAGAAAGGAGACTTCCTCAGGAGTATGTGTGCCTGCTGGGCAAAGCCCCATGCTAGCTCATCCTAGCTGATGACAGTGATGGCCTATGGATGCCAGGTCGATCTGCCAAGTAGAAAGCAGTGAGGCAGCAGCAGACTGTTGCAGTCTTTGGAGACGGACATGCTACACTCCGATCATCTAGGTAGCGTGAAAGACATGTAACCTCACAGAGTCCTGGGTCTCCATCATAAAAGTGGGGTGCTGCCGTCTACTTAGGATTGTTCTGAAGGAGGAGTTAAGTGGGGGTGCATATGTAACATGCCAAGCAGAGAGCAGGCACTTATAAAAATGCTCCCCAAATTCTAGAGCGACCTACGAATAATCAGGTTCTAAGCAAGATACATGTATCATTAGATTCAGAGGGCGGTCTGTGAGTGAGTCTCTGGGCTAGGCTGCCAGGGAGAGAGAGAAAAGAAAGCTCCCACCACATCCATACTCAGTATCACAGTAATCAATGAACCTTTGACTAGGTGACTGTGATCACTGTTACAGCCGCAGCTTTGATATGAGGTGGGAATGACTTCAAACAGGTACTCTAGCAACTATCAGTTCAGTGGGCCAAGCTAAATCGCTTTATTTCTTGAGCTTCAGACCCTGTCAGTAAAATAGCTTGAGTAAATACCTGTTGCACAGAGCCCTTCTATAAAGTAGGCCACTGATTCTAATCCTTTACCACAATGTCTGTTCCTAGGTAAGAGAGCCATCGGGTCCATTTTGTGAGTGTATGAGGAGGGGGTGTGGGCGGAAGGAGCTTACCTAGAAGAGATTTGCAGGATCTTTGGAACTCTGAGCATTGAATTCCAGCACCTTCTGGCCAGCCTGTGGAGTTCTTGGATCCGGCTATTTGAGCTCTTGAATAGCTTCAAGAGGGACAAGTTTTTTAATACCTGCCAGGGTCAAGAAACCAGAGAGAGGTTTCCAGATCTCCCAGGAGAGCCCTTCATCCCCTGCCTGTTGCTTGGCTCAGCCCAGGACTGAGTCTGCTGGCTCCCATGGGTCCCTGGGTCTAGCTCCTGGGGGTGACACTTGGGGTGGGTGTTGCCTTCCCTACGAGGGGCTAAAATGAAACATCTCACCGCTCTAAGTCGGTTCCGCTCGATGACGTTGCTCACAGGCTGGTTTCTCTTGTCCTGCAGTCTCTCATCTTGCATCTGAGGGAGAGGAAGAAAGAGAGAGAGCTAGTGTAGGGGATCCCTCGTGTTCCTGCCTTTCCTGTTTGTCTGAGGATGGTCTGACCAATCCTAGACTGGAGTCTTGTCACTTTGGGTTTGGAACAAGAGTGAGAGCATTGTAGCTCTGCCAGCCTCCATTTACTCGTTCCGTCACCTTTCCTTCTCCTCAAGGCTCGAAAGACTGTCTTTGGTATGGCTGGATTCTCTAGTAAGATCCTTTCTAGGGGGCCTGCCGGGGTTCCAGTACCAGGTCTGACCTTAGAAGCCACTTTATTCTTCGGCCTCTTCTTTGTAGGTGGACTCATGCTGGGGCTGTAGGAGCAAGACTGGACCCAGAGCTGCCTGTAGCCTGCCCCTCTCACTGCAGCTCTTGGGCTGAGTGCCATAGGATGGTGCTGGAGCTGCCAGGCAGGGGAGCTGTGACATCACTGAAATGTGTGACAGCATCAGGGCTGTGTCTCCAGGGGTGAAGGGTAGAGGGTCAAAAGGCCACGCCCATCTGTGGAGAAGCACAGTATGAGACAGGTGGTGTTCGTGATCATGACCTTCCTATGAGGTAAGAAGATGGAGACCTCTTGTTAAATGAAGCTAAGATTTTAAAAGGTTATGTAGTTTACCAGGTCATATGACAGGTTGGTGGTTGAGCTGAGAACATGATATAGGTCTGGCCAGTTAGTTCATGGGGACTGGGATTAAAGCCATGCACCACCACACCCAGCCTGTTTTGGGTTTAATAAGTCATTGTGTGTGTGTGTGTGTGTGTGTGTGTGTGTGTGTGTGTGTGTGTGT
>JANHMN010000002.1:224889658-224900634 GCA_030674055.1 Rhabdomys pumilio
TGTGTGTGTGTGTGTGTGTGTGTGTGTGTGTGTGTGTGTGTGTGTGTTTGGGGGTGCTGGCAGAGAGTGGTATCCCCTAGAGTTGGAGCTCTAGGCAGCTATGATCTGCTTGGGTGCTGGGATCTGGGATGCAAACTTGGATCTTTTGTAAGAGCAGTATGTGTTTCTAAACATAGAGCCATCTCTCCAGCTCCCTATTTTGTTTCTGAAATAACTGTCTTGCAGTGTTGTCCAGGCTGGCCTCAAACTCAGGGAGCTGTCTTAGTTCTCTCTCTTTGTTGTCTCCTCCAACTTAGTCAATATTTATAGTATGCTTTCCTTGAATTTTGCCTAAGTCTTCTTTCTCTTGGTGGCCAGCATGTGGTCATGTCTAAACAAATGTCTAAACAAACGTGGTACCAACATAAGTACTGGAGTTTGTATTCAAACTGGAGGGTAAGAAGATGAAAACACAAAACAATAGAGACCATGAAACAGTAAGAGAAACTGAAATTTCTCTCTCGATCCCATGACCTGACCTGACTGACTTTACATTGCTAATGTTTTCTCCAGGATTTCCCTTTTTTTTTTTCTTTTTCTTTTAATTTTTTTGAGACAGGGTTTCCCCATGTTTCGCTACCCATGTCCGACCGCAGAATAAGGCAACGGCAACCATGTTCTTCTTCAAACGATTTATTCAGCTATCCCTGTAAAGCAATCTTCTTCCTCTTTTCCCTCCGCTCCCCGCAGCCCCTTATAAGCATTGCCTTAAACCTATCAGCAGCTGCCACGATGTCACTACTAATTGGTCACACTCAATGATTCGAGATAAGGTGATCGGGTAACCACACCTCTCAGTGCGGGCTTGTCATATATTGGTCTCAAGCAATGCCTATGTCAAGCGCCATCTTGTAACGTCGAGAGCAGAGCCGCTTCCCACACCCATGTAGCCCTGACTGTTCTGGAACTAGCTCTGTAGACCAGGCTGACCTCAAACTCAGAGATCTGTGTGCCTCTGTCTCCAAGTGCTGGGATTAAACATGTGTGCCACCAAGCCCAGCTTCCATTACGTAAGGCCAGACCAGTAGCCAGCCATTTTCTTCTGTGAAGGGCTGCTTCTGCAGGACTTTTCAGCTGTAGCTGAGCTGCCTACCTTGGTTCTGTATAAAGTAGCCAGAGATAGTATGTGAGTGGGCATGGTTTTATTGCAAGAAGACTATTTATAAATACAACAGATGAGCTGAATTCGGCCCATGCCAACCAGGGACAAATCAATGAAACAATACTTTTAAACCCAGTTTGTCATGCTTACCTCTCCTGTGAATACTCCTACTGAAGTTAATCTCAGCTCACCAGTTGGTGTCACTGGACTCAGAGTAGAGGAAAAATATTCAGGAACATGCCTTTATACATCACATCTGTGTTCTGCAAGTCTGCAGGGTAAAGACTCTCAGGGAGACATACAAACGATGGCTTTCAAGGTTAGAAAGGAGCAAACATGAGCCTTATTCCCCTCGTGTATGCTCAGTATCATTCATGTAATTATAAGTTCAGTCATTTAACCTTTGATGGGGGCTGAACTTTAGAATGAGCCTGCAGAGATTCTCAAAATGGAAGGCTAGACTTTCCTGAGACTACGAGGCAGACTTACCTTGTCACAGAAGATAGAGGTAAGTGTTTGGATCAAAGTAAACAGGGGAAGGGGGTAAAAAAAGGTAAAGGGAGGGGTCTGCTGTATTCAAAAGTGTGATTGTATAAGCCTGGAACCCAGCACTTGGGAGCATAGGGCAGGAGGATCAGTTCAAGACCAGCCTAACTACACTCAGAGACACTATCTCCCAGACAAAACAAGAACCAACCTGGAGAGCTCGCTTAGTGGTTAAAAGCATGTCTTGTACAGAGGACCCATCTAACTGTTCCCACCACCTGTGTGGAGTGGCTCACAGCCAACTGTAGCTTCAGGTCCAGGGGCTTCCACCAGCCCGCTGGTTCACAGGTGTCTGCACTCACATACAGAGACAAACAGACATACACATAACTTTTCCCTTTAAGGCAGAAGTCTGGTTTGTGAAATATTTTTCAAGAAGATGAGATTTGAGCAGAGCCCTGAAATAAATGGAGGCTGTGGTAGCAGAATATGAGATTGAAGAGAAATTACGGTGGCTCGGGACAGATCGAGGCACACCCTAAATGGTGATGGTCTGTCTGAAGCCCTGCTGTGTGGGTGGCTACGTCAGAATAATCCAAAGAGCTTGTAAGAAACAGCTTCTCAGGCACTGTCCCATTACCTAGCCAATGTGATACCCAATCAGGTTTAATAACCCACTCCATCCTGGACTGCCTTAAACATCCCTTATCTGTCTTACGAAGGTGTGTTGGGGACATTAATGTGCCTCATGGAAGATAACAAGGGGTAATCAGGAAGGAAGACAGATGTCAAGGACAGTCTCTTTGGATCTGGCCACCGCCACCACCCTGGTGCTTATCCAGTGGGTTGTACTGGCCTGCAGATGCTCTGAGGCCTTGGTGCCTGTTAGCTCCATCAGACCACTTAGGACCCCACTCAGGAGATGGGGGTCTGCTCTGGGCTAGGCACCTTGGACAGCAACACTGTAGGCAGAGCTTGTTGTCTTTCTGTGTGGATTTCAAGCCCATAGGCCAAGGGGAAAGGCATCTCTAGAATGTAGCCTTCTCAAGGGCGAGAGTTTTTGTTTGTTTCATTCATTGATAAATCCTCCAGGACCTAGAATTGTATTTGGTAGAATCATAGGTCATAATCATGTTAAAAACAAAATCAAGGCCAGGCAGTGGTGGCGCACGCCTTTGATCCCAGCACTTGGGAGGCAGAGGCAGGCAGATTTCGGAGTTCGAGGCCAGCTTGGTCTACAGAGTGAGCTCCAGGACAGCCAGAGCTACACAGAGAAACCCTGTCTTGAAAAACAAAAACAAAACAAAAAACAAAACAAAACAAACAAAAAAACAAAAAACAAAACAAAACAAAAAAGCCAAAATCAAACAAAAAACCTCACAACTGTATAGCACTGTGACAAGGGGAAATGAGGGCCCTAACCCAATCTAAGGGAATTAGTGAGGGAAATATAAATGTTGGCCAGGCAAAGAATATGGAGTGAGCAGGGCCTTCTCACTAGAGGGCATGCAAGGGTGTAGGTATGCAGTGGAGTTCTGAGCTAAGTGTGGCAGGATAGACCCGAGAGAGTGGACACAATGTAGGTACTATGTTACTGTGTGCTTAGGAGCCGAACTGTGAGCCTCTGAGTCGCCTTTGAGAACCCCAGGAGGGCTCGCTCTGGACACACAATGGTTGGACTCTGTGCTGGGCCCAGCCTGCCAGCCTTTTCATTCCCTTCTAGTTCATACATCTATTAGAATGTTTATAAGATTGTATCCTTTAAAGGAGGTATAAGTTTATATCAAAACTAAGTAGCTGCATGTGGGGGTACACCCCTTTCATCCCAGCACTTTGGAAACAGGTTTCTCTCTGAGTTCAAGGCTATCTTAGTCTGCATAATGAATTCCAGGTAAACCAGTGCTACATTGTGAGACCCTGTTTCAAAAAAAAAAAAAAAATTAAGTAGAATGCCCAGAAATTCCCATTAACCTTCTTCCCACCTCGGGCTGTAACCTCTGCATTCCACTAACAATACCACTTAGTCTCTGACAGACATGGAGTGATGCATTAGCTTTACCATGAGAGGCCATACTTCATGGTGGGGTCCTGCCTGCTACTGTCCAGTGTATGGGTTTGTTTTGTTTTGTTTTGTTTTGTTTTGTTTTGTTTTGTTTTGTTTTGTTTTTTAAGACAGGGTTTCTCTGTGTAGCCCTGGCTGTCCTGGAACTCACTCTGTAGACCAGGCTGGCCTCGAACTCAGAAGTCTGCCTGCCTCTGCCTCCCAAGTGCTGCCCGGCTTAGTGTATGGGTTTGGATGAATGTTTAATGATGTGTCCTTGATATTACACCACACAGAACTGTCTCATCACCCCAACAGATCCCCTGTACTCCACTTCATTCATCCCTCCTTCTTGACCAAGCCCTGGCCAACACATCTTTATAGTTTTGCCTTTCTCTATGTCCTGTGATCGAGATAAAAAAGATAAGTATATAGCCATTTTGAATTGGCTTTTTAAACAACGTCATTTAAACATATTCCATGTCTTTTCATACCTTGAGTGATCACCTCTTTTTAGTGCTAAATAATATTGTTTTCTGTAAGCATCTCAGTTTATTTGTCCTCACCTACTAAAGAACATCTTTTGTGACTTCCGTTTGGGCAATTATGAATAAGCTGCTGTAAACAGGTGTCTTGGTGTTTCCACAGACATATGCTTTCCACTCCTCTGGATAAAAACCAGAGACTGCAGTTGCTGATCACCTGCTTAGCTTTGTAAGATAGCACTGAACTGTCTTCCTATGGCTGTAACTAAGACACCACAGGGTCTTGCTATGTAACCCAGCCTGGCTTGGAACTTTCTTTATGGTGCAGACTGGTCTCAAACTTGCAGCCTTAGCCTCCAAAGTGCTGGGAGACTGAGACCCTGGATGGGAACCATTATACCCAGCTCAGTCAATGCTGTTGCTTCGTATCTGCCTCCCACTTTCTCAAGGTAGAGCCACTTGAGTAGTTCAGACCCTGGAGACCAGACTGTTCTATCACTTCACGAGAAGCTTTTCGTAGTCCATCTAGTTTGGTCTTCCCATTTCCGTAGGGAAAATGCTTTCATGGGGAGAGAAGCCTACCCAGGGACTCAGGTGATAAGCCTGGAATAATAAAGAGAAGAAGGTTCTAAACATACAGTCTACCACCCGAATTCTTTTCTTCTTTTAAGATTTCATCCGTGTGCACCATATCTTGGTCATATCTACCCCAATTCCCTCCCTCTCAACTCCCCTGGACTCCATCCCCAACATGTCTCCCTCCCAATTTAAACATCCTGTTATGGTAACACACCGAGTCCAATTAGTGCTGCCAGTGTGCACATTTGTACAAAGTCACCTACTGGGGCCTCCCAGCAGCCACCTCCGGTGGTGTGACTGAGCGTGGTCTCCATAGGCTTGTTCTTGTCCTTGCTGAGTCCCCAGTGAATGTGCTGTTTGGAAAAGATTTAGAAGTGTAACATTTTTGGAGGAGGTGTATCACTGGGAGTAGACTTTGAGGTTTCAAAAGCCTACACCAGGCCTACCTAGTGTCTCTCTGCTGTTGTCTGTGGGTCAGAATGTAACACTCTCCGCTACAATAACCTTCTGAAACTGTAAGCAAGTAACTGTAATTGTAACTCCAGTCAAATGTTTTATAAGAGTTGCCTTGGCCATGGTATCTGACACTACCCAAAGAAAAGAGACTCTTCCTCCTGCATCCAGGCGCCATGGTAGTTGTGTGGTTTGTCTTTTCACCTTTTTTGAGGTTAAACTATAATTACATCTTTTCTGCCTTCCTATGTTCCCTCCTACTTTGCTTCCTCTAAAATTCATGGCCTCTTACTAAATTGTTATTGTTACAATACACACACACATGTACACACACATACATACATACACACATACCCCCACACACATATACACACATACCCCCCACACATACACACACATACACACACGTACACACCCACATATACACACACATACATACACACACACCCACATACCAACACACATACACACATACATACATACATATATACACACATACACACATACACACACATACATACACACATACATATATACACACATACATACATATATACATACATACATACACACACACACACACACACACACACACAACTTGCCAGTATATGATTTTGAGGCTGACCAATGGAACTGTAAGAGCTTATTCCTAGGGAGACCGTCTCTCCTGCTGTCAGGATTGCTGACTTCTTTGAGTATGAATGGGGCAGGGTGTCCTCAGATTTACCCTTTCCTTGTCAGCGTGCTGACTAGGGTGGTCATTCTTCAGACTCTGCTTAGGCAGCCATGCTGTCGAAGTGTCATGAGTACATCTTCCGGTCATTCCTAGGTGACACAATCTCACCTAGACCTGCAGACTGGTGTTTTGACACTTACAGGCTTCCATCTCCTCTTCCTTGTTCTCTGAGTCGTAGGTGCAGGGGTTGTGTTGTGGTGAGGTCATGGGTCTCAGAGAACCGCCCAGCCCCGCTTTCCTTACCCAGCATAATCCCTAACTGCAGCCCGGACCAAGCTCTGATGGCCTAACACACCTGGCAGTTCTGAGGGATGAGAAAATCTTTCTCAGACCAAGGAAGAACTGCAAGACTTTTCAATTGTCTTTGAATGTATAATCACTTCAAATTTTTAAAAGTAATTTTATTCCTAACCAGCTTTTGGATAGAGATGCTACAAAGCCTGACGACATGAGTTTTGATTCCTGAACCACACATAGTAGAAAAAGAAAACCAGCTCCTGTAATTTTTTTTCTCTGACAAATGCATACTGTGGCAAGCTGTAAGTAGTAAGTAAATAAATAAATGTAAATATTTTTTAACAGCAAGAAAAGGCTCCTGAACTCCAAAATTCCATTGGCAGGTACAGATTAAAAAAATTAAACTGCAAATGAATATGCAAAGGTGGGATGTTGAGAACGGAGCTTGAGAGCATAGCATAGCAGGATATGATCTACACACCTACATTCCAAAACTGGGGTGGTAAGGGGGCAGAAGCAGGAGGATTGCCACAAGTTCTGGGGCAGCTGGGACTGTATTGCAGAACCCTCTCACAAAATAAACAGAGTAGACTCAAAATCCTAATGGAATTCTGTATAGAAATCAACAATCTAATTTTAAATGTATGAGGAAAGGCAAATGCAACGTGACTTTGGAGAATTTGCAGGATTCACTGTCTGATTTTAAGTGTTACTGTGAAGCCATTAAGTAGTTACTATAAAGGCAGGCTTACAGAGCACTTCAGTTTTAGAAGATAACCTTTTCACTGAGTGCATTGAAATCCTTGCGTTATTGCAATGCAACAATGAACTTTAATCCAGATCTTAGTTATAAAAATTAACTCAAAATTAATCTTATGAAAACCCAAAACTTACAAAACACATACAGAAGCATAGGGGGTTGAGCGAGGTGGTGCGCACATTTAGTCCCAGCACTCGGGAACCAGAGGCAGGCAGATCTATATGAGTTTGAGGCCAGCCTGGTCTACAAAGCAAGTTCTAGGACAGCCAGGGCTGTTACGCAGAGAAAACCTGTAAAAAAAAAAAAAAAAGCATAGGACTAATTCTTAGTGACTTCAAGTTAGACCTTGAAAGAGAGTCAAGGCCTTTGGAATCCTGACATACTCATCAAGGCAGGCTCAACCAAGAGGCCCAAAGATGGGGACTACACTAGTTATTAGTGGTGACTTATTTTGAAAATGTCGAACAGGCAATTTTTGAAGTTTTATTGTATATAATTTTGTTGTATATAATTAAAATATACAATCTGATTTTATAGATTAGTGGGGGCTGGATAGATGTCTCAGTCAATAAAGTACCTACTGTGCAAGCATGGGGTTGGATTCACAGCACTCATGTAGGGCCAGAGTCCAACTCTGTTGGTGATGACAGGGAAGGGGGCTACCACAGCTAGATTCCTGGGACTCACTGGACAGTCAGGGTAGCCAATGTGTGAGATCAGATCCGGAGAGAGACCTTGTCTCAAAAGTAAGGTGAGTGAGTGGTGGAGGGAGATACCTCATGTTGACCTCTGGGCACACATGACAATGTACACACCAGCAAGCACAGCTAACACACTTGTATTCTCACATGCATGTAAACACACACACAGAGTGAATGAGAGAGAGAGAGAGAGAGAGAGAGAGAGAGAGCACATAACAGAATAGTAAGGCAAACCATTTATTTATTCTAACATTTTAACAATTTAACACTGTCCCCATTTACTGCCCTCAATGTGTTTGTTTCTTTGGTTTTGTTTTTTTCAAGACAGGGTTTCTGTGTGTAGTCCTCCCTGTCCTGGGACTCACTCTGTAGACCAGAATGACCTCCACCTCAGAGATCCGCCTGCCTCTGCCTCCAGAGCACTGGGATTAAAGGCGTGCGCCACCACACCAGCCTACATTCTTTTACTCTAGACATTTTTCTTTCTTTTGAGGCAGGGTCGAATGTAACCCAAGCTGGCCTCAAACTCACTCTGCAGATGAAGGGTGACTTTCTGACCCTCCTGCCTCCACCTCCAAGCGTTGAGATTATAGATACATGCTCTCAGGCCCTGTTTTTATGCAGAGCCTTGTGCGTTCTACACAGGCCCTTACCTACTTGCGTGACATCCCAGCCCTAGTTGTGATTCTGTTTGACTATTTTTTATGTTTCATCTTTAGAAGCGTCTGTTGAACTGTCTTCAAGTTCACCAGTTTCTTCCTTTGCTGTGTCTTTCTTTGTGTGTTCTTCAGATCTCGAGTGCGTCTGTTTCTAGTGTTGCATGTGATCTGCTGACGGTTCTCATGTACGTCATGTCCATTCTCCATGAGGGCATTTCACGGATCACTGTTCTCTTAAATTCTGTTGGACAGCTGCAGCATCTGGGGCTCAGATCTGGTCCTCCTGATCTCACAGAGTCGTACCTGAAAAAGAATCTTGCCTTTGGCACTTTGGTTGGTTGGTTTTGTTTAGTTTTTGAAGACAAGGTTTTGTTTTTTACGTTTTTTTTTTTTTTTCTGTGTAGCCCTGGCTGTCCTGGAACTCTCTCTGAAACCAGGCTGGCCTTGAACTCAAGACATTCCGCTGTCTGCCTCCTGAGTGCTACTGTTCACCCACCACTCTCCAGCCTCTGACTTTGATTCTTGATAGTTTTTGTATTCCCATGTGTGTATTGTGTTTTTTACCAATCCATGGACATAGTACATAGGCACCAAGTACAGTGAAATTGCTGTCGTGGATGTATGTGAAGCCATTAGTGTGAGACTGAGTTGTCTCTGTCGCTGTTCTATCATCTGGATTCCTGCAGACCTGGCCCGTTTGAGCCACAGTGGGCCTTTAACAGTTCAATAAACATTTTAGCCAACTAGTTCTTCTAATTCTTCTTACCTCTATACATGGAGATTTCATATTCCTCCTCAGAAGTAAACCAGTGCCTATATTCTGTGTCTTCCTGGAGGTTTCTATCCTTTGGAATTCATGCTCATTAGTTGCTTTGCAACCTCGATTCTCTGAAGGTTGACAAAAGCCATGAAGACCGTCTAACAAGCTTTAGAGATTGTTCTTAGTGTGGCAATGCTCTTCTCGGCTGTCTGCATCCCAGCTGGAAGCCAGAAATGTCAAGCCATCTGCTCTTCACTGATCTTTTCTACTCTCTCGGCCAGTCCATTCCTTGGGATGACACAGTTCTAGGGTAGCTCACTGACTTAATTTCAGCTTGGATATCGCCCTATTCTAACCAGTCTTTGTTAAATATCTGACAATAAGAGCGACAGACATCCCAATCTTTCTCTTTGGTTGAAAATAATCTAGAGCTCAGTTGATTATTCAATCAGTTAGACTGAACTCCTGCTCGCCACACTCCTCCTGCTCTCCTGCACTTGGCTAGTTTTTAAAAAGCCTGCTGTCCAGAGTTCTTCTTCCAGAGTTGAGTTTGAAAATGGGGCAGGGGTGGGAGATGGGGTGAGAGACTGAGTCAGTGACCTTGGGAGCTAAGCTCCAGCCGCTGTGCGCCATCCATTTCTGTGGTAGAAAATGAGACCATGTATCTACTTCATCCATTAATGAGCAGTAAGACTCAAACTTGCTATAATATTTCTTGAAACACGAAGCTTATAACAGGATAAAAGCATGCTTGGAGCCGTGGTGACAGCCATCTCAGAAGGCAGCCTGCCCAGGGTCCAATGCCAGCCCTGTCACTGACCAGCATAGACCCTCAGTAGTCCTCTACCTCTCCGTAGCTCTGTTTCTGTGTCTGTAAAGTGAACATAACAACATTTACCTCAGAGGCACCGGTAACTCCCACGGAAGTGCTAACAGGGCCTCCTTCCTATGGCATAAGTTCATGGTAGAATGCAGTCTTTTCCTTTCTCAGAACCCATCCCAACAAAGAGGGCTAAGGTTTATGGAGCATTTCCAGTGTGCTCAAAGTCCTACAGTAAGAGGGTAGGATTAAGATCCCTAGCTAATGGGCAGGAGCAAGAATCAGAGAAGGGTTAGGAGCTGGCTAGGAGCTGCCGTGGTTCACAACTTTCGAAGGGGGTCTGACTGTAATCTTCCCCTCTGCACTTGGCCTCCAACAGACTAGCTCCAGCCTTCTGCACAAGTGAGCAAGCTGCTGGCTATGCTTACTCACAGGGTTGTTCTCAGCCTAGCAACACCGAGGAGTCCATGCCTCAGGCATTGCTGGAATACTGTCCCACTGTGGGGAACCCCAGATGTGCATGCTTCTCATACCAACTCTTTGCACACACTCCCTCTTCCCTGCTTTTCAAGACCACTTGAAGCTGGACATGGTGGCACAGTCCGGAGGCAAAGGCAAGAAGACCTCTGAGTCCTCTTGGATTTTGAGGCTAACCTGGTTTACAGAGCGAGTACCAGAACAGCAGGGCTATGCAAAGAAACCCTGTGGAAAGGAAAGGGAAGGGAAAAGGAAAGAAAAAAGAAAACGTAGAATACCAGAGCCTAGATTTTATTCTAACAAAGGAAATTAAAAACATGAGACTTGTACTCTGAGCTGTCCTGTGTGGAGAATGGAGAAAGGCAAGAGAGGGCACAGGAAAACCTGAAAGAGGCTACTACCTTGGGAGGCTGAGCCATAGTGGTGGGCACAGGATGGTGTATAGGAAACAGAAAGGATGTGAAATGGAGGTATATTTTAATGTGGATCTCAAAGGAGAGGGAGATGACAAGGATGGTTTCCTGGTAGCTTGACCCCAACACAGATTTCTAATGGAAAACACACACACACACACACACACACACACACACACACACACACACACACACAATCATGGCTCATCCTCAAGCTGCATTCAGAGC
>JANHMN010000002.1:224900734-224923966 GCA_030674055.1 Rhabdomys pumilio
GTTTGAGCCAGGAGATGCTGAAAAGGGGGCCCCAGTTTTCGACTGAACCGCCCACCCACGTCTGGTTGGATGTCTGGCATCTCTGGACCACCTCGAGGTGTTGGCTCCCTGCCGGCGTGTAGGGTGCGGCGCCAGCTCATCCCCTCCAGCCCTGACTCGCCTAGTGCGCCTGACCCGTAGTAGGGTGGCGGCTCGGTGTGGTCCTTGGGCCTGCTGAGGGAATCCAAGGTCCTGGGGGTCGGCGGCGGCAATGCACTTGACTCTCTGGGCAGCAGCCGACCCTCGCTTCCCCATCCCGCACCTTCCGGAGAAGTGTGCGCGTAACCGTGGCTCAGGGTGATCGAGGTGCGGAGAGCAGCGGGCGCGTGCGCGTGGTCGTTGCGTGGGCGCTGCTCTGGAGTCGGAGAGCATCAAGTGTGCGTGGGCCGGAGCCGGCGCGTGTGCCCGCAGTCGCTGTGCGCCGGGCGGGGGTGCCGCAAGTGCTTCGGGGCGCGCGCAGCCTCGCGCGGGCGGAGCGAGGAGGGATGCGTGCGGGAACTTTTCGCCCGCCCCGCAAGTCCGGGTCCCGGCGTTCCGAGGAGCTGTCCTCCGCCGCCAGCCCCGAGTGCCCGCCCCGCCCCCACTTCCGCCTCCCGCCTCTTCCTCGTTCCCGGCTCCCAGGGCCGCCGGTCCCCAGGGAACCCCGCAGGCACAGCCCCACCCGGCCGGCTCTGCTCGCTCCCACGCCCCCGCCGCCGCCTGTCGGGAGCGCACCCAGCGAGCCAGCGGGGCGCGGGCGCTGCAGGTAGGGGGGAATGCGAGTTGGGCTCAGGTGCAGCGGACTGGGCCCCCGCAGCACGGTTCGTGGGGTGCCCTCCTCCGCCCGCCCCGTCTTCGCCCACGCGCCAGTCCCCTTTTAGGGAATTCTTTGCCTCTTGCCTCCTCCGGCGCGGGTGGGGCCGGGGCAGAGGGCGTTCGTTCTCCATTTCCCTGCTTCCTTCCCGGTGTCAGCCTCCTATTTCCAAATCCCTAACTCTTCCCAGTACCTATGGTCGTGTAAACAACTACCTAGCTCTGGGAATTGGCTCCGCAGCCCCCGGTGGGCAATCCCTTCAACCTGGTAAGACCACGTCAGGGGGAGGGGAGAGGAGAGAGGCGTCCGGGTGGCCCTGGGTCAGCGGCAGCTCCTTGGCGAGCTCGCCTCCCCTCTCCGCAGCTCCGCAGACCGCCCCTGAGGCCCTGGGTATTTTTAGCGTTGTGACCTGGGCGGCAGCTCTAAGAGCCTTTCTGGAGTCCGAGTCCGCGTCCGCGGCTCCCTTCTCCCTGGCCAGCCAGCAACCACATCAACTCCAGGCACTGACTTGGCCCTGCCTGGTTCATTAGTTTCGGGTCCCTCTTGCCCCCCCCCCCCCCCCCCCCCCCCCCCCCCCCCCCAGTACTCGAGGACCTGGCCAAGAGCTGAGGTACATTGTGGCTGAGATGAGGTTTATTGGAGGATGACAGTTTGGTCCTCACCCTGGAGATTCCCCTGCTCCTGATGATAGATGGATTCAGAGTAGTGTACCAGGAATGAGAATGAATGCACAGAGCTGGCCCCAGAGCTCTGGTGTTCTGCAAAACTCAGTATTGGGACTCCAGATACCTGGTCTGAACTGTGCCAGTCCCCACCCTCCAGTTGGTACCTACTAGCTTGGGAAATAAGTCAGACAGATGTGTGAGAGGTCAGGACAGGCGCTCAGTTCTTTAGAAAGAGCCCTCCTTCACGAAGTAGTGTCAGTGTTTGAGGTAGGTAGGATGATCCCTTCAGGTGAGACCCCTGGGACCAGAAAGAGGCAGAGGCAAGCCTTTGCCCTCGGTGGAAGGGTTTAGAGGTGATGCGAATTGTGGTGATGGTGTGTGTGTGTGTGTGTGTGTGTGTGTGTGTGTGTGTGTGTGTTGGGGAGCCGGAAGCATGGGGGAGGAAAGTTGTTCTAGTCTTTCTTTGGGTTTTGTAAGGGGTGGGAAGAAACAGAGCTATAGCTCCTGGATTTTAAACCTATCTCACCCTGTTCTTCCCTGGCCTTCTGAGGGGAGCCGGGTCCATGCAATGGCCGGCCCCTCCCAGTCTCTCAGAAGGGCAAGTAGGCAGTTAGCCAGCACTGGCAGCCTTCATTAACGACGGGCTCTCGCGGTGCCTGGAACTGACATCCCCTTTGTGGAGCCAGGGCCAGCCCTGCCTCTGTCTGACTGGAGGCAGAGGCTATGCCGCTGGGATGCCAGCTGCTCAGGGGCTCCCTAAGCCTGGGCCCCTACTCCGTTCTTTCTCATCCCCACCACCGTGCCTGTCTTACTCCATTCCCACACAGGGACTGACATGGACCCAAATCCACGAGCAGCCCTGGAGCGCCAGCAGCTGCGTCTCAGGGAGCGCCAAAAGTTCTTTGAGGACATTTTACAGCCAGAGACAGAGTTTGTTTTCCCCTTATCCCATCTGCATCTTGAGTCACAAAGACGTAAGTTTCAAGTTCAAGGAATAGAGTTGGGTAGGTTGGGGAAGATGTCCTTGTGGCTCTCACATCTTGGGGACCAGCCCCCTTCCTATTTTTGTGGCCCAATAAACTCTGAAATTGGGATCTTACAGGTACGTCTGATCATCCTCTCAGCTCTAGCCTGGTCTGTTTGCTCTACTTCTCCCTTGTGTGCAGCCCCCATAGGTAGCATCTCGTCTATGGAAGTGAATGTGGACACACTGGAGCAGGTGGAATTTATTGACCTTGCAGACCAGGATGGAGCAGATGTGTTCTTGCCTTGTGAGGATTCTCCGCCAACTCCCCAGATGTCTGGTATGTCCCTCTGCTTTTGGGGACCTGGGTACCATTTGGCCAGAGTTGGATATTTGGGCCAGAAATGATGTTGTAGGCCTGAGCCAGGGAAGAATCTTAAGTAGAAGTTGAAAGTAAGTGTGTGTTTCTGCTAGAGAAACAGCTAGCTGCTCTGATTTGACTCCCAGGGGGAACTGGGGTATAGATTGCTTAGCCAAAGTTCTAGCGGTGGCTAGCTAGTTTAGCTTTTACGTCTTTACATTTGTGAAATTAACATAATTACTCTCAGAATTTTTGTTGGTTTGTTGGTTTGTTTTTCAAGACAGGAGTTTCTCTGTGTAGCCCTGGCTACTCGTGAACTCATGGAGATCCACCTGCCTCTGCCTCCCAGCGTGCTGGGATTAAAGATGTACACCACCATGCATGGCTATAATATTAACTATTCTAATAATTTACTTTTATTTTAAGTTCATTAGTGTTCTGCCTGCATGCACGCGGGTGTTGGATCTTGGATTTACAGACAGTTATGGGCTGCCATGTGGGTGCTGAGTTTTGAACCCAGGTCCTTTGGAAGAGCAGCCAGTGCGCTTAACAGCTGACTCATCTCTCCAGACTGTATAATATTAAATTTTACAGAATAATTTACTAGGTTCTTAATACTGTCTAAAGTACTTCACATGTTTTCTCTTGGCTGTAATGTTCTGTCAGGGTAGGGAGTAGACTCTTTATTTCATAAAGAAGGAAGCTAGGGGCTGGGGATGAATTCAGAACCATAGTTTACACAATATGCTTGCCTGGCAAGTACTTGAGTTTGATTTTAGCACCGAAAAAAAAAAAAAGGAATAAAAGACAATTAGGCTCAGAGAAGTTCAGTCGCATAGGCAGGAAGTAGAAAGCTGATACTCCAACCCTCTGCCTGGCTTCACACCCCGTGTGCTTACCAAGTAAGACTCATATTCTTATTTTAAAATGCTACTGAGATCGGTTGCTCCTTCTGATAACGGCCCTCAGGAAACAGAGGCAGGACAACGGATGATCACAAGTTTGAAGCCAGCTACAATGCAAGACCAAGTCTGAAAAAGACAAATGGCTCTTATTTCCTGATAGCCTCCTAGACACTTGATACACGGTCTTAGGATTTTACCCTAAAAACTTAGAAATGCAGTGTCCCTTTCATAGGAAGAACAGTCCTTGGTAGGGAAAATCGGCCTGTCTAAAGCTCTCCAGGAAGAAAGGAGGTAGAGCCTGAACTTTGGGATTTTTGGCTCTGGAACGTAAGATGGTACAGTGATGTGGAAGGGGCTGGAGGTCCTAGTTCTGGCTCCTCCCTGGGGAAGTAATCCTAGACAGACGTATGCCCACTCTCTGTACTTTTTTATGGCCAGATACATATCTGAGTCCTTTAGCCCTGTGTATGGCCCTGACTGGCTCTTCTCTCTGGGCAGGAGTGGATGACCATCCAGAGGAGCTGAGCCTGCTGGTACCCACGTCAGACAGGACCACATCCCGGACCTCTTCCTTGTCCTCTGACTCCTCCAACCTGCGCAGTCCAAATCCAAGTGATGGGGGAGGAAACACTCCTTTGGCACAGTCTGATGAGGAGGATGGGGATGATGGAGGGGCAGAGCCTGGACCCTGCAGCTAGCATTGGACCTCTTATAGACTGACCAATCTGGCTGTTCTCCATGGAGAGGAGACCCTAAGCCCAGCAGAGCACTCTGGAGAAGACCTGACACTTTCCTTCAGCACCAAAGGGAGGGAAGGATGGTGGCTGGTGTGCCTGAGAGTTAGCCTCCCCCGCTTACTACTAACGCTGTCCTGCTGCCATGCCCCCACAGTGCTTTTTTTCTGAGGTAGGACTTCCAAGGGAGACTCTAGAGGTGAGGTGGGACAAGATGCCACTGTTTTCTTAGTCCCCTCCTGTCCCCAATGATCCTGTAGTCCTCCACTAGAGTCTCCTATGCCAGTGTCTCTGAGGGGAAGTTCTGAGGCGTTCACTTTCCAGTTATCCTGCCTCTAGAAGTCCTTTTGGGAACAGGATATGGTATAAATAATAAATAATAATATACCACTCATTTCACCTCATTCTTCATATTGCAAAGACACCACACCCACTGTCATTAACTAACTAGCGCCATAACTCCATCACTCACTCCATTTTGCCAAGCAATACTTAGGAATTTCATATCTCCGCAAGGCATTTGGAATAGAGTTCTGAGTAAGATGAAGTACTTTCCTGTTTTCACAGAGTTTACTGTCTGGTGGAGAGCATCAGGTAAATATCATTCACAGTATACTAAGTGACATGATCAAGTCCTCCTCTGGTATCAGGAAGGAAAATTGACAAGATGGTTTCTTAAGCAGAGATCTAAAGGACACAAGTAGCCAAGCAAGGCGGAGGGAGAAGGATCCCACTGGGGAGAAGCTGCTGGGTGTGGGGCTCGTGCCTGAAACCTCCACACTTCAGAGGTGGGGGGCAGGGGGACAGCTTTGGCTTCAGAACGTATTTGAGGCTAGCCTGGGTTTAGTGAAACTGTCTCAAAAATAAAATAAGCAAAAAAAAAAATAAGGAAAAAGAGAAGGAGAAGGAGGAAGAGGGCTAAAGAAGCTTAAAGCACTCAGTTTGGCTACATTGTTGGATTTGAAAATATACAGGGAGAGGTAGAGGGAGAAGGCCAGATTGTGAAATGCTTTGAGGCCTGTATTAGGTTTCAGTTTGACAGCTAGTAAAAGACCATGACTTAAGGTACAAATTTATATCCTCGTACCAAAGAAGCCAAAAATATAGGACTCCTTGGGGAAGGTTCACAGTAACTGAACACCTCTGGGTTTTTTGGGTTGTTTTCCTTAGCCATCTGAGGCACATAATGTTATTTCTTGCCTGTGCCTTGTGTTTAGGATAGCTGGCAAAGCAATAGCCAGCATGGCTTTGAAAATGGCAGAAAATGAGATGAAGTAGAGAATGGGCAGAAAGGGCACAGCCTGGGGTCTGTTGTCAGGGTACAGCCTAGGGTCTGTTGTCAGGGCACAGCCTGGGGTCTGTTGTAAGGGCATAGCCTGGGGTCTGTTGTCAGGGCACAGCCTGGGGTCTGTTGTCAGGGTACAGCCTGAGGTCTGTTGTCAGGGTACAGCCTGGGGTCTGTTGTCAAGGTTCAGCCTGAGGTCTATTGTCAGGGGATAGCCTGGGGTCTGTCTGTTGTCAGGGCACAGCCTGGGGTCTGTTGTCAGGGGATAGCCTGGGTCTGTTAGGATACAGCCTGAGGTCTGTTCTTACCTGGAAGCTGTAAGAAATGGTGCCCACTTATATTTCATTGCCCAGAATTTTATAGCAGAAAATGTAGCATTTTAGACATTTTACAGACATCGTGACACAGCATTTTCTAGGAGAGTAAATTCTAGCTTTTGGAGAGTGATAACCCTTTCAAATCTCTGAATTGCCACTGCATCAGATTCCAGTGCCACCTAACATCTCTGAGAAGCACTGAGTCTAGCGCGAGGCTGGGATATCCTTTTTAAGGCGCTCTACTGTCCTGTCCTCAGGAGTAAGAAGATAGCGGTCATGTATCGGTTTACACAGTCGGAGGCCATGTTACTGGGTTTGGACTTTCTTGGGAACAGTGAAAGATTACAAGTGGTTGTGTTAACAAACCCCAGAGATGCAAGGAGGAAGACCACCAATCCAAATCACCATGACCAAATTAATTAAAGCAAGCGTTTTATTCGTGGACCCAGGCTGTCTTCCCTCAAAGGCAGGCTTCAAGAGATCAATATTGGAAGTGGGGAAGATTTGATTTTTATAGCTCAGGGGTAGGGCATTCCCAGATGGGAGGGGGGGTTGGCAGCAAAATAGGGTTTCAAAAGCAGAACAAGGTGTTCATAACAAGGTAGTCATAACAACAGGTAGTCATTCCAACCTTTAGAAACAAAGGTAGGGTTCCAAGATAACCATGACTTTTTGAAACAAAGACATGGGTTACTGTTTCCTGGGACAGGCTATGCAGAACCATTTATAATTGAGGTTACAGCGGGTGCACAGCACAGTCCTTGAGAAACAGGTTTAATCACAAACAGGAATGAATGAGCCTAGTTGGTCTTCACTGTAAGATGACTTTATGGCCTAAGATGGAGGCAGGTTGGTTCATCAGTTGGACTTGCCTTTTTAAAAGGTAATTCTGACTGCAGTTTAGAAAATATACTGGAAAAGGCAAGCTGTAGACAAAGAATACAGTAATATATGGAAGTCATAAGAGGTCCAGTAGGCTGAAGTAATCTCCCTACCTAGGCTCAAGCAAGATATAAACAAATGGACATTATTTCGTCCCATGAATAGTACGTGTTGGTATTTACCAAGTGTAAAACACAAATCCAGTATTGACAGGAAAAAGTCACTTCTGTCATGGAGCTCGGTGTAGTGGAGCCCAAATGTAAATTTGCAGCTATGACTAGTACTGCAAAGCAGCCAGCCAATTCAGAGAGGTCACGGGGGAGTCTCCCTTGAGGAAGTGACATTGGAGCTGAGATCTGAATAACAAGCAGGAATCAGCTAGGGGAAGAGAGACCGTCTGGAAGGCCCCTTGAGGCTGGTTACAGGGATCAAGTGCCTGGAAACCAGAAGATTGCATTTATCAAAACAGGAGAGAAGAGTCAGAGTAGTTGTGGGGTAAGGGAAGGTAGAAGGTTTCGAAGACTTCAGAGGTAAACCTGGACACCTTTTGATTTGGTGAGTTGGAAAGGAAGGGGACAACATTACAGTATTGTTTCTACCTCATGGATGATTGTAGGGTGTGGGCTGAAATTGTAATAAATTTGTTTAGATGTATTGAGTTTGAGTGTGTTTGATACATCTGAGACAACATGGTAAGCAGAGACCTGGATCCGTGTGGAATCTGGGTATAAAGGATTAGACTGAAAGAGTAAACACACAAGCTTTAATCAGTGCATGGATGCGAAGCAAAGCCCTGGTAAGAGTGAATTCTCCCAGAGAACACAGAATGAAAGACATTTTAGGACCCAGCCTTAAGGATCTCCAGTTCATTTTCACATTAAAAAGTCATTAGACTCCATCTCCCCCCATATCAAACACTGTCTGCAGGAGTCATGACCTTTAGCCTAAGCCAAAGCTCCCCGGGCTGATTGACACTGCTTACAGCTTCACATTTCTTTCCACCAGGAAGTCATTTTACAGTTACTGTTTCTAGGGATACTGAGAAGCTTGTGGGATCTCCAAGGAAGCAAGATTGTCCTTCACCTCTCCTATCTCTGTGAACTTGTAGCATAAATCCCTATTGCCCAAAAGTCTCTGGGTTCGAGCTGAGATCATCTTTGAAGTTGGACCAGGAACCCAGCATCTTGTTAAAATTTCTTGTAATTTGCTCCTATTACAGATAACGGTCCTTGTCTTATGCCCACCTTCCCTGAGCATAGTGAAGCTCTACCTCCTCTCTTGATGGGCTCATCCATGCTTCTGAGCCCACCCAAGCTCTGACAGGGCTTCTTGGGACCACCCCTCTTTCCTTCAGGGTGAGTGATGAGAAGCTGTACTTGCTTGGTTACCCTCAACATTCCAATAAATCTTTTCCTTCTAGCACACAATGCTAAGATTGTGGAGTTTGGGGCCAGAGCCTTCTTGGGGGAGGGATCTACAGTACTCTTGAGAACTGGAATTGTTTGTGAGTCTCTGGGAAATCTCCAGTTGAGCTAGCATGAGCCCCAGTTCTGTCTGAAAAAGACTAGGGTCCGTGGGACCACCAGACCACTTCCTGGTAGGGACAATGATCTCTGCTTCTGCCAAACCACAGGGGCCTGGCTAGCCTTCAGAGGCTTCATCCACAGTTGACTGTTTGCTCAGACCATACAGTATCCTTGGAGACAACATGCAGATTTAGAGCCAACTCCAAATTAAAGAGCCCAGCTTTCAGTCTTCCAAGCCACAGTGTGGCTTCGTTCTATTGCAAGGTTTACTTGTGTAGACATCCTGATAGATGCAGAAGAGGAAAGAATTGCTCTATAGGGGAAACAGAAGGGACCACAGGTCAGCTGAGTCCCTAAAACCACCTAGGACGGTCCTCGGGTGTGCAGAATGCTGCAAACAGCATGGTGATGTGAGGCCAGCAGGACTGTGGTACCGAGTCTATTTATTCATTCAGATATGACAGAGTATACCTGCAGTGTGCTGCCATTTGCACAGACAACAGAAATACCCAGTTGGCCAAGAACTCTTCCAGGAGCAGACGTGCCACAGATTATGTAAGTAGAGCGAAATGAAGGCCAGAGTACACGTGCATGGATGACTTTGTCCTGCTACAGAAGGAGGAGGAGGAGGAGGAGGAAGAAGAAGAGGAGGAGGAAGAAGAGGAGGAGGGAGGGGAGGAGGAGGAGGAAGAAGAAGAAGAAAAGGAAAAGGAGGAGGAGCAGCAGGAGGAGGAGGGGGAGGGGGAATGGGGAAGGGGAGGGGAGGGAGGCAAGTCTTCACAGCAAGAGGATGGGCCTTGGATGATGTGAACAACTCAGGAGGAGACCTCATTAACTGAAATAATCATGATGCTGGCTTTCTCTGTAAAAATGTATTTGCAGCCATTATTCCTGGCTCTGTCGCTCACTGTGAATGTAAGTTATCTCAGTTCCACACTTTAGTTTTAGTTTGGGCCTTTTAAACAGCATCTATCACATGAAGATTGTCCTACTAACTGATAGGGTTGTTGGAAGAGATATGGCTGTTAACTTCCACACGTATATAATTTATTATAGTAACGATGACTCTAAAAATAGCTTAATTCTTTTATTTGTATATCTGTGCCCATGGAGCCCTAAGGGTATAAGATACCCTAGAACTGGAGTAATAGGCAATTGTGAGGCCACCAGCACGGGTGCTGGGAACAGTACTCCGGTCCTCTGCAAGAGCTGCAAGCACTTCCAACCACTGAACTCCCTCTCCAGCCCTCTGAAAGTAGGTTTTTACAGATGAGAAAAAGAAACTTTCAGGCTGCTCATGCTTGTACATTTTAAAGGCCAGTGTGAGACCCTAACCCTTACCTGACATCCAGTCTCTCCCTTACTCCTGTGTGTCTGACAGAATCAGAAACACTAGATGTGGAAGAACGAAATCATCTTTTCAATAATTTTATTCTTTTAGAATTACATGTCTGTGTGTAGGTTCGTGTACATGGGTACAAGCGCCCTCAGAGGCTGGAGGCTTTGGCTCTCCTGGAGCTGGAGTTATAGGTGGTTCTGAGCCATCCAGTATCAGGTACCTGGATGAGCAGTAAGTGCGCTTAACCACTGAGTCATCTCTGCAGCTACTAAAGTCATTTTTTTTTTTAAACAATTCGTCTTTTATTAAGTCTTTCTTGGTAGGACATCCTAATAACAAAGTGTGGTCTCTTCCTAGAAAGACAGCTGTGAGCTTCATCAAGAGCCTGTCCACAAAATCGCTTTTGAATGTCTCCTGGAGGGCAAGTGGGAAAGCCATGTCAGCTTAGTAAGGGCACAGCTACAGCGCAATAATAAAGAGTTTATAGAAGGAGGTATACAGAAGATATGTAACAGAGCTTTCATGAGAGATGATAAGTGAGTGGATAATGAACATGAACAGTGCTCAACACCGTTAGTGAGGGAAATGCAAATTAGTGCTACAGTGAGGCCGTCCTATGGATCACTGTGTCCCAAACCTAACAACACCAGATGTTAACTGGGATGCAGTGCCACCAGAGCTCTTGTTGTTGTCGTTTGGGGGTTTTTGTTTGTCTGTCTGTTTGTTTTGAGATGGAGTCTCACTACAGCATTGGCTGTCCCAGAACCCAGTTTGTAGATCAGGCTGGCCTTAAACTCACAGATACCCAACGTGCCTCTGCCTTTCCAGTACTGGAATTAAAAGCATGCACCACTACACATGGTTAAACTTTCCTATTTTTAACAGAAAAATAAAATGACAGATGTTGGAGACAGGTCTGAGGGTTTCTTATACTTTCTCTTTGCTCCAGCCATCCTATTTCTAAATATTCTCCCAAGGGACATGATAAACCTAAGTGTCCAAAGCAACTTGTACAGACTGTAATCAGCCTCGTCAACTATAACCAAAACTGCCAAGCACT
Organism: Rhabdomys pumilio; assembly: GCA_030674055.1. Taxonomy (NCBI): domain Eukaryota; kingdom Metazoa; phylum Chordata; class Mammalia; order Rodentia; family Muridae; genus Rhabdomys; species Rhabdomys pumilio. The sequence continues at coordinate 224,911,605 of JANHMN010000002.1, forward strand.
CCAATGCCCATGGAATAGAGAAACTGGCTTATACATACAACGTTAGCACTACACAGCAGTAAATAACCTTATAAAAGTGAGAACATGAGGCCAGTCAGCACTGTGTCCCTAGAGATGAGAAAAGGATGTAGAGTCAACTCCCATGAAGCTATGGTTTCTGTCTCCAAACCACAGTGTGGTTTCAAAATCATTCCTTTTAGGAAAGAACTCACAAAACCTTACACTGTGCTATCATTAACATTTAGTCCCAGAACAGATTAATCTATGACAAGAATATTGGTTCTAGAATGTGTTCTGGGGATAGAGATTGGCAGGAAAGAGGCATTAGACCATTTTCTGAGACTTTAAGTTTAAGTTTGGGGGCTTCCCTCCCAATACTCATCGCTATGGTGGGTATGAACCCAAGGTCTCATGCCTACTGAGTTAGTTACTCTGCCACTGAGTTAGTTACATGCCCAGTCCCAGTTCCTAGGAATTTTCTGTATCTCTTTAAGATCTAGAGTTACAATGTTATATTAATCAAAACCCAGCTAATTCTGTGAGAGAATTTTGAACAAAACTAAATTCTGAGAATGCAGGATACCCATGTGTCAAATTTACTCCGTGATGGCATCAAAGCTATGACAGATGAGTGGGCTTGTTGGTGTGTACCCACAGCAACATGCTATTGGAATTAATTTACATGATTAGAGAAACATGTTTATTTTAATACCTGCTCGTTCTTTCAATTTTGCCATGCACTTTATTCATTTTATTATATTAATCTTTTATTAAGACCACAGGGAGGGGGTAGGACAGCTCTGCCTTCAGAGTTGCCGGCTAGGTTTAGAGCAAATAGAGACACTAAATGGTTCTAGCTTACGCCTGTATGTAGTACCAGCACTTGGTACTGGGATGGCCATGCTTCCTAGCTGGTGGAAGCACCTCGAGGTGCGTGGGCCCTCAAGCCAGCTCTCCTCCCCGCCACACGCCCACACCCCTTCATGCTGGGTGCAGAAAATCCGTGATTTGTGGTCCGACGCCCGTGTCCCTCCGGTAACCTCGGAGTGGCTTCCGGGAGGGTACCGGAAGTCCTCTCTCATCCGCGCTTCCTATTGGATGACCACCTTTGGTGGGCGCGGGCGATGCTGGGAGGCGGAAGCGGCCGCAGGTATGGCGGCTGCCATGCCGCTGTGGTTACCGTTGTTGTTGTTGTTGCTGGTGGGACAGGGCTGCTGTAACCACGCGGAGGGCCCACGCGACAGCCTGCGAGAGGAGCTCGTTATCACTCCGCTGCCTTCCGGCGATGTGGCCGCCACATTCCAGTTCCGCACGCGTTGGGATTCGGATCTGCAGCGGGAAGGAGGTGAGTTCAGCACCTGAGGAAAATTTCTCCAGCACCTTGCTTAGTTCTTAAAGAGAGCTATCTCAGGGAGCGGGGCCTGGGTCGCCACTCACCTGCCCTGGTTTCTTCAGTGTCTCATTACAGGCTCTTCCCTAAAGCTCTGGGACAGTTGATATCCAAGTACTCTTTGCGGGAGTTACACCTGTCATTCACGCAAGGCTTTTGGAGGACCCGATACTGGGGGCCACCCTTCCTGCAGGCTCCATCAGGTGCAGAGCTCTGGGTCTGGTTCCAAGACACTGTCACTGAGTGAGTTCCTACCTTGCCTATTTCAGCCCGTGGAGGGAGTGTGGCAGGGCTAAGTGTTGTCATCTTACCATTGGCCTTGAGATCAGCTACTCCAGTAGGTGGTGATCCCACCTAGTTAAAACTGATTTTGGAAGTAACAAATAATATTACAGGGCTGGAGAGCTGCCTCAGGCAGTAACATGCTTGCTACTCAGGTTTGAAGAGCTGAGTTTAATTTCCAGAACCCACTTTAAAAGTCGGCTTGGTAACTGAGGAGGTGGAGACAGGACGAACAGGTTTGCTGGACGAGCCAGTGCACTTGAATCAGTGACCTCCAAGTTCAGTGACAGAACTACCCCTCTCCCAAAACAAATTGCAGACGGACTGAAAGAGACATGTTGTTGACCTCTGCCCTCCACAACTCTTTGCGTCAGTACGCATACACATGCAACACAAAGAAATGACATTACCACTGAGTGACATTCTTTACTTTCCTGGATACTTTAAAGCAGAATCAAGTTTCTAGCTGTTGCCTGTGAACTACAGAAAATCTCCTGGTTGCTGCTGTGACCTTCCTAGAGTAGGATTTTTTCCATGCAGAGATTGCAAACTTATTTCAGCATAGGTCACAAAATGCCAGTGACAGAGGGAGTTAAAGCGTTGAGGAAACCCTGGAATGAGAATTTAAGGCTGTCTCATTTGCCTCTCAACTACCCTGCAAGGATCAGTAATGCAAACATTACCAGGGTTAGAGCCCTGATAGGGAGGGTTAGGGTTTGTGGCAGATCTAAGAGTCTGTGTAACAGTCCGAAATAGTCACCACTCAGTTCCTACGGATTGTAACCATATGACAATTCAGACTGTCACTTCCAAGAGAGATCAGACGTTTGCATGAGAAATGTCATTTAAATACCAACAAGTAATTTTAACATTTATGGAATGCTATATGGGTTGGTACCACGCACACCAGATGTACCATGGTGCTTAGGACGATGCGCTGCTGCCACCTAGTCATTCATTTCCTAAAAGGGACTTAAGTGGGGTCTTGAGCACTCAGAAACACAACGCTGCAGACTGTGCCTGAGGAGAGTAGAAAAAGCCCCTCGGCGGGGGATGAGATTGAGTACTTTGAAGGCAGCAGAACCATGAGCAGAATGTTTCCAGGTGAGATGGACCACTTGAAGAAAGACCTCCAGGGCTGCTGAGATGCCCAGAGAAGGGGCTAAGGAGGTGAGATGAGGCAAGGGCATCAGGGGTGATGATGGTCTGACTCCCATCATCTGGCTTGTCTCACGATTAAGAGGCAGCTTCATTCTACCATAGACTTGGCAGTCAGCTGTGGCCATATTAAGGAGGCCACACAAGATTTGGAGGTACAGAGCTATAACCACAGGCCAGTAAGTAGGTTTGTGTCTCTGTCTAGTGTGGATAAGTCTTGGAAGGAGCTCAGTAATGTCCTCTCAGGGATCTTCTGCGCATCCCTTAACTTCATCGACTCCACCAATACCGTCACTCCCACCGCCTCCTTCAAACCTCTGGGGCTGGCCAATGGTGAGATAGCCCTGGGACCTTTCCTCCTTGTACCTTCCACCCTAACATTTCCTTTCCCGTGGGCTTCTCTTCCACAGCTGGGCTAGATCCTAAACATGGTGGGTGTACAGGTCCCAGGTAGCGTCCGAAGGCTGCTGTCTCTGCATTGCTTACTCCCTGGAGGACCACCTGGAGGGGAACCACTAGGCAGTCATACTAGGGTGTTACAGTAGTGAGTGGGTGAGGTCACCCACATCTTTAGAGTGTGGCTTCTGAGGGACAGAGCCCAGATACTCCCTTCATAGCCCTCTGTCTCCCTCAGACACTGATCACTCCTTCCTGCGCTATGCTGTCCTACCTCGGGAGGTTGTCTGCACTGAGAACCTCACACCATGGAAGAAGCTCTTGCCCTGTAGTTCCAAGGTAAGTGTGGGTGGGTGGAGGCCCAAGGGGAAGGGAGTCGGCAGATGTCCTCACAGCCTGGCAGCCAGGGTATATTTGAGAGACTCTGTGCCCCCATGTCAAGTGGGGTACTGACCAGCCCTATGTCTTTTCCTGTCTCCTCCAGGCTGGTCTCTCAGTGCTGTTGAAAGCAGATCGCTTGTTCCACACCAGTTACCACTCCCAGGCAGTGCATATCCGGCCTATCTGCAGAGTAAGTCATGGGGAATGAGGATAGGTGTTATCAGTGGCCCAGAGAGGCGATGCACATAAAGCTGTCTGAGTCCAGCTGAGTATTGAGTGCTGGAGTGATACTCATTCCGTGGGGATTGGCTGTGCACCAGGGTAACTGAGTGGCTGCCTGGGGAGCAGGCAATAAATGTTCCTCATGGAGCACAGAGCAGGAGCAGCAGCCTGGGAATGCAGCTGCTGGCTCACTCACTTGCCAGCTGGCATGACCTTGGGGAAGTCATTTCATTTCCCTGAACTTCATTCTTCCATCTGTCATATGAGAGTGATAGATTCTACTTTGAGGGTGGTTTTAATGGTTCATCAGCCTGATGCACATAAGCTGTTGACATGGAATCTGGCTCAGGGTGGTGCTCCACAGGGAACGGTAGCAAGGCAGCCAGAGTGAAGATAAGAAGAAACAGGTAGGGGAGTCTGTCTAAGCCAGTCCTTGGAGCTGCATGTTAGATGAGAGAAGTGTCTCTGACTGCTACCATCTGGCTCTTACAACAGAATGTTCATTGCACCAGCATCTCCTGGGAGCTGAGGCAGACCCTTTCAGTTGTCTTTGATGCCTTCATCACAGGACAGGGGAAGAAAGGTGAGCTGTCTTGATACCTCATCTCTATCTACCTGTCGCAGTCTTGCTCTGTCTGCGTGGACCCACCTATCCTAGGCCTCGCTCAGCCCTGTTCTTTCTTCTTAGACTGGTCCCTCTTCCGCATGTTCTCCCGGACTCTCACAGAGGCTTGTCCATTGGCATCTCAGAGCCTAGTTTATGTGGACATCACAGGCTACAGCCAGGTACCAAGGTGTCTAGCCACACACACACCCTTCTTCCCTAACATTAGCCTGCCCCTCTGCTTGCTTCTGAATGCTGCTGTTGTGTCACCAGGATAGTGAAACACTGGAGGTGAGCCCTCCCCCGACCTCCACACACCAGGATGTCATTTTGGGCACCAGGAAGACCTATGCCGTCTATGACTTGTTTGACACAGCCGTGATCAATAACTCCCGACACCTCAACCTGCAGCTCAAATGGAAGAGACCCCCAGATAGTGGTGAGTTGATGGGCGCGGGGTTTGCAGCAGACTCAGATGATGTTTTTTCTTCACGTTCATAGGGGTTCAGACCCAGCTCCCTGCCTTAATGTGTTCTTCCAAGCTTTATGACTGGATAAGTTCTGGCTCCACTCAGCATTAGTGTCCATAACAGAACAGGGACCTAGTGGTCCCTAGTGGATGGGGTGTAATGATAAAATGTAAATGCAGAGTTGATTTGTACATTCAGTTGGCCGACTAATTTTAGATTTGTGCCATGCTGCAGACACAGAGTAGTAAATAATACTTATTTTTTACTTATTTACCACTCCTGTGTTGTAAAAGAGAAGCTTCAGTTTGTTAGAGCTGTCACCAAAGGAAAGAAAGAAGCACCCTCGAGTACTGGTATGGCAGGAAGGGGACACAGTGCTGGGCACATGAGCACTGGTGTTAGTCATCATCTTAACCTTTGTGAGCGAGGGAAGGTGGATGGTCCCAGAGCCCAGGCCTCCCAGTGCTAATAGCAGAGCTTTTCTGCATCTACTCCCTGATCTGGGGCTCTGAGCATGGCCCAGGAGATGGGGTGGGAAGTGACTCTCTTTTAGGAACAATGCAGTGTTGATTCTTTTCTCTCTTAGCAGAGGCCCTCCCCGTGCCCTTCCTGCATGCGCAGCGGTATGTGAGTGGCTATGGGCTACAGAAGGGAGAGCTGAGTACCCTGCTGTACAACTCCCATCCTTACCGGGCCTTCCCTGTGCTGCTGCTGGATGTTGTGCCCTGGTACCTGCGGCTGTATGTGCACACCCTCACCATCACCTCCAAGGGCAAGGAGAACAAGCCAAGTGAGGAGCTAACCCCCCCCCACACACACACACCCCTCGTTCACCTCAGCTTTAGATCTTCCAGACACACTTCTTAGTCGTTCCCAAAGTAAACCCGAAGGCCTGTGCCGGTGGGAAAGAGAGGATCAGGAGCAGGTTCCAAAACTGCAGCAGAAGGCTTCCCTGTGTTTGATTCAGAAGTAACTTCCTAAGCAGCCACAGTTAGAACACAGACTCAGGCTGATTCCTAGAGCCTTCTGAGGCCAGAAACCTCGTTTGTCCTCAGTGTCTCCTGAACCTGTAGGCACATTCTTATTCTTTCAAGGCAGAGTGGATCGGGCCAGGAGAAACAGGTTGTGGAAGGTGAGAGGGTGGTAGAGGTGGGGTGTATAGTTTCTTCACGGATTTTGTTTTGTTTGAGATTAAAGAGGTTGACTAGATAACGCAAACACATCACTGTTAAGCATAAACTTCCCTTTCTTGTTTTTTCCTTCAATTACACATTAATATCAACATTCCAGATTTTAAAGGTTCCGACAGTCTTTAAAATTCCATCTCTTAGTTGGGCAATGGTGACACACATTAATCCCAGCATTGGCAAGGCATAAGCAAGCAGATCCCTGTAAATTTGAGGCCAGCCTAGCCTACAGAGGGTAGCTAAGACTACACAGAGAAATCCTGTCTCACCTGTCTCAAAAAAACAAAACAGAAAAGTAAATTAAGAAAAAAGGAAGAAAGAAAGAGAGAGAGAGAGAGGGAGAGAGAGAAAAGAAAATTTCATGTCTTTAAAATACCCAAAGTCTTAAAATTCAAAGTCTCAGCCAGCCTATGGTGGCATATAACTTTAGAGTTTGAAGTTAGCCTGGTCTACAGAGTGAGTTCCAGGATAGCCAGGGCTACACAAAGAAACACTGTCTTAAAAAACCAAACAAGGCAAACGGTCTCTCAATTCCTATAAAATCAAAAATAAATACTCACTTCAAAGGAGAAGAATCTGGGCACAGTCATAATCTGAACAGGGCAAAATCAAATCCAATAATATAAGTGACTCAGTCTCCAGTGTCTGGGACCCACTCATGGTCGTGTGGGCTCCTTGAATGGGCTTGGCTCACTTTTCTGATTCCTCCCTCTGCACACACACAGTTTGTCCTTTAGGCTTGGCTCCACTCCACTGCTGCTGCTGTTCTTGGTGGCCATTCCATGGTACTGGCAATACTGGGCTCTTCCGCTACAACCGGGCTGCACTTTCACCAGTTGACTTCCACATAGTGCCAAGCCTCAGGAGCTCTTATGACACCATACCCTTAGAACCAGCACCACCTAGGTGACTCTTACACTACCAAATTTTGTTACCCAACACTAGATATAACCATAGCTACCTCTGGAACATGGCTTCTGTATGCTGACTCTCAGAAAACACTTCCCAGAAGATTCCACCTCATGATGCTAGTCTCTTCTTAATCACAGCTAATTCCTCCGCTCCAGCTGACCAGCATTGTCTAACAAAGCAAAGGTTTCACTTTAGTGGTTCTGGTCTTTTGTTAATCACAGCCAATTCTTGAGCTCCAGTTGGCCAGACACCACAGATTCTTCACACAAATGGCCTGGTAGAATCTTTGTTTCCCTTTGAAACTTCCCAAGCCAGGCCTCCACCATCTGCACTGCTCCTAACATTCTTATCCTCCAAGCTCCTATAGAGCAGCTCAGCTTTCAACACCCAATGGTTTTTCTACCCTAAGGTTCCAAAGTCCTTCTACAAACATGGTCATGTGTGTCAGAGCAATACCCCACTCCTGGTACTAACTTATGTCCTAGTTAGGGTTTCTATTGCAGTGATAGAACACCATGACCAAAAGCAAGTTGTGGAGGAAAGGGCCAATTTGGCTTATACCTCCACATCTTAGTCCATCATGAAGGACATGGGCTTTACTTTTTAGGGAGTTTCAAGTCCTGTGTTCTTCTGCTCACTCAGCCGTGTTATGACTCACATGGTGCATCTCCTGTGCTTCCTTCCTGACCCCCTGGCATTGCTGGGGGTGAGCCCAGGGCCTTGTATGTGTGAGTCACGAGTCCTACTGCTCAGCTCCCTTTCTCTTTTTTTAAAAAAATAATGGTCCTGCTGGTGGGAGTGCTGCTCTGACTGAGAGGCTAAGAGCACTCACCGCTGTTTGAGCAGACCTAGCATCCACATCAGGCGGCTCATAGCTCCAACCCCAGGGCATCTAACCTCCCTTCTGGCTTCCTGGGTACTGCACTCTTGTACACATAGACACCCACAGACACGCATATATAAACATAAAACAAAAAATAATTTTTAAAAAGAACTGCTGAAACACATGAGTGCTTGAGACTGAACCCAGAACCTCATGCTTGGTGTTAATACTCATCTATAACAGGTCACAGCTTTTGGTATTGACTTATTCCATCCATCTATCCATCCATCATCCATCCATCCATGTATTTATTTGTTTGGTTTTGAGGTAGGGTCTCTCTGTGTAGTCCTGGTTGTCCTAGAACTTACTATGTAGACCAGCCTGGCCTTGAAGATCCGCCTGCCTCCCAAGTGCTTGGATTAAAGGTGTGCCCCACCACTGCCTGGCCTAATTTTGTTTTTTAATTCACTTACAAAGTAACAGGTTTTCTTATGGCTCTCTCATACATATTTGCTAAAACTGGGTCATCTGTTACATAATGTGTGTGAGGAGGACATTCTGGATTTGTCCTTGTGGTGCTAGTGACTATGTGCACCTCACCCCTGCATGTCTTGGGAGCTGGTATTAGATTTAGAAACCTGATTAGATTGATGTCCTATATTTTTGCAAGAATTCCCAAGTGACTAAATTTCCTCTTGAATTATATCAGACAGTGATGCCTGGTGCCCCAGTTTAAATTTCTTTATTTCATCGTTTGTTTGTTTGTTCTGAAGCATGTGTCAGGGCTCAGAGGAGAGCTTGCAGGAGGTGATTCTCTCCTTCACTGTATGGGTTCCAAGGACTGAAACAAGCAAAGTTGTCAGGCTGGGTGGCAGGTATCTTTACCCATGAGCCGTCTCGCCAGCCAAGATGCCACAGTTTTAGCAGTTTGAAGATTGGTGGGCTGCAGTATCCATGGCAGTCTCTTTGGCTGTGTCCTGGTGCACAGAAAACATGTTCCCTCCTTTTGAGAACCCACATTCCCCTAGCTTGACTGCCTTTTTTGCCCCAAGGAAGATTGGCGGGGAAATATACATAGTCTGAGTTTAGAAGTAGAATCAAGGTAGCTCTTGCCTCCATCCAGGTTATATCCACTACCAACCTGCCCAGGACCGGCAACAGCCCCACCTCCTTGAGATGCTCATTCAGCTGCCAGCCAACTCTGTCACCAAGGTCTCCATCCAGTTTGAACGAGCCCTGCTCAAGTGGACAGAGTATACACCAGACCCCAACCACGGCTTCTATGTCAGGTGGGATCTACCCCAGTAACCTGCCCCCACTTCTACCTCTTAACCTTTGGTGGGAGGAGCTAGTGAAGAACACAGCCTGTCTGTCCACTTCTCTGCAGCCCGTCTGTCCTCAGTGCCCTTGTGCCCAGTGTGGTGGCAGCCAAACCAGTGGACTGGGAAGGGAGCCCTCTCTTCAACACCTTGTAAGTGTGACCACAGCCTTCTGCTGTTCCACAGTCATGTGAGCCAGCCCTCTTGAAAATCTTAGTGGCCTGTGACACCTGTAAAGATGTAGAGAAGGCTAAGACAAATAGGTGAGGAGAGCAGCATGTACCTATCAGACTTAACATCACAGAACGCTTACCTCGTGTCAGGGACTTCAGAGTGCCTGATAGTCATACATCCTGTTCTGTCCCCTGTGCTCACAGCTATGGGCAGATTGTTCTAGATAGCAGTGGTGGTGGAGGTGGGGGTAATGGCAGTGGAGGTGGTGGTGGCGGTTACCTATTCTTTTGAGGAGAGCCACTAAGGCTGAGACTAAGGCAATAGACACGGCAGGCCCTTTGCTTCCATGCTGACGCTCTCCTTTGACCAGATCAGGTGAGCCTATGCTCTCCAGTGAGGTACTTCCTTACTAAGTGTCAACACTAGGACCTGCAGAACAAGCTGTGGAGGAGAGACGGGAGGGAGGGGCGGCAGTCCTGTCTCAGCACTTCCTCCCATCCCTAGGTTCCCAGTGTCTGATGGCTCCAGCTACTTTGTACGACTCTACACAGAGCCCTTGCTAGTGAACCTGCCCACCCCCGACTTCAGCATGCCGTACAATGTGATCTGCCTTACGTGCACTGTGGTGGCTGTGTGCTATGGCTCCTTCTACAATCTCCTCACTCGAACCTTCCACATTGAAGAGCCTAAAACGGGCGGCCTGGCCAAGCGGTTGGCTAACCTCATCCGGCGTGCCCGTGGTGTCCCCCCTCTCTAATTCCCCCTCTCCTCAGCAGCTGCAGCTGCACGCTCACCAGCCCCAAGGGAGCAGGGCAGGACGTTTTCTGCCATCCCCTCTGTCTCCAGAGTTTGCTTTTGATGGTAACTCCCCCTGGATCTGGTCTGGGCCAAGGTGTGGTTTCCAGTGTGGTAGACTTGAGCCAAATCCCATTTCCCTTCCTCATCTGTGGCAGCTACGCTTCTACCTAGAAGGGACTCGTGCTGCTGTAATCTGATCAGCCTAGAGAGGCTTCCGTCACTACAGGACATTCTGATGGCCCAGGTAACGGGGCACAGTAGAGCTTGTGGTACTGTGCGGGGGCTGAATTTACTGGTGTAATAAAGTGGCTGCCTCTCTAGGTCGTTGCTTTCTCCCTGAGGCCTGGGAAGGGTTCCAGCTGAAGCCCTGTGAGGAGTGCTGGGCCCACCGCAGCCAGAAATGCCTTCTCATCTTTGTATCCCCACCCCTCTGGTAGCGACTCCCAACTCTGTTCTGGCTGGGAGTTTTTCTGTAACTATAACCTATGATCATGAAATCCTACTAGCAAAGGCAGCACAGAGTGGCTAACTGCAGTGCGTCAAAATGGCTGAGTCTCTGTGTGCCTGAAAACCTTTGGTATTAAGGGCCACTCCTTAGCCGGGCAGTGGTGCTGTACCCCTTTAATCCCAGCACTTAGGAGGCAGAGGCAGGTGGATTTCTGTTAGTTTCAGGACAGAAACAAACCCTGTCTCAAAAAACCAGAAGAAGAAAAACAAGACCACTCACTAGATGATGCACTAGCTCTGGAGTCTGCCCTTGTCCACCTCCTCTTAGAGAACTCTGGGTTCCTGTTGAACAAGTCCAGAAGCAGTAAGCCTCCCCCAAACCCCAGCTGCTCCAGCATACTCGAGTTAACTTGTTCTCTCCGCCCATAGCCCATGTTTTCCTCCCAGTGTGTCAGTCTGACAAAATGCATTGTTCATCAACCACACACCCTTAACAGCCTGGCTGACTCTTGCTTCCAAAGCTGCTTCTTCCTCTGGGAAGGCTCTGATGTGCCAGAGTGCCATCAGTGCCCTCTGCCTGTCCTCCCACAGGCCCTTACATTGTCCCTTGTTGTCACCAGTGCTCCCTGCATGGACTTTCAGCAGGATGTGGCCCATCTCAGGACATACCACCAGAGTCCAGCAGTGCAACCATGGGAGTGAATTCTGGTCTGGAATCCAGGATAGAGATGGGGGCAGAGACATCCTGAAGTTCTGTAGGTGTGAGCATAACAGTAGACCTGGGGTATCAGGTTCAGCTCAGCCACTGGCTGGACCACTTGAGTCTTTCAGCAGCGCAGGCATCCAGGCATAGAAGGGAATGGTGCTGGGCTAGTCCAAACTCAGCGCAAAAGCAGCTTGTTCTAGACATTTCTTCTTGCACTTTCTCCCCAAGTAGCAAATAAGCAGGCTGTGAAGGTTGTGAGTGTGGCTGGGTCAGGAGCAGTGCATACAGCTGGAATCTCAGTACTGCGGGCTGCAGTTAGGATTGAGAGTTTGTGGGGAGCCACAGAAGGCAGCGATCATCCTTGCAGCCATCTTGAGCCATAAACCCTGACAAGAGACTTGTTTACAATAGCCTACAACAGCTGAGCATGCTCTGATAACATCTTGTTTTAGATGCCCAGGATTTTCCCTTGGGTGTGTGAGACTTAAAGGTGTGATTTAGAGCCAAGACTTAAGGGTGTGACTTAAAGGCGTGGCTTAGAAGTGAGACATAGAAAAGTTCAAGAGGCAGACAGAAGAAAGTAGTAGGCACTTGAGACTGAGACAGGCAACTATTATTAGACACTTACACTTGGACTAGATGGACACTTGGAAGAAGTAACTTGGAACTGGGAAAGAGACTAGCAATTTAGGACTGGGATTAGGACCTAAGACTTGGTACTAGGAACTTGGAGAGAAGAGAGACTGAAGAATAAACAAGATTGAATCATACTCTATCTGGTCTCCATTCCTCGAGTCCCTCCTCTCTCTCTTGCTGAACACCAACCTAAGGACCGAACAGCCTGGGGCAGTTCGGGCTCTAACAATCTAGCCCCCAAGGCTTTTGGCAGTGCAGGTTCCAACATCTGACAGAGCGGTTCGCAACAGGAGTTTAAGGCTCAATTGGGCTACATAGACCCAGTGTTTAAAACAAAGGAGGAAACAAAAGCTGGGCATATTGGCCAGTGCCTTTCATCTGAGCACTAGAGGCAGCAGCAGGTAGATCTCTGAGTTTGAGGTCAGCCTTGTCTGTAGTTTCAAGACCGCCAGAACTA
>JANHMN010000002.1:224926050-224938550 GCA_030674055.1 Rhabdomys pumilio
CTCTCTCTCTCTCTCTCTCATTCTCTTGCTCTCTCTTGCTCTCTCTCTCCCTCCCTCCCTCTCCCCCTCTGTGTGTGTGTGTGTGTGTGTGTGTGTGTGTGTGTGTACCTTTTCTTCACTCCCCTGTTCAGCCTAGCTTCCAGGACTAGCCTGAGCTGCACCTGACTTCCTGGCATCCCTGCCCTGCCAACCCTTGAGTGACTGTACTTGGGGCAGACCATTTCCTTTAAGCTCACTAAAGGCTTCTGCTGTGGGCCTGACTGTCTTCTCCAACAGTGTAGCACAAGGCAGTAGCATCTGGGGAAAGAGCTAGAGGTGCCCAGTCAGGCGCTTGGGCATTGTGAGTGGGGCTAGAAGTTGGGGTAGGTGGGAGGGAGAAAGGAGTGCTTCTGTCCTGAGAACTCTTAGGGAAGGATTAGGAAGGAAATGAGGCCCTGAAGATGCCAAGTAGCCGCTGGAAGTTTGTCACAGCTTCTGCTGTACCTTGTAGCCTGCTTCCGTTCTCTTTATTAGATGTCTACATCTGTTACATGCCTACCCGTATAGTGGAGCACACTATAGTGGATTCCTTGTGGATTATTGGAGCACAGGGAACTCTGTCTTTGCTTCTGCTAGTCAACCCCACCCCCAAGCATCAAGAATACAAAGAGTATTAGTTTATAAAAGAAAGAAAGAAAAGAAAAAACACCAACCCTAGGGACTTCTGTGTTACAAGCTGTGCTGTGTCTCAGAGCAGGTAAGCTGCTGCCAGGCCGGGATAGTCACCAAGCACTGGCCTCTTGTTGAACAGAGGGTGACCACGTACTGGACTAAGCTCCTTACACAGTAACTCTGTTCTCCTAGCAATCCTATGAGGTATTATGTTTGTTTACAGACAAACCTAGGGGCTTAAGGATCTGTAGTGTGAGAAATGGGGCAGGGATTAGAGCTCAGACAGCCTGATTTGTAACCTGTGCTCGTACAGTAGCCCTTTCAAGGGGAGAGTGAGCCACTGTCGTAGGTAGAAAGGAAGGGAATGACTAACCCAGCAGATGAGAGTGTTCTAGCAAGGAGGTCCATCTGATCGGAAGGAGTCATAAAGAGGCACTCAGCTGGCAACAGCTGCCACTATTAGGTGTTCTTAGGGAAGGAGGCTCACAGGGGCAGTGCAGGGCCCTGTGTATCCAGAGTCTGGAAGGGCTTGGTCCTGGAAAGAACCCTTTCCACCCACAGGACAGAACACAAGGCCATAGAGGTCTGGATTGAGGCAGGGCCCCTGCCTGGGCAGGAAGTACTGGGAGAGGGAGGAAGGGTGGAACCACCTTGTGTGCTTAGCTCATATTTTCCAGAGTCTGCTTGGTCTGTGCTCTTGCCTCCGGTGCCTCCTCGTTCTTTTTGTTCCTTCATGGAGCCTTCGCTGTCCCTTTCCATTCCTTCTGTGGTCACATCTTCAAATGGGCTTCTATAGTCACAAATAACTAATTCACTTACCTGCTGGTCTTTCTGTATCTCTCTCTTTTTTTTTTCTACCCATTTTTCTACTCAGTCAACAATTTATCTAGTATTGGCTGTATGCTGACTAAGGATTGTTCTAGGCACTGGGGACCTGGCCATGAACCACACAGGGAACCTCCACGCTCATCGAAGGAGGCAGATAATAAATACTTATGAAGAAGAGTGAATCGAGATGGCTGTGAGAGAGCACATGGGAAAGCCTCCAAAGGGGTGACAGTGACTGTGGGGGGGGGGGGGGGGCCTGGTGACAGTGACTGTGTGTGTGGGGTGGGTGCTCCTGGTGACAGTGACTGTGTGTATGTGGGGTGTGTGGGTCTATTTGATTTAAGCATCTCAGCTTGGGCTGAAGCCACAGACAAGGTTCCATTCTCTCTGCATTCCCCTTGGAGCCTAGGCCAATGCTGGCTACTGGACATGCTCCTCCTGGTGTGACTTCACAGGATCCAGTTTGGTTTTTAGCAAATCCAAGAAAATACCAGGGCATCTGTAATGTGTAACACTGAGGGGTCACCCCAGATATCAGTGTCATCCCCAAGGACAAGAGTGTCATGGAAATGGCAGCAAGTTGTCCCCGGTTATGGCTTCCGTTTGATTTGACTTAGCTGTTTCCCAAGCAGCAAGAACAAATGGCTAGATCAGGTGCAGGACCAGAAGTGGTGATTGGGAAAGGGAGGGATCCCCAGGCATGGTCAGGGCAGACCCACGTTCATTGTCAAAGACTGTAACAATGTCCCTTGTCCAACCTTAAAAAGGAAGGAAGCTGACACACGGATGAGCCCTGAGGACATTATGCCAGCTGTGGGTGGGGAATGGAGTCTCACTCAAGCTCATGGAGACTCCCTGACCTTCATCCACTCCCTCTGCACATCCTTCTAACACATGTTTCCTGCTTGGCAGGAAGAACATTCAGGAGCTTGGAATGGAACTGCAGGTGGCCAGGCTCTGGGGAGAATGCAGACTCTCCAGAGTAGCATGCAACTCATCCTGGTGCCTAGGAGACACTGCCCCCTGCCCCCACTTCTCCTAGGAGGGAAATTTTCTTCTTTGTCTTCATCATCTTTCTGAGGGCACAGGGCAGTGAGTGCTTGTGGGTAGCGGTTGGGATGGGGCAACCCCTTAGGATTGATGGTCTCTAAGAGCTCTGAGTAGTTTTCCAGGATAGACCTAAGGCCCTGTCAGAGGCTCCTGTCAGCTTTCTTGGACTACTGGAGGATGGGTTCAGAACAGTGGCTCAGAGCAAAGGTGACACAGCAGCCATGTTGCAGCCAAGCTTCACCTCCACATTGCCTTCATTCTCGACAGAGGTCAACCAGTTATCCTTTGCTGGCCATTTGGTGGCCTGGAGCCAGAACTATGAGGCTGGATTGTTCCTTCAAGCCCTTCACTCTTGCCGTCCTGTGGGCTCCTCACTTTACCTCTGCCACCACATGGCAAATCGTCCTGGCCAGAGTAGCCATCCTCTGAAGGTAATGTGGCCATTGTCACCGTTGCCACCACCCTCGCATGTTTTAAAAGCCACGACTGTAATAGCCCACCCTATGTTCTTTGTTCATTTCCAGACCACACCCACCTCAGCTCTGTCGTCCATAGCACACCATTACGAGCACTCCTTAGCAACACATCCCTCCTTCCGGTCCTTCCCACCATCACCAACTTGTGGCTTTTGTTTTTGGTTTGGTTTTGAGACAGGGTCTCAAGTATCCTAGGTTGGTTTCAAACTCACCATTTTAGTCCAGGGTGACCTTAAACTTCTGATCTTCCTGCCTCTATCTCCCGGAATTGCAGGCCAGTGCTACCATGTCAGATTTACTTAGTGCCATTTGGGCCCTGTTCACGCTATACCGCAGTGGTTGAGCTGCAGCACCAGCCCTGTGTTCCTAACATCTGCAGCAGCACCCCCTCACCGGCATCTCAGCACCGTTGTTACTCTGCACTTCCTTGAGGGAAACCACCCGACAGCTGCAGGACTCTAGCAGATTTCCTCGGCCTCAAATTGTTGACACTGCGCTGGCAACCATGGATGAAGTTCACGCTCTAGTATGGGACATCGAATTGTAAAAGTACTGACGGTGACTGATTGCAGTGCTGGCCCAAGACAGAGAGAGTGGAGCCTTGACACAAGCTTCAGAATAAGGAAGGACAAGAAGTGTCGTGTGTGTGTGTGTGTGTGTGTGTGTGTGTGTGTGTGTGTGCGCGCGCGCGCGCGCGCATGTCTATATAAATCCTTGCAGGTTTTTTTTTTTGTTAATTTTTTTGTTTTATTTGTGTGTGTGAACTTGCATGCAGATGTGTATACTGGGTGCATGCCATGCTCAGGAAGGCCAGAGGAGGATGTTGTATTCTCTGGAACTGGAGAACACATCATGAACACATCGTGAACCGCCCCGTGGGCGCTGAACACTGAACTGTGGTCCTCTGCAAGAGCAGCCAGTGCTAACTGTCCAGCCTTCTCTCCAGCTCCTGTGTTTTATTTGCCTTTCCTTGTCTTTTTTTTTTTTTTTTAAACCAACTGGTTAATTTTTCTTTCTGAGCTTCTTGTCTCTGTCAAGCTTTGGCCAAGGCACCGTACTTCGCATTATTTGACTAACCTTCCAGAGAACATTTAATTATTTCCACAAAAGAAGAACCTGGCCTTCAGAGAGAAGTTTGTTGATTTGTAAAAAAATCATAAAACCTACTAGTTGAGGAACTAGTTTTAAATCCAAATGCAAGCCACATGTAGACCTGAAACCCCAGCTACCCAGCAGGCTGAGGCAAGATCACAACTACCAGGCAGAAGACAAGTTGCTGAATTCTGGGGTATCCGTGGGTCATAGTTCTGCACCTGGATGAGGGGCCTGGAATACACATGCAGCTGAAGGAGAAGGGGCCCGATACCCCCCAGGCCGCTGGAAAGAATCTTGCTTGGCATTTTCTAGATGAGCAAGGGATACAAGCTGAATCATAGGAATGGGACTCCTTGTCCTGGAGGTGGGGTGACTGAGTTTGGAGGGGCTTGTGGTGGCTACTGAACGAGTTTATTCAGCCTCCTCCAGAGTGCCAGTCTTCAGACTCTTGTAGATGAGGTTGAAACTGGTAAGTGACTCCTTGGGGTGTCAGTTTTCCTGTCTGCAAAGTGAGTGGGAAAGACAACAGGGTCCCGAGGGAAGACAGGACGCCTCCTGCCCTTCTGGTATTGTTGGTCCCCATCCAGAGCTCCCATCCAGTCAGCTCAACATCCCGGGAGAAAAAGCAGCTCTTTGTCTTTGGTTTGTTTATTTAACTTTGAAACAACGTGTTTATTGTCTCATATGAGTCTCGTATGAATGGCCGCAGTTATTTTAAAGGCTCCAGCTATACTGACCAGCATTAGCCAAAGCACCAGCTGTGCGGTAGTACAAATCCGTGGTTTCCACTCACCAGGCTCATGGGCAACGCTACCCTGTCCTCTTCCTTATTCCAACTGGTGTCAACATGTTCTCTGTGATGTCCCTGTCCTGAATCTGAGAGCTGATGTTTTCATCCCCGCCCCAGAGTGCAGTCTGCTGGTTGCTTCTGTACACTGCTCTGTAACCTGAAGGCACTCTGGTAAAAGGGTGAGCTTGGTGGGATTTAGAGTCACCTAGGAGACCCAGTTCTAGACGGATCAGTGATGTCAGTGAGGACATCTCAGAGAGGCTTAATGGAAGCAGGATGACCTACTGTGATGGGGAGTGGCACTGTACCACAGGCTGGGGTCCTCCATGGGTAAACAGGAGAAAGTAAGCCAGGTACCATCATCAGCAATCTCTGCTTCCTAACTAAGCACTATGTGACCAGCCACTTCTCACTCCCGCCATGCCTCCCCGATCCTGGTGGACTGCATCCCTTCAAACTGTGAGCCAAAAGCAACCCTTCTCTGAGTTGCTCCTGCCAGGTGTTTTGTCCCAGATATAAGAAAAATGAGGTGCTACATGGGGCATTCCACGCATGCCTTTTCACTGGGGTGCCTGTCTGGGCTGTTCTGTGAAGTCTCTTCAATGTTCATTTCTTCAGTTGGCTGCTTTTGGCCATGGGCCAGAACTTTCACAGGCATTTCCCTTTCGCTTTGAATCATTCAGTCCAAACTTGTAGCCCTGGGGGAACCACAAGCCTGTATCATTTTATCTCAGCTGAGACATTAAAAGATTGAACAGTGACAGGGGCTGTGATTTTCTAAGGACTCACTTTGTACTCAATAAACAGACACTTTCCTCTGCTTAGGGACTTTCCCGTGGTAACTATACTGTGTTCTCTTTTCGTTCTCAGCTCTGATCTGACACAGGAACAATTCTGTCCCAGGCCTCTGTACTCTGAGAAAGCCACAGCCACCAGAGGCTACATGTAGGTGTTCCTGGCAAGAATCTTCCTAGCTCTGGTATAGGAGCCCCTGTGGAGTGCTCTTATAATCTTATGGTCTGGGTGAGTGTGTGCGTGTAGAAGTTCGGGAGGAAGAGCAGAACCAGGTGCTTGCTCCGGTGGCCTTTGAGCACCTGGGACCTTGGAATACAAAATTGATGATGATTTTTTTGTTTTGTTTTGTTTTTTGAGACAGGGTTTCTCTGTGTAGCCCTGGCTGTCCTGGAACTCACTCTGTAGACCAGGCTGGCCTCGAACTCAGAGATCCGCATGCCTCTGCCTCCCAAGTGCTGGGATTAAAGGCGTGTGCCACCACTGCCCGGCTATTGCTATTTTTTAATTCTAGGGACCAAACCCAGGGCCTCAAACATACTAAGTGTATACTCCTCCGTTCATGTGCACCACTCTTCTCTATAAAGATCATGAGGGTATATTTTGAAGTCCTCTGTGTTGATAAGCAAGTATTTTAAAGGATCTTTAAATTTGTTAAAGATTTCTTTTTTTAAAGAGTGTGCACATGAGTGCATTGCTGACAGAGGCCAGAAGAGGGAGTCAGATCCTTGGAGCTGGGCGATTGTGTGTTGGGATCCCAACGAAAGTCTGAGTCCTCTCTCCATCTCCTCAACCCCTCCCCACCTCACCCCTGCTCTTAAGATTTTCAACAGTTCCCTGCATACTCAGAGGGGCTTGGAAATGAAGATGAGCCTGTCTCTAGGAGACTTTTGCTTGTGAGTGAGTGTGTGTGTGTGTGTGTGTGTGTGTGTGTGTGTGTGTGTGTGTAATGTAGTCCAATAAGATTCACAGGAAACCCTCAAAACTTTAAGAAACATTTATGGAAGTGCTGATACGTTGGACTAAATAGTCAGGACCTAGGAGGCTGGACAGATTCTCTTCTCTCTGCTAGTTGCCAGCTTGTCTAGGGGCTTTATAATGCGGGGTTGGGTTTGTCGCCCCCTCCTGGTCTAACTGGGGAATGGCAGTGTCTCAGGCTTTGCATGGCTCACTGGAGAGACCAGAGGCTGTCAAGCAGCACTAAGTGGGTCTCCTCTGCCATCAAAGGAGTACTTGGGCTGGCTACAGCCCATCTCAGCAGCCTCGGTTACCCAGGTTACCTAACGTTGGTAGACACCTCACCCTTTCTATCCGAAGCAGGTTGGTTGGCGGCTCTGAGGAATAAGGTGAAAGGCGAAGGCAGCTCTGCTCAGAAAACAGGTGCTGGCTGTGCCTCCTGGCTTCCTCATCTAGCCGGCAGAGAAAAGAGGAATTTGCTGTTGGCCTGAGGTAAGATCCAAACTTTTCTCTTGGGAGCTGTGAATTATTTATCGCTTTCAACTCCAGCCCTCTGTGTTCTGTAGTCTCAAATACCTGCTTTAATATTCTGGGGGGTGGGGTGGGGGGAGTGTGTTGCTTTTATAAACTCCATTTTGTAAGCTCAGAGACTCAGGCCCCAAGACACTAATTTGCCAAAACCCCAGGTCCACTTGACTGTCTGCCCTTTTTTTCTAAAGCTCCAGGACAGTTTTTATTAGAGTTGGAGACTAACAACAGGCAGGCAAGCTGTAAGCCTTGGCAGCTGCCCAGAGGAGGGAGATGGAGGCAAGAAACATCACGTGGCTTGAAAGCAGCCTCCCTGGATGGAGGTGGGGGTGGGAGAACTTCAGAGAAACAGTGAGAAAACCCAAAGAAGAAGAAGTCACATTTTTACTGAGTAACCCAGAATGGCATAGCTCAGCTACACAGTGGCCGTCCAGTAAGTGACTAACGAATCATGCCATCTTACTACCATTTTTTTTTAATATTGTAAAGGACAGTTCCTGGAAAGAACTGCACGTCCCATGGAACTTTCTGCCAGGCTGATGAGCTGCTCACAACTGCAGTGATGTGGAGAAATTGGAATGCTGCAAATTCAGAATCAGCATTGCTTCCTCAATGGGCGTTTGTTATATACTCTTCTGCCTATGACCTAACCACTCTGTGACCATTAGGTAAATCCTTTGGAATGTATGAATAAATCTCTACCTAGTTTCCAACCAATCAGAGGGCAAAGAACGCATCTGATAGCATCTGAGGCCTATGGTGGTTTTCCCTGCTTTGCCGGACCCCCTTACCTAGTGTTCCTACCAATGCCTTTGAAAACTGCTTTGACTTATGACTTTGTTTGTTCTGTTGCCATAAAAACATCATCAGACGGTTACCACATTCTGTAACTGGCCCCCCCAGAACTTAGCACAACTGACACCATAGTAGAGGCACCATTCTGATCTTAAAACCCAGCACATAGGCCTCCAATACCTGACAAAGTGGGAACCAAGACCTAATTCATCAAAGGCCTAGTTTATCGTTCAGGAAAGTCCCAAAAGGAACTAACCTTGCTTTCTGGCTTCTGTAGTTCTGCTAGCTGAAGTGTGACAACCTGAATGTTGTTGTTGTGCATAAATGACCAAGCAAGGGCTGTAAGGCTCTTCATGGTATGGGTAAGTGGTTTATGCAGCTGCAGCCAGCAATAAAGACTCTGCTTTCAGCTTTAAGAGTGTCCGTATGGTAGTCTCTGGTGGGATTACCTTGTAACAGTTGGAACATGGAGTTTGCAGTATCCCAAATCTGTGTTATTGGGTCATGGTTCTATAGTAAGCTATTCCCCCCCTTTCCTTTCTTTCTTTCTTTCTTTCTTTCTTTCTTTCCTTCCTTCCTTCTTCCTCTTTCTCTTCTTCCTTCCCCTGAAACAAGGTTTCTTTGTGTAGCCCAGGCTGTCTTGGAACTTGCTCTGTAGACCAGGTTAACTTCAAACTCAGAGATCTGCCTGCCACTGCCTCCCAAGTGCTAGAATTAAAGTCGTGTGCCTCCATGCCCACATCTGCTAGGTCAGAACCTGCATGGAAAGAGATCTCAGATGACTCTTACATGTCTGTGAAGTGTTTCTGCTAAGCCTTTTGACCCTAGCAGCCAGAAGCCTGAACTGATGAAGAGACAGGCAACAGAGGTGACCCTGCCTCCTCTCCTTCCTCACTCCTCTCCAGTCTCACCAGTCTCCCTCAGCTTAGGTCTGGAAAGTCTTGTCAGCCCTCTGGCCACACAAAAGCCCAGCCAAGTCAGGACCAAGGCCTGCTTCTGCTCTGCCTCTGAGTCAGTTCTTGTCCTTTTACTCACCCTAGTGGCCAGGTAGGGTGGCATCAGCAACCCTTGGCTCACCTCTATGGTCAGAAAAATGAGGGTTGCTTCTCTCCTGGGCTGAGCACCGGTGGGCCACTCCCTCAATCCCTGCTCCATCTTTATCCATGCACGGCTTGTAGGCAGGACAAATTGTAGGTCGAAGGTTTCGTGGATGGGTTGATGTCGCCACCCCTCCAGTGGAAGTCATGCCTGGCTACAGGAGGTGGCTGTTTCAGGTTCCGTATCCCCTATTGAGAGGAGTCTTAGCTAGACTCCCTCATAGATTCCTAGGAGTTTCAGAGGGGAGATGAGAGGGAGGGACTAGGAGGAGAGGAGAGACGGGAAGCTGCAATTGGGATGTAAAATAAAAATAACTAATTAATTAAAATCAATAAATGAAATAGATAACTAATAAGAAAATGAGGATGGTTCTTGGAGGGACTCAAAGGCAAAGGGCGAGACTGGGTAGAACCAAGTTCTATCTGGATATTAAAACTTTTTAGTATTTAACCCATCCATCAATTAACTTTGAAGTACATTCTTCCTCTGTAGCCCAGGCTGGAGAGACCTGCAACTGTGCTAGCCTTAGTCTCCCAAGGGCTGTGTCTCACCAGTTCCAGCTTCTCTCTGGATTTTTCCTGGAGAATCAGGAAGTTTTAGCTCCAAGGAAACTTCAAGACTCTAAGAAGTTTATCTAATCAAACGCTCCTCAGAAAGCCTGGTGGGACCCCAGCTTCCATCTGAGGCTGTCTGTGTTCTCCGTTGCTGCCTTTTCCTGGCTATAGTCCCTCCCTTGAACCTCACTGTGGTGTAGTAGAAAATAAAACAAAAGAAAAGAAATGAAAAACAAATATTCGGGCTCTGTCACCAGTTCCCAGAAAGGTTCTCCAGGGACTCACCACATTTACTGGCTTGCATATGATAATGAGATAACTCAAAGCAAGAGCAGCCAGAGCCTCGGATGTGGGCTGGCTGCTGAAAACCGCAGGCAAGTGGTTAAAGTTTCAGCGAGTTTAGCCCCGCCCTTCATAATCTCCAGAGAGGCCATGGGCTCCTGAGATGGAGTTCAATTACCAACAGCCGATGAGGGACTCAGTCAAAGCTACGTAACAAAACCTCAATAAAGGCCCCAGCTCGTGGGTTTGGAAAGCCCTTCAGGTTGGCAAACACCACCCCTGTGGTTGGAGGGAGTGGTACCCTGGAGACACCGTGGAAGTCTCTCCCTTGCACCTTGTGTCTCTACACGTGGGCTCGGTTAGAGCTGTGTCCTCTAACTGTAACCCAGACCCTGAGCAAAGTGCCTTCCTAAATTCAGCGAGGGGATTATCAATCTGGGATGGCTTGTGGAACCCCAACTTTTAAATACCCAATAATCAAAATCGAGACAACCACCTCCAACCCCCGGAACTCACAGGGATCCCTTGTGAAACATCGGCTTCCCGGTGGCTCAGTTTTCATCACCCAATGCGGCGGCCACTACATCAGAGACTGAATAGTCAGTCTAGTGATTTCCAGATGTTTCTTGAGTCCTTGGGGTGTGTGGGGTGGAGCTAGTGAGCAAGCTGAGGATGGAGCTCGGTACTCTAAATCCAGGGGCCTGCCCAGAACAGTTTTCTTTGGTGTGGTTTTATTTAAAGAAAACCTTGATGATTACAGAAGTCGCAAAGCCAAGATCTCATCAACAGCATGGATTTCAGTCCTTACAAAAAGAAGATGTCTTCAGAATACAGTGCAGCCGTTTCCCAAAAGCAATAACAGTTCCTTTAAAGTTATTGATCTGCTAAGGCTGTGTTGTGTCTGTGTTCTATAATAAGTATTTATTTACTTTTTAAAAACTTATCACTCGTGTGTACGCCTGTGCAACATGGATGCATGTGCATTGTAAAGCACGACTCTGAGCACTGTGGTGACAGTTTTGGAGTTTTTGGTTTCTTTGAAAAAAACCACAGAAATATTATGGGAAAATGCCTTTGTTTTAATTCTAGGAGTGGGCTATGGGGCTGCTTCAGACTGTCCACAGCAGCTGATTATGATTTGCCTCGTGCTCTAGCAGGGGCAGGATTTTTCCAACTGTAGATAGTTTCTGCAATTGTGTGACGTTTGGAATGCTGGGAACTTTTCAGAGGACACACAAGTGCTAGAGCCCCAACTGGTGGAGTGGTGGGTTGTTGGTGGTCGCTATTGGTTGTTGTTGTTGGCCTCAGTTTGTTAAGCAGTCACACACAAAGAAGAAAGAAGAAATTAGATATCCTGACAGCAAGGACGAAACGTGCCCCAAGGAACTCAATGTCCCAATCAGCAAGAAGTTGTCTAATGATAATGTCACTTCCTTTCCTTCTGTCCTTTTTTTCTCTCCTGTCTAGTGTTAGGGAGTTAAAGGGGTGGGAAAGGGCTGGGGAAGGCTGGAAGAAAGAACCCACAAAGCAGCAAAGCTGGCTACAGAGGACTCAGACTCCTTTCACTGTGGGTCGTCGGAGTCACGCCCAAGTTGTTGGGCCTCTGTGGCGAGCCTCTTCTCTCCTACTCCGTGAGCAGGCTTGTCATCCATCTTTATTTAGTTTTTTGAGTTGCAGCGAGAGACAGGATGTAAAGAAGCATGTGTAAAGAGCCACAGGGCGGCTCACAACCATCTGTAATGGGATCCAATGTCGTCTTCTGGTGTGTCTGAAGAGAGTGACAGTGTACACAAAATAAATAATATTGGGGGCAGGGAAAGAGAGAGAGAGAGAGAGAGAGAGAGAGAGAGAGAGAGAGTCAGAGTCTACAATCTACAATCCATACTGGGCTTAAACGCCTGTGTTCAAGAAATGCTCCTGTCTCAGCTTCCCCAGTAGCTGAGACTACACTTGGCTTCTCCTGTACTCTAAAGGAGAACAGAAGGACAGTTCACTCAGAGCCTCATACAGCAGGCTTTATAAAGAGACATCACTGTTCCCATTTTACAGAGGCATATGTGGAGGCATGGGGACATCACAAAGCTGTTGTACAAGTTTCTCAGGACTGCTACAACATGGCACTATTACCTGGGTGGCTTTAACAATTGGAATTTATTCTCCCATGATTCTGGATCTCAGAAGTCCTAGATGAAGGCGCTGAGATGGTCATGTGCCTTTTGGCACATGGCTAGTTTCATTTCACTCTCTGTGATAAAAAATACCTCGACAAAAAACAACATAGAGAAAAAGGGTTTATTTTATTGTATAGCTCCAGGTTGTAGCCCAACACTGTGGGGCAAGTCAGAGTGAGGCAGGATCTTGTAGCAGCTAGTCACAGCCACACTCAAGACTGGAGCAACACTAATGCGTGCATGCCATATGCTTGTTTGCTTGTGCTGAGCTTGATTGTCTCCACTCTTTTACAGTTCAGAATTCCCTGCCTAGGGAATGGTGCTGCCCATGGTGGGCTGGGTCTTCCTACATGATTAACTCAAGACAATCTTCTCCAGACATGGCTACCAGTCAACCCAGTGTAGACAATCCTTTAAGTTTCTCTTCCCAAGA
>JANHMN010000002.1:224954254-224978376 GCA_030674055.1 Rhabdomys pumilio
TCTTCCCTCTTCCTCTCTCTCTCTCTCTCTCTCTCTCTCTCTCTCTCTCTCTCTCTTGTCCTTGACTTCATCTCAGTCTCCTCTGTCCCAGCCATGCTAGTTTTCTGATTGCCTCTGCACTCAGGGCTTGTCCCTACCTGGAAGTGTTTGGACTTGTTTTCACCTTTTTTCTATAACCCACAGCCCCTCCCTAGATGTCTGTGAGATTATTTGGAGTTCAGATCAAATGTCATCCTCTCAGAGATCCTTCCTGGATTTCTTACCCTCAACTTACGCGTACATGACTCAGACTGTTTCCTTTATGGCGTTTGTCAGAGATGCCGGCTCTCACTGTAATTTATCTGCTGATCTCTATAGGTGTGTGGTCCACGGGAGCAGAAGTCTTCTATGGTTTATCCATCTCTATGGCATTTATGTCTGTACAATGACCCGCCCCAGAGCATGGTGATAAACAACAGTTTGTCAGAATGATGTCCAACAGAATTAGCCTCTGTTGACTCTTTAGGCTGTGTCTTCCATGTCTGACTATTTCTGTTGAGGGTGATGTACTGTCTAAGGCCCCTAGTCAGATTTGGCACAATCTCTTGCTTTCCTGAGGCTCAGATATAAAGCCTTGGTTATTACCTTTGCCATCCCAGACCTAGAAGTGGTTTTCACCATGGAAGTTACCGAAGGCAGTCTTGTTGATCCACCAGTTTCCCGGTTCTCCAGGATGCTACGGGCTGGATTTAGTCAAATAAGAGACATTCTTTCAGAGAGTTTATTCATTTAGTTTTTTCAATTTACTTCAAGTTCATTGAGTTACTTAACATGTGTACGATGTACATGTGTGTATTAAAGTTTACGTGTGCATGAGTCTGTGTGTGTGCAGGTACATGTGTGTTTGGGGGATACAAGTTCATTTCCAGTATCTTCCTTAATTGCTGTCCACCTTGGATATTGAAGCAGGGTCTCTCACTTGAGCCCAGAGCTTGCCAATTTGGCTAGTTTAGCTGGCCACCTTGCTCTGGGATCCTCTGTCTCCATCTTTAGAGATTAGAGACAGGCTGCTACAATGGTCCAGCATCCACAGGGATACAGAAGATCAGAACCCTGGTCCTCACATTTGCACAGCTAGATGCCTTTACCCACTGAGCCATTGTCCCATCCCTTCAAACAACTTGAAGTATGTTTTTTTATTTCTACAAGTTACCTTCTTCCTTAAAACCAATGTTTCTGTTCTCAACCCCCCCAAAAATCAGTTATAATAGAAGACAAGCTCAAGACGACATTGGTCCCATTTGCCTTAAGCCCTAGTATCATGTGGATGACAAGCAGCTGCCAGTTACAGTGACAGATGACAGAGCCAAAGGGATTGCTGCATCTGCTGCACACTTCATTCATTCATAAATCACCCTAATGAGAAACATTCCCCTCTTACAGCCATCAGTAGAGTAGCCACACCTCCTGGTAACTGCTGACATGAGCAAAGCTTTGCTCTTTTGGTTTTTTTCTGGCTTCTCTCCTTCCAGTTTCGCCCTATAGATTCCTTGTCATGCTGGCTGTATTTCACCAAGGACTCCTTTGGTGAAGTCAGGTTTCTGTGAGTGATGGTTTTCATGATTTCCCTGTGCATGGTGATAATCTCAGCATTCCATCACCACCTATCCATGTTTTCACTCTTGGAGCTTTGAACAGAGAGAGTTCCACCAACAAGCAACTCCCCTGCGGTAGCCCCTGCCCAGCTGACCATCTCCATTTTTAGGTTTCCAGGCACCTGGTCTCTTGCTTCTTCTCTTTTGGTTTTTTTAAGATGAGGTTTTTCTGTGTAGCCCTGGCTGTCCTGGAACTCGCTCTGTAGACCAGGATGGCCTCAAATTCTGCCTCCCTCTGCTTCTCAAGTACTGGGATTAAAGCTGTGCATTTAATTTAAAGCATGCCTGGTTGATCTCTCCCTTCTTGTAACTAAGAGGACATAGATGCTGATGAGCTGGTGACTCTAATGTGTGGTCACATCAGAGAACTATGGGTTGCTAATCCCCAGCTATCAAGTCTTGAGTACTTAATGAATTAGATTTTTGGTATTTTTTTTCCAATGTTGAGGCTCAAACATGTGGTCTTGAATATGCTACGTAAGTGCCCTACCAATGAGCTATACCTCCAGACCTACTGCCTCATTCTCTGCGTCTAAGCAGTTGGAAGATTCACCAAGAATCAAGTGAATGGAGAAGTCAGCTTCACTTACCAAACAAACACATGTTTTCTTTTTAAAAAAAAGTTTTTACAGTTTGTGTGTGTGTGTGTGTGTGTGTGTGTGTGTGTGTGTGTGTGTGTGCAAGCATGTGGCAGTCAGAGGGCAACTTGAAAGGTTTGCAGCAAGCACCTTTACCTACTGAGCCATCTCAATGTCCCCAGTCGCACCTCATAAAGGGTGAATAGCCAGGTCAGACTGCGGAAGAACTATGGGATGGGAGACATTGTTGCCATAGTCTTTAGAAAACAGTCGTGCATGTTGCAGTTTCAACATCCTTTCTTGTATCAGCAGTGTTACGGATACAACAAATATTTGTTTAATGAGTGAATTAAATGGGGAGGGAGAACTTACCCACAAGAAAATACTTAGTACATAGGTTTGAAGCACTCTGACTTTATGTTTTCTTTCTATTTTCTATAGAAACCTAACCTTTTTATAATTTATTTGCTGCTATTAATCTATAAAAACAAAGCTCTAGCTAAAAGCAGGTTCTTGGTGGTGGAAATTTGACCCAATGAGCAAGTAAATAAATATTTACAATCTTTGGCAAAAACCGATTTTTCTTTCTTAATCCTGGTCTTTAGGGGTTAGAGAAAAAAAAAAAATCAGAACTTCACTGTGGTGGTGGCAGCGGCAGTGTATAGAATAGAATCTGTATCTAGGGCTGATCTGACTGTAACTATGTTGTAACTATGTAACAGGCTCTGTGGCCCTTTGCAAAAGACTCTGGTGTCAGCTGGATTAGGGGACTTTTGATAGGACGGTGAGGCCAATGTTTTCCTTATGACAACGGAGGTTCAGCAAAGTTTACAGACAGGGAATTCACACTGAGAAACCTGTTCAAGGGTGGTTCTTGCTTTGGACTTGGAACCAGTACAAGAAGGGTATAAAGTCTGATGGATAACAGAGCTAGGTCTTCATCCTAAGTGTCACCATTTGGGCCCTGGGAAATGGATGTAATTTGTTTCTCTGAATCTCTTCTTTGTCTTCACCTCACAGAGCAGTCAAGAATAATCACCTGGAAGAAGTGTTGTAAAGGTTAAGAGACACCATCTGTAGAGCGTGGTAGCCAGGGCAGGAACTGGGTACACTGAGGGCTATTTTTAGAATCAGTTATTCCATTCATCCATTCGACAAATATTGCTCAAGTGGCTCTGACTAGAATACACCTGACAAGGGCTTAAGGAGATGCCAGAGAACCAAAGGCATTCCTGATGACCTACAAGCGAGGCGACTCACAGTGAGTCCATAACAGCACACACAGTGGGGAGCGCCATGGAGGACGGGAAAGCTGAGTAGGGAGAGGGGCTGAGTCCAGAACCTATAGAACGCAGGGAAGATGTAGACCAGTGACTTTCTGGTGGGAGAGAACTCGGTCCAGGCAGAGGGATCCCCTGAGAGTAAAGCCTGGGGGAGAGAAACAGTGTGGAGGACAGAGGGAGAAAGGCTGGGAAATCCAGGCTCAGGAGACAGGAATCAAGTGAGGCAGAGTCTGGGAGCTCACTTTAGCATTTTGAATTTTATTCTACAGGTGATGGGCAGCCACTGGGAAATTTAAGCAGCAAAGTAACAGAAACTGGTGAAAGCCCACAGCTGTCCTGTGGAGAGTGACCCCTCAGGATGGAGGGCACTGTAGTATCTTAGGGGAGGCCATGTCCCAGTATTCTGTTACTGAGCCTACTCCATGCTCTTTGATCTCTCCTGTCCTGTCCCCTCTTTTCCTATGTCCTCCCCTCTCCTCCCCTCCCCTCTCCCTCTCTTCTCCCTTCTCTTCCTTACCCCTTCTCTCTCTTCCCCTCCCACTCCTCTCTTCTCTTCCCCTCTGCTTTTTCCTCTCCCCTCTCCTCTCCTCCCTTCCCTTTCCTCTCCTCCCTTCCCTTGTCTCTCCTCCCCTTCCCTCCTCTTCCCTCTCCTCTCCCCTCCCCTCCCTTTTGATCATCCCTTTTCCTTTCTTTGAGACAGGGTCTCACGCACCTTCACCTCTCCCCAGGATGTCCTCTCTAGGCAGCTGATGACAATCTTGAGTTTCTAATCCTCCAGCTTCTACTTCCCACATGCGGAGATTACAGGCATGCGCTGGGGAACTGGCTGCACGCGCTCGACAAGCATTCCACCAACTGAGCTACATCTCCAGCCCTGTGCTTCCCCCACACCCCCTTTCCCAGAACCTAGGGTATGGCTGTCAACAAAACAAGCAAACTCTTGGCTTCCTATACCTTACGTTGTCTATTGGTATATAGCCATATAAACAAGCATGCATAGCACTTGTGTCTCCTCACCTGTAAGAGCAGCTGAGGGAGAGAACCACGGGTGTATAGACATTAGAGCAGGGGCAGTTGTAATTTTAAATTGAACCATCAAAAAGTATTTCACTGAGGATGATGAACAAATGTTGACAGCCTCCGAGGTGGGGGAGGGGCCGAAGCTTTGGGCAGAAGGGAACTAAGAAGTCCAGAGCACTGAGGCTGGAGTGAGCTGGCAGGTGGCAGGAAGATCCCCTCATCCAGCCTTGCTAGACAGTGCTGGAAGGAGAAGTGGCAAGAAGTGAGACTGAAGCTGGTGGGATGGGCCACCACAGGCTCTGGCTCTTACTTCTGGGAGCTGCTGGGGGCCTGTGAGCTGAGGAGTGCTGGTCTGGAGTGCATTTGAAAGGATCCCTCTGGGAAAGGGCAGCACAGATGGAGGGTGGGCACCTTAGTTTCTTCCTTGTTGCTGTGATAACATATGCTCACAAGGGCAGCTTAAGGGAGGAAGGGCTGTTTGGGGTACAGTGCCAGAGGGATGATGGAGTTTATAAGTGTGTATCGGGCAGGGGGAGAGTGGGAATAGGGGTGGGGGTGAGTGAGGGGGGGAGGGGAATGGGGCAGGCATGACAACAGAGAGGGTAAGTGTGACAGGAGCAGGAAGCTGGGTGGTCACATTTCATGCCCACAGGAGGGGTGGGGGTGGGCAGGAAGTGGGCAACTGTATAAAACCTCAAAGCCCCACTCCAAATGAGGTGCTTCCTCCAGCAAGGCTCGACTTCCTAAAGGCATGCTCAGATATACCAGTCTACATTTCAGAATCAAAGCATCGAAGTGGAGAAGGTTCACGTGCTCAGTGAGACAGCACCAAACAGGGAGGTGAAAATGGTAAGAAATTCTGGATAGGTTTATATACCTGAAACCAGAGTCAACGGCCTGTGTGAGTTAACAGAGAGTAACCGTGGCACAGAGTCAAAAAGGTGCTATTCCATGGAACCCAAGTTGCTGGGCAGTGGTGGCACACGCCTTTAATTCCAGCACTTGGGAGGCAGAGGCAGGTGGATTTCTGAGTTCGAGGCCAGCCTGGTCTACAGAGTGAGTTCCAGGACAGCCAAGGCTACACAGAGAAACCCTGTCTCGAAAAAACAAAACAAAACAAACAAACAAACAAAACAAACAACCAACCCATGAGACCCAAGTCTGGTGAATCATGGAAACCCTCATGCTCTGTTCTGAATGGGAAGCTGATGGAGTCATTTTTCACTACCTGTTCCTTTAAGGTTTGTAAATGAGATTTCTTTGAAGTAGAAACTTCTAGTTCTTTGGAAAGTCAGTTATGTCGAATGATGGTTTGTTGGGGCACACCGGTGAAAGGATGTCTTGCTAAAGCAAACATGTGAAAGACTGTTTTCCTGAGGCAGGCACACGTGAAAGGATGTTTGGATATAGCAAACACATGAAAGGACACCTGATGAAGAAGTATAAATGTGACCCACAGACAGTGGGAGATGAGCACTGAGCATTGGTTTGGTTTGTTCCACCTTGTTATTCTTCGCTAAAGACACACGTGTATTGGCTCGCTTTACATAGCGTTGAGTTTGACTTGTGATAACACCATCATTAAGAGAAACTTGTCCAAGAACTGCTCGTGAGGTTACTGGGGCAGCTTGCCACTTCACCAGCCTTGCCAGTTGGCGAGCATGGTGGTTTCTTCAGGATTGAATTACAGGTGCCTGCTTGCTGAAAGTACTGGACTGTCACTTCTGGTTCATGCCTGGTATCTACCTGCCTAGAGGACTGGTCTGCAGTGGCTGAGTCGGATTTGGAGTTTGCTACAGGACTGAACTGCAGCCAAAGAAGAGCAAACTCTCCAAAGAACCACTGCTGAACAGGTCCGCTTCCCCCACATCCTAATAACTTTTCTCTCCCACTACCTCTGCTGGGTGGTGGGCTAGAGGAGAGTGTTGTGGAAGGAGTTTAGAAGGAAGACTGCGTTTGGGGAGGTGGCCAAAGGGAAAAAGGAGACTGGACAGTGTTACAGGGATCTCAGCTGGCTCAACTGGGAGTGTTGGTGTGAGATTGCCCCTCAGCTTTCTGGAACTGAGACAAAATACCTGAGAGAAGCAATGCAGAGGAGGAGTTGCTGTGGCCCATGGTTCCAGAGGTAGCTTCATTATTCCTGGGCCTGTGGTGGAAAGGTGAGGGGGATCAAAGCTGCTCACCCCGGTCGGCCAGGAAGCAAAGAGAGGGGCAGGGGTATTCAAGAGCAAGATATGCCCTTCAAATGTGTGTTCCTTGTGACCTGCTTCCTCCCACAGGCCCCACTTGCTGAAAGCCCATTCAGACATTAAACCATCCATTGATAACACCATGATCCCGCCACCTCCCCATTCACGTCACCTATGGGAGACCAAGCTTTCAACACATGAGGCTTTGGGCAATAAATGACAACTGGTGGAGAGAGACCAAGAATGAGTTCTGCAGACTCTGAGGGGCAGGAGTGGGTGTGTAAAGCTGTAGAGACTATGTTCACTGTGTGCCTGGCACAATGTGGGTGCCTCACAGGTGTGGTCACAAGCAACTCTTTAAAGGTGACTCCAGGGGCTTGAGAGATGGTGCAGTGGTCGAGAGCACTGACTGTTCTTCCAGAGGACCCAGATTTGATTTCCAGCAACCACATGGTGGCTCACAACCATCCGTAGTGCCAATCGCAGGGGATCTGACGCTCTCTTATGGCCTCCTTGGGCACCAGGCGCACGTGTAGGTAAAAGGCACCACTAGGGAGGGTGTTATAGTTTTATTTACATGTAAGGTAACAGATTCCAAGAAGGTGAGGCGATTCCTGGTTATCACCAATGACGAATAACAGCAGAGCAATCTTCCTGTCCTGGGGCAATCGTGAAGGCCACCAAGCCAATGAGAACCTTCAAGATGAAGACAGGGTGCAAAGACCTACTGCCACTTATCTGGTCTGTATTTTGTGTCAAACTCCAAAAGTCTGAGAAATTTGGTCCCCATGTGAGAAGCAAGCAAGGTGGAGTTCATAGGGTAAGTAACTTTTCCAGGGAGACAGAAGCAATGATGGTGGAATTGGTGTCTATGGTATCTATGGTGCTAAATACTGAGTGCTAGCTTAATAGTTTGTCAGATCTCCATGGGAACAAACCTCTTGGTGAGCCTGTGAGGGAGTTTCTAGATTGAGTCAGTTAAAGTAGGAAGATTCACCCAAAATGTTTGTGGACCCATTTCATGGGCTGAGGTCCTGAACTGAGGACAAAGGAGAGTGTGAATGAGCGTCATTGTCACCACACTCTGCTTCCAGACAGCGGAGGCTGAGTGTCCAGAGGCTCCCACCACCATGCCTTCCCCTCCATGATCGACTGTAGCCTCAAACCTTGAGCCTAATCAACTCTCTCTTCTTTAAGTTGCTTTGGTTGGGAATTCTGTCAAAGCAACATGAAAAGTAAACTGATTCAAGATTCAACCTCAAGACCACGATTCAGACCCTGTCCTCTGAAGAAAAGTCTTTCAAATAAAATCGTTTTTTGTTTTGTTTTGTTGTTGCTTTTCTGAGACAGAGTCTCCATGTATAGTCCTGGCTATCCTGGAACTTGTTGGCTAGCCTGGACCAGGCTGGCCTTAAATTCGCAGAGATCTACCTGCCTCTGCCTCCCAAGTGATGCTTAAAGTCATGTCTCTAAGGGTCCTGATGATCTAGTCAGGGAAGTCGATAGACTTCAAACAGATGCTGTGCTTCTTGTAGACTTTCACACTGAAACTGTGTGGAAAAAAATTGACTTTTATATAAAGGATTCGTCTTGAGTATTACTGTATGTATGCCATGAGGATACTGACTGTGAGCCTAAAAGGAGGGAGACGGAGAAAAAGCTGGCAGTTGTAGAAACAGATGGGGGTGGGGCTTGGTGTCTACCCTGGTACAGAGTACCAGGTGTCATTGGTTGCTAGCCAATGGAAAGCAAGTCCAGTCACTGTGGGCAGAGAAGGTGGGAAATTAAAGTAGGAAATGTCCGAAAGCAGAGTGAAGAATGCATTCCACACGGGTTATGAGGTCTTTTGGAAACAGGACTGTAGAGAGAATGTCTTGTATATCGTATGGATGTATTACCTGTCAACTAAAAAGCCTATGGTTGGGCTGGAGAGATGGGTCAGCGGTTAGAGCACTGACTACTCTTTTAGAGGTCCTGAGTTCAATCCCCAGCAACCACATGGTGGTTCACAGCCATCAGTAATGGGATCTGATAAAACCCAAAAGACAAAAAAACAAACCTATGGCCTATGGCTTAGACAGGAAACAGAAGGTGGGGCATCCAGAAGAAGAAAGAATTCTGGGATACAGCCAGGTGCAGGGAGATCGGCCTGGGAAGATGTGAGGAGACAGATGCCTGGTGCCTGAGCACAGGTAACCAACCATGTGACAGAATGTAGCTTAAACTAAATGGATTCTCTTAAGTTATGGTTCTAGTCAGAGAAGAGCCTAGCTGCGTGGCCAGGATATTCTTAAATATATTTTGAGCCTGAGTCTTATTTCTGGGAGCGTGGGGCTGGGAGGCAGAACCAGGCATAACTTCAACATAGGAACCACACACTTTTCAAACAACCACAGAGGACTGAGAGCATGGAACATCTCCCCCTGCCTGCTTGCACCCAGGCTCCATGAGTACTTTGAGCCCAGGGCTGCTCAAGATGTGAGTCAAGACATGGGTGGGCTCTTATCTTTCAGATACCCTGACTAAGCTTGTACATTCTTCTGTCTTCTGAATGGTGTGGTCCTTATCACCATCCCGAACTCTAAATTCCCCTACAAAGGAATCTCTGCACCTTTGCTCTTCTTGCCCAGTTAGCTACCCTCTTCTCCTGTCTTCCTTTGAACAGCATCACAGCGGTCTCTGAACCCACATTTCCTGATCTGCAATTCCCAAGGTCCCAGGAAATCTTCTTATTCTTGCAAAGGCTGAGTCAACCAGGATAGTTACAAAAGCAGTGTAAAGATGCAGCGGACCCTTCTCCCTTCCTGATAGAACCCGGGGTGGGTTCCTCTGCTGGCTACTAAATATCACTGACTTGGCTTGGTTTGCAGAACAAAGGGAAGATTTAAAAGCACCCTGCCTTGTAAGGATGGCAAGACAGGAAGAACCTTCTTGACAGACAGGCCTTCCCAGGACACCTGTGAGGGAGCTGGGGTCTTTTGCTGTCCCCAGGACAGCATCTGATTGACTACTCTTTGGGGGTACAGAAGGCGCTTTGGATGACAATCCTGCCAGCTATCCTGATGTAGGGAGAACATTTCCAAACCAAATCAAGATGCTTCATCAGAAAAGGGATAGATGCATGCATGGTAGGTGACCAAATGAAGTAACTGATATGTCCAGAAAGAGAGATTTTCATGAAATGAAAGGACGTTTAGTAGGATCCATTAATTCAGGAGGAGATGCCCTACTATGTGGTCTAGACAGCCTGGCTGCTCTTGGAGCTTCTCAAACCTTCACAGTGAGCTCGCTCACAGCATTTTAGAGTTGGCATATCTGCAGGTGACTCACAGTTCCTCCATTGTAAATCTCTCTCTCTGTCTCTGCTCCTGTCTCTGTCTCTGTGTGACTCTCTCTCTTCCTTCTCTTATAAGTATTCTTTCATACCTATGGAGTCATGCCCAGAATTTTGGACTATTTTTTTTAAAAGATTTTATTTGTGTGTGAATGGGGTGTGTATGCATGTGTCATGGCTGGAGGTCAGAGGACAACTTTGTGGAGCGGCTTCTCTATTCATCCTGTGGTCTCTGGGGCTTGAACTCCGGTTGTCAGGGAGACCTTGTAGGGCAAGCAATTTGAAGTGGCTGCTTTTAACCCTCTGAGCCATCTCAGAAACCCAATACATTAACTTTTTAAAAATTTATTTATTTATTTACTTATTTTTTGAAACAGGTTCTCACCTTGGCTTGCCTGAGCTGACTTCAAACTCAACAGAGATCTGCCTGCCTCTATCTACTTTTTTAAAAAAAGATTTATTTATTTATTGAATGCATGTGAATACGCTGTCACTGTCTTCAGACACACCAGAAGAGAGTATCAGACCCTGTTACAGATGGTTGTGAGCCACATGTGGTTGCCGGGAATTGAACTCAGAACCTCTGGAAGAGCAGTCGGTGCTCCTAACCACTGAGCCATCTCTCCAGCCCTCTCTATCTACTTCTTAAATTCTGGCATTAAAGGCATGCCTCATAATAACAGGCAATTTTTTCTTAAAACTCAGGAGTGTGTGTGGGATGGGGTGAGTGGGTTTAATATCAAAAGCCAGAGGAATAAAAGGTACTGGCAAGTGTCTTTTGATTGATGGGCTGGGTTTCCTGCTAGCGAGTCATGCTACCTTACCAAACCACATGTTTTTCATCTGCAGAATGGAAGTGATGTTTCTGACCCTGTAGTATTGCTAAATAACTACACGATACTCTAGTGAACTCCAGGGCATGTCCACCCCACAGAGCAGGGATTTAAATGTACTTGGATGGGCAGATACTAGGAAACAATGGTCAATAGAGCACGCGGGACAAGGAATGATGGTTTCTCTCATAAAGAGAAAGCATGCCAGCTCAGCTCTCCGGCACGGCATCTTGAATGTGGCTGCTTCACCAGCAGCATCTGGAATCCTATTAGAAGTGCACACTCTCAGGTTTCACTCTGACCTGTTCTGGAGGTGATCTCATGTAGCCCAGGTTGGCTTCAAGCTTGCTATGTAGTCAAGGATGAGTTTGAATGTTGGATGCTCCTGCCTCCAGGTGTGTACCACCATGCCCACTTTATGTAGCTCTGGGGATAGAACCCAAGGCTTCCTGTATGACTGGCAAGAAGTCTACCAACCAAGTTATAACCCTGGTTCCCCACAAGCTACCCCTCAACAAGCCTTCTGGGTGACTGTGGCACAGGCCCAGTCCTGAGAGCTGTGTTCTGACTGATGATTGCTTTATGAATCTGAGGGCTTCATGCCAGATCCTGTACTATTTCTGAGAGAATCAAGAAGGCTTTTTTTTTTTTTTTTTTTTTTTTGGTGAAACTCTCCACTTTCAAACATTAGCAACTAGTTCAAAATTTAGAAATGGATTGTGTGGGCTAATAATATATAAGCTCCAGCTGGATCCGCCACCTCTCCCACCCCCCCCCCCCCCCCCCGTTTTCTGCTCTTTTTTAAAATCCTCTGAACAGTTCTACAAGATGCTGCAATGATGCTCGCCTTGTGGAAGACATTTTGTAGATCCTGAAGGTGAAGCACTCCTCACTTGCTCGCTGGTGCCCCTGCTCTTCTTGTGTATGCAGGAGAGAAACTATAGGCCAGCCTTGCTCAGAATCTGGCACGAAAATAAACCTGACCTTAAGAACGTTCATTCTCATCTTCTACCTGCCTTCTTCCTCCCCTCCCCTCCCCCCTCACACTAATCCACATTCCAGTAAGAGAGTGTGGATCATCACGGGAGCCTATGAGAGTCTGGGAGGGGTTGGGGCTGATGACATCCTGACCAAGGAAACTAAATAAGTGCTGGAAGAAAGTCAGCTGTGCCCAGGAACAAGTGTTCAGTAGCCATTTGGTCCACAGGCTAAACCAGTTGTTCACCAAAGTGTCCTCTGTGTGCCCCGGGTTTCAGCAGCCTGCCCAGGACTGTGACCCCACCTAGCTCTTACCCTTCTTGCTGTTGACTTTCTCTGAGCTCAGAGTAAATAGCCTCAGCCCCTCCCAACAATGGCATGTCTCCAGGCTGGGCCTGCAAAGCTGGAGGAGACTTTTTTCAGCCACTTTACCAACTACTTAAACTCAGTGGTTGGATGTATTCATATCAGCAAAGCCTCCCCGTCTGACATGCAGTTCTTAGTGTTGCAGAAGTCTCTTGTCTCCAGCAGCAGAATCCTCCAGGGCCTTACAGAATCTTGGATTCCTGGAGCCAGAAGCTGCTTGCAGGTATTTCTTGTGTAACTTCCTTGGTCATTGTTTTGGCGTTTGCATGCCCAAGACCCCTGTATAAAGTAGAGTGGGACCCCACGTCCTGACATTTTCCCCTGGCAATATCTGTTTTAAATTTTCTACTATTTTTTTAAAAAAAGAAATAATAATATATCTTTATTATATTCTCCCCTCCCCCAACTTCTTGAAGATCCACACTGTCTTCCTGCCCATCCAACTTCATGTTCTTCCTCTCCCACCCCCCAAAAAAAGGAAAAAGAAAAAAAAGAAAAAATGAAAATCAAATCAAATCGAACAAGAAAACGCAGAAAAACATAAAATACCAAAACAAAATAAAATGTACACTAAAAGAGTTCATTTTGTGTTGGCCCACTACTCCCAGGCATGGGGCTTGTCCCGGAGTGTGGCTGATAGACCCAGTGACACTGCATTGGAGAAAACTGACTTTTCCTTTCTCTGCAGGCATCAACTGCAAATAGCTTCTTGGACAGGGTGGGACTTTGTGTCCACCCTTGCTTCTCAGCACAGGAATTTTGTCGGTGTGAATCTGTGCAGGTGCTGCTTCTGCTGCCACAGTCTCTGTGAGTCCTCATGTGTATCTTATGAAACACATCTGGAAGATTCTGTCCCCTTGGGGCCATCTGTCACCTCTGGCTGTCATTGCCTCTTACTGAGGCTGCCGTGGGTACCACTGCTCTCACAGGTTTGTCATACTGCTCAAGGACGGAAAGAGAAAGACGCCAGGGAGCTGGCCAAGAAAAGTGAAGTCACAGATCCTGGGGCAAGGCCGACAAGGAGCCCAAATCCAAGTCTGAATGTGCTCAACAACCTAGTCCGGCATAACAGAGCTCTGTAAGAAAGGTCTCAACTCTGCTGTGGTCTTTAAGAGGCTGATTTTAGGGTTCTCTGGTCAGGAAGCCCTTCAGGAGCACTTTAAGAAAGGTCTTATCAAACCGCTTTAAAACGCTGAACCCCAGTAACTTATACCAGAGACATAAAGTGTGGAGAAGGCCCAGCTGTTGGCAAAGATGCCCAGACAGGTTCAATGGGCAATAAATTTAGAAAAATAAAATGTATTATATAAAAATCTACAGTGTTTGCCTAGAACACATGTGTACTAGGCAACCTCCGGTGTACTTTAAATCTTGTGAAACACCCTCCGCCATAAGCAAGGGGACACTGTATTGTTTAAGGAATAACAAGAATGACAGCCAGCACATGCTGGGTACAGGTGCAGTTTTGTCCCCAAATATTTTCCACCAGAGGTCGGTTGAATCCAAGGACATGGGACTCAGGAACTTAGAGGGTAGGCTAGATTCACCGGGCTCCTTTGTAACAGCGGGCATTTATCATTTGATGGGGATTCATAGCTGTGTATGTGGTAGTCACACGCCAGGCCCTCCAGTTCCTATGTCAAAAAGTGTGAACTTCTCAGTTGTTTTGGGCAGGAGCATGACTTTAATCATCATTCTTTTCCTCTCTCTGTAGCCCTGAGAATTGAACCTAGAGCCTCACACACACCAGGCAAAGGCCATGTCTACTGAGACACATCCCCAACCCTCGATCATCATTTTTACAGATGACAAAACGGCTCTTCAAAAAGGAGAGGCGTTTCATCCAAAGTTCTTCAAACGGGGAGTGGAGGAGGTGGACCCTAGTCCCAATCACCCAAGG
This sequence comes from Rhabdomys pumilio, assembly GCA_030674055.1. Taxonomy (NCBI): domain Eukaryota; kingdom Metazoa; phylum Chordata; class Mammalia; order Rodentia; family Muridae; genus Rhabdomys; species Rhabdomys pumilio. Next base: position 224,968,370 of record JANHMN010000002.1, read on the forward strand.
ACCAGCGCCAGACAGCCCCCTTTTGATTATGATAACTGGATATAGTGGTTCACATCATGATCGGTACAAAGCTAAAATAAACCCAGCCGAGACACAAAAGATAGGAGTACCATTTGTTAGCTTCACAGGCCAGGAGAACTGATAGTTTTCCACAAGAGTACTCTTGCCAACAAAAGAAGGCTAGGAAGGGTGAGGAATTTATTATGGAAACCTATACAGATCCAAATGGGGAGGCTTTTAGAGAAAAGTCCATTCCTGCACATGCCCAGGGTGGTGGTTTGAATACGCTTGGCCCAGGGAGTGGTACTATTAGTAGGTGAGGCCTTGTTGGAGGAAGTGTGTCACTGTGGGCGTGGGCTTTAAGACTCTCATCCTAGTGACCTGGAAGCCTGTCTTCTCCTAGTGGCCTTCAGATGAAGATGTAGAACTCTCAGCTTCTCCTGCACCATGCCTGCCTGGATGCTGCTGTGCTCCCACCCTGATGACAACAGTCTGAATCTCTGAACCCGTTAAGTCAGCCCCAGTGAAATGTTGCCCTTATGAGAGTTGCCTTGGTCATGGTGTCTGTTAGCAGCAGTAAAACCTTAACTAAGACACCCAGTTTGCATTGCTAAGTTTTACCTGATAAGAAAGGGAAGGATATCCTGAAGGTGTCAGCTTTACATAGTCACCATCACCACACTGTCTCTGTTATGTGTCATTTGGTAGGCACACAGAGGAAACAGAGTCTGGAGAAAGAGATGGGTATTCAAAATCTTGCCTGAACAGCTTTAGCCCAGAATTTAGGTCGGGGACAAGCCTCTGAATGTCCAGCCTGTGCATATGTAGGTGACTGAAATCACTTTCTAGTCATAGTAGTGAAATACCCTATCCTGCCCTAATGGACTGGGATGGGAAAAGGCAAAAGATATGCCTGAGAGGGATGGAAATTGCCCGGGTGTTGCTCCTTCCTGGACATGTTCCTTGTCAGATGGGTTCCTTTGTTATTTCTGTAGCCTCCACTAGGCCAGCCTCTACTAATCCCTGAACAGGACTCTGCATGCTGATCCATCCATCCCTCTCCAATTGCTTCCCTGCAGCCTTGCCACTTCCTCCTTAATCTTGGACTCTAGTCATTTGAGGAGGACAACAGACTCTTTAAAAGGAGCCCAGGGACTCTGGTCTGAGCCTTCTGCCTTGCCTTGCCCTCAGGCCCTAGAAAGGTAGGAAGAGAGGGAGGGGTGGACAAGTGTCCGGCTGCAGCCGGCTTGGAAGCTGTCTCGGTTCCTGGTTCCCACCTGAGCCAAGAATGACACCTGATCCTAGGGGATTGTGAAATGGCTTGAGGTGGCAGGGCGCCCGCACTGCCCGCTGTGCTTTATACCCGCCCCCTGCACCCCTCACTCGGTCCCGCCCCCCAGCGCGAGTGGTTAAATCCCCCCCATCCAGGCTGCAGGTCACACCTGCACCATGCCTGCCTGTCGCCTCTGCTTGCTGGCCGCAGGCCTTCTACTCGGGCTGCAGCTGTTCACCCCCCTCTCCGCCACAGGTGAGTGCAACCAGGAGTGCGGTGCTCAGAAGTGGGGGTTCTGAGATAAAAGCCGGAGGCCAGTGAAAATTTAAATTTTGCAGCTCTGGGGCCTACAGCTACTGATCCTTGAAACTTAAGGTCTGGGGTCCAGTGTACTGGAGCTGGCGAGACCAGTGAGGGCTTAAAGTTGGAGGGGCGGAGGCTCTCTCTGCGCTGCAAGCAGAGATCCAATGAAGAAGAGCGGGAAGCTCCCTGGATGGCCGAAGCTTCCAAGCAGAAGCTCAGAAGCAGAGGACTTGGGGCTCTGAGGCCAACCATTAGGGAGCTCTCTAGTGTCAGAGACCCCTGACCCGGGGATGAGGTCCTCTGGGATGATGTTATGGCAGCTCCTGAGCCAGAGAACCCGAAATCCTTGGGGTTGAAATTTGGGGATCTTGGAGCAGGGAGAGGGTATGCCGGTGAGACTGGGCTCGGTTCTCCCTGACAATTCTCTGCTCCCACCCATCCCAAGGCACCGGAGCAGAGAAACCCGGAGTGTGCCCCCAGCTCGAACCAACTGCGAACTGTGTGAAGGAGTGCGCCTTGGACAAGGACTGCGCGGACAACCGCAAGTGCTGCCAGGCCGGCTGCAGCTCTATCTGCTCCAAGCCTAATGGTAGCCCCGCAGCGACCTGGCGGGAGACGGGGCGGGGCTGCGAGAGGCGGGAGCGCCCGGGTTTGGTGAAGAAGGGCATCCCAGACTGAGGGACCCCAGGAAGCGGTGGAAACCCGATTCACGTGTGCCCTCCCTGGTCTGGCCTGGGGTAGATGCGAGAGACAAAGGCGTCACAGAGGCGCGGCCCAGGGGCTAGGGGGTCCCCCTCATTCCTGGCTGGATTCGATTCTCTGGTGCATGACGGGCTTCCGGGAACGCACAGCGAGACTTTGTTCCGGGTCCAGGAGCTATGGTTTCCTAGGCTGGAGTCGGAGGACAAACCCTGGGTAGCATCAGGGCTGGGACCCGAGCCCTAGGGACCTCTTGCCTCTGGGAGTCCCTCTCGCAGGACCTTCCACAGTCTGGCCTCGCAAGACTCAAGATTTATTCCTGTGGGAGGGAAATTTTTTTTTGCCAAATCCTGTCTGTGGAAGCGAGCCGCCAAAAAGCAATGTTCTTGCACAAAGTTACACCGCCATCCCGTGGCTGGCAGAGGTTCTTTCTTTGACACTTGGCTTTCCCTCTTGTATCTTTATTTCTACCACCTTTAGGACTGAGCGAAGGAGAGCTCTCAGGGACCAAAACTACAACTCTATCAGCAGGCCTTGCCCACACTACTCCACTATCTGGAAGCCAAGTCTCCACAAAGCCACCGGCTGTGACCAGGGAAGGAGGTGACCGAGGTATGGGAATCTAAGCATCTTATTTCCAAGAGGGAAAAGACGAGGCTAGGAGATGGGGGTGGGGGCAAGACGGGAACACAAACCAAAGTTTGTAATTTCTAGTCTTTTTTCCGGTCTACAGCCCCTGCCCCTCATTTTGCCTCTATTATTTTCCCAAAAATGCCAGGAGAGGCTGGGAGCGTTTATACTTAGGAGTCCTTAAGGTGCTATGAACAGGAAGGCGGAAGGAGGAGGCGAGACTTGCTCATGGAGGGCAGATTTTGGCTGTGGAGGTGTTACGGATGGCCCTGGAAAAGGAAAGACCAGGAAAGATGGAGATGAGCCAACTGGCACACTAAGCTGCCAGGTGGATAAAGATACTGTTTCCTTGTGTCAGATGGACAGGCCAGATGGTCTCCTGAGCCAGAGAGGAGCCTGGAGGCTTGAATCCTAGCCATTTCCTAAGTGTGTGAGCCTGAGTAATTTGCTCTTTGAAACTCAGCCAGCTCATCTGCAAAGTGGGCATGCTAATAATGTCCATCTGTAGGTGCTGTGGCTAAACGCAATGGCTCTCAGGATGCAAAGGTTCTTAAAAGAGTGGGCGTACTGCACAAGATAGCTTGCTTCCGTAATACATCTTCTCCTGGTTATTCTCATTTTGTCTCAGGGTAGCCACCAAGAGCACCTGTACTAGCAAAGCCAGGACGCTGGCAACCTCTCCTTCCACGGTCCTTTATCTGCCTACACGCTTCACTGTCTGCATCTTTCCTTTCACCAGGCCTGGCTCCTGCCTGGTACTTCTGTTGAATGGAACATGGAGTGAGGGTGGTATGTGGGGTATGTGGAGTGAGGGGTGTGTGGTGGTTTTTATATGTGTGTGGATGATTGCGTATATATGGAGGGCCATGGCTCTGAGTGAGTGGCCCTATGAGAGTCACTGTGGGGAATGTGTGTCGCCTCTCAATGTGCACTGCACTTTACAGCTTATAAAGTCACATTGAGCCTAGTGGCATATACCCTGGAGCCAGATCTCCTGTGGTTCAAATCCTGCCTTAGTCCTCCATGGCCTTAGGCAAAACACTCAACCCTCTACTGCCTCAGTTTCCCTGTCTGTAATGTAAGGAAATATTAGCGGAACCATTCGCTTCTTTTAAGATTCCTGTGAGAATTGGATGAACTCGTGCCTGGCTCACTGCAGAAGCTGGTTAAGTGGTGGTGCTTATAATTACTGTTACCGCGTAGTTTGATCTTTCTGGGTGGTGTATGTGGGGGACAATTGCTTTTGTAACAACCCTACAGTGTGGTGACAGGGATTCCATGCAACATCTAAAGACTGATGCTCTTGGGGGATTTGGGCTCTAGGGCCACTAGGGTAGAAAATGGCTGAGCTGGGACTCAAACTGAGGTTCTATGATTTCAAAGTTATCTTGGAGCAGGAATAGAGATTTGAGATATTCTCCCCATCATCCCTGGGAGTGGCTCAGGGTCCCACGGTGAACTTAGACAGGCAGCTCTGCTTTGGTGAACAGTGCTCAGCCAGGCTTTGCTGATTGTCTACCTGTATCTCTCAGCTTCCTTTCCCTCATTCCCTGTCTACCTAGAAAAGCAGGGCTCCTGCCCCAGTGTGGACTTCCCCAAGCTCGGCCTCTGCGAGGACCAGTGCCAGGTGGACAGCCAGTGTTCTGGCAACATGAAGTGCTGTCGAAACGGCTGTGGGAAGATGGCCTGCACCACACCCAAGTTCTGAGGTAGGTGGGAGCAGGAGAGAAGGTTGAGACACGCCTAGGTATGAGGGTCCTTACAGTGAGTAAGCAGGAAAGGAAGAGGCTGGAAAACACCATGATAACAGATCTGTTTATTCACGATCGTTAACTTAGCTACTGTTTATCTACAATATGTAAATAACATGCGAGCCAACGAAGCAGAGAAGAGATTGGGTGATAGGTTTTCCTGTCTAGTGATGAGGAAGGAAAGAAACAAGCTGATTTTGTAGTGTGTCACAGGGAGGTACACGCTGTGGGACAGGAGAACAGGAATGAAGTGTACCCCAGGGGAGGGGGACGGAAGGGGCGTCACTGTAACTTTTACTTGGGACAGTGAAGCCTCACCAAGAAGGTGTGAGGTGAGAGAAGAAACAGGAGCATGCTCAGGCAGAGGAGGCAGTGAGAGGAGGCAAGAGCATCGCTGGGGCATGTGAGGAAGAATGGAAGGTGAATAGACATGTGAAGGGAAGTCAAAGATGTCTGGGGCCTGGACAGTTCATCTTAGGGCCTTAGAGGTCAGTCTTGGCCCAGAGAGGTGTGTCCTTAGAAAGATACTCGCCCCAACATTTCCAAAGGACTCTCCCAGAGTAGGCTGCCATGTAGCTAGATTATAGAGGGCAGGAGAAGATTCACAGACTCACTGGTGAGTGGACAGATGAGAGGACCACGCCCAGGATGGAGACAGGAGAGAGTGGTGGCCAGTTCACCATTTCATGACGAACAGTGGGGCTTGCTGCTGAGTATCTGAACTCTCTCTCTGTTTTAACAGGAACTTCAGTAAATTAGGATTTGGAAGTGGGTAGCTGTGTCCTAGGGGAGGGGACAATGGCTGGTGGGGTTGAGGGTGGTATCCCTTTGCATGCTTAGTGAGAGACAGAAGGGTTGATCTTCATTCACTCCAAAGGCTGGCCCTTCGTGGACAACTGTGGTCAAGGTGGTTAACTTTGGTAGCATTTCTTAATTGTGTCTGAAATGGTCTAAGTATTTAATGTGAGATATCCAGGACTAAATGTAGTACCTTTAGTGCCTCAGGCACTAAAATGAGAAATTTGTGGAGTTACCCTTTCCTATGTGATTAAAACTAAAAGACCATTAAGTTGAGGCTAGAGAGGTGACTTGGGTGTTTAAGAACACTTACTGCTCTCACAGAGGACACAAGTTTGGTTCCCTGTACACACCTGGTAGCTGACAACCATCTATCACTCCAGTTAAGGGGCTCAGATGGCCTCTTCTGGTTTCCAAGAGTACTGTACACACATGGGTGCGCATAGATACACACAGAAAAAACACACATTCAGTTAAATAAATACTTGATATAGCATTATGCCACACTGTAAGTATTAAAAATGGAGAAACTGAGACAGATACCTGGTTGTCCCATTAGGTGATCCTGCAGTGTGGCTGTCTGAGGTTCTAGGACAGAAAGGTGACCACTCCCCTGAGCTTGCAGTGCAGTGATTGATGACACAGACTGTGTCACTCATCAGTGTCCACTGCTGTGGGAAACAGATGAAGAAATGTCACCAGGCTTGAGGGAGGGAGAATGGAGTAGGAGCAGCCAGAGAAAACCTCCCGGTGGGGGTGGGGGGTGATCCTGAGCTGGCATGAAAGTATGAGGCAATGTTTGGTGGTTTGGTGAGATTCGGGGCCAGGATGTTGTTTGAGGCGGAGGGAGCAGGATGAGCAAGAACTTGGACAAGCCTTTGGTTGCAAACACAGCTTGCTGGACTCCCTTAGTGCATATAGAGATAACTGTAACCCAACGAGGGGGAGTGTACGTAAGCCTCATGCTTGCTATTTTAAAGCATGCTCTTCAGTGGGTAGGAGAGCGCTACAGTCTTCCTAGGACCCTGAACTCTACCATGCCATGGTGGGCATTGCAAACAGGACGACCACAATTCAGACTTCAGCTCTGACCCTTACCTAACCTCTTCATCTCCTCACCCACAATTATGTGCTTCTAGGATGGGGATAAATAGCATCTATTTGGTCAATTTAACTCAACTTGACCTAAGGAATGAAGGCATGGTGGGACTTTTTGGCAATAGAATCTTAGGGAAATAAATGTTTGTAGGTCTCCAGAGAGGCCACAATGGCCATTTGGGACAATGGTATATCCACGTAGGTCCTGAAACAGGTTTGATTTGAAGCACAAGAGGCAAGCCTGGAACTTGTTGGGAAATGCAGGCAGAGCCCCCAAGAAGGTAGTGCTTTGCTGTGTGTGCACGTGTGACGGGCTAGGTGGGAGCTGGGTGACCCTTGGGTCTAGTACGACAGACGTTATTGATGATGGTGCCCTGGTCTCTCCCTCCAGCTTCAGCCACCAGCAGCCTGAAGAATGGAGAGAGGTTGCTTCTGCTGGACCGTTCGTGCATCCGGTGTCATTCCCATGGCCTCCTTTCTCTCTGGTCTTTGCATTTCTTCCTGGTCCCACAAAAGCATCTCCTTTTTCCAACCAATAAAGTGATCACTTTCAGCAGTGGAGAAGCTATAACACCTGCTCTCCCCACTTTCTTCTGTTTCTCTTGACTTGGGTTAGGTGGGTGGGACAGTACGGGACAACTGGGTCATTGAGGTACAAAAGCTGGGGAGGGATTCGTTCTGAGGTTGTGAACAATAGTTCAGGTGTGCCTCTGCTGTGCTAGCATTTCTCCAGTGGGTCCTTACACCAGGCCTGTGAGGCTGGTTATTTCCAAGGGTCCTGGAGACAACATGGCCTCAGAGAGGTGTAGGACTGCTTCTGAAGCCACTCAGGCCCACTGCTCTATGAGTTGCATGTCTGTGTGGCAGCCATAATGCTGGGAGACACACTCATGAGGCTTCCTGGCTACCTAGAGTCCTCAGAGTAATTCATAGCCATCCAGGGGTCTGGTGAGAAAGCTGCCAGCTAAGTGCCCACTGCGCAAGCAAGAGGACCTGAGTTCAAGCCCCAGCACATGTGTATAAAACAATGAAATGCAGCAGAATGCCTGGGGCAGGGCTGGAGACAGGCTAATTCCCAGATCTTGACCAGCCAGGCTAGCCAAATGGCAAGTACCAGGTTCAGAAAGAGACAACTTGCAGGAAATGGTTCTCTTTTTTTCCATTATGTGGGTGTTCAGGGATCATGGTCAGGTGGTCAGGCTTGGTAGCAAGCACCCTTACCCACTGAGCCAACTCACTGGCCCCACCCTGTGGTTTAAAAAGAAGTCCCTGCCTATCTTTGTATCTATGCATCCTTGAAATAACAGTGGACCAGCTCTATGTCATCCTCCTCTCCCTTCAGAGGGTCATAATTGCTGCTTAAGGCAAACTAGAGGACCCTGGAACCAAGGCTCTTCAGTTCTTTTCCTGTGAGACAGAAAGACGTGGCTTGACTTTAGTAATAGATTAAAACTCCCTATTTTAAAAATTAAAAGTGTGGTCTCAAAATCTTCAATTTTTTCCCCATATCCTCTCCCTCTTTCTTCCTGTTTCTGCTTAGTGTGGAGCCTGCCATAAACATCCCTTACTTTGAGGGTCTTTTTTTTTTTTTAGTTCGGTTTAGAGCCTTTGACTTCCAGCTCACCCCCTCACTTTGAAGTATTTTTCTTCTGTTGGGTGAAATGAGTAATTCATACTAAGAAGTGAGCGGCATTTCTAGATTTTCCCAATGTGCTTGGATATCTGTACTCCGGAAGGAAGGATCTTTAAACAGGGTGACAACGTCTGTACAATTTCAGAGACAGAAGTGATCTTAGGGAAATGTATTTAGAGCAATGCACTTTTTATTCACAAACAAAACCCTTCAGGGTCCCCTAGGGAGCTTGGCTCCATGGAGGGCGGTTGGCTTGACAAGTCAGATGTTTGTGCAGAATGCCTGGCACTGGTGTCTGCTCAAGAAGTTGTTCTGGTTGCCTCTGCAGCCTCCATAATGGAACCAGTCACAGCGGCCAATTTTGGAGTTATAGTACCATCTCACAAACACTGCTCGGCATTCGCCCCTTTCCTTAGGAAGTGTGCATATAGGCAGTAAGGACTTCCTGGGCACTTGAAGAAGAAGAGTGGTTAAGGAGACCAAATCCATCACCATCTGCTCAGCTACTCTCTCCTCTACTAGAGGTCTCCATGGCCACAAGGTGCAAGGCTGAGGTCACCCACCACAGCCACACCTTCCCACCCAGCCTTATCCAACTCCACAGATGCCAAGGTCTGTGCTTCTGTAAGTAGTGAAACTCCCCTGCCTAGGATCTTGACTCAACTGGACTCACATCCAGCTCTGCCACCCCCTACTGCAGGAGACTGGAGATGTCCCTTCACTTCTCCAAGTGTGGTTCTTTTTGTTTGTGACACAAAGGACCAAGCACTGTATCTCCTTTGCACCCTCAGATTTGATTTTCCGTAGTTGGACCCCATAGGCTTTTGCCTTCCATCTCACTATCTGTTTCAGAATGGACAGACTGCAGAGAAAGGGTGAGCCTGGGATCTGAGAGCAGGGTTTCAAGTCTGACTCAGTCATTTGCTAGCTGTATAACCTTGAACAAAGGACCTGTCTCTTCTGCACTGAGTTTTCTTCACTGTACAATGGAGTCTAATGTTCACACTTTGGAGCTAATTGAGAGTTTAAAGACAACTAATGAAGGCTGGGTGTGCTGGGACACACTTTTAATCCCAGCATTCAGGAGAGGCAGAGGCAGGAGGATTTCTGTGGGTTAGGGGCCAGCCTAGTCTACATAGAGAGCGCCAGGCCAGGCAGAGCTATACAGTGAGACCACTTTCAGTAAAACACCACCACCAATGCAACAAACAGGGAATGAAACCACACAAAAACAACCAATAAAAAGCACCAGTAAATCCAACAACTCAAAAGTCAGTGGATAACAGTGAACTGCTGCTAAGTAGCCCTTCCTTCTCAAGCAATGAGACCCAGCAACACAAACCCTGTCTACTAGCCTGCAGCCCTAGCCCCCAACACAGGCCAGTCTCTGCATTCTCAGCAAACACCCAACAAAGAAGAATTTGTCACTATGTGTTTTTATCTTTGCAATTACTATTTCGTCTGTGTATGCACAAGTGTGTGTGTGTGTGTGTGTGTGTGTGTGTGTGTGTGTGTGTATTGGGCACATACATGTGGTGGGAAGGCCAAAGGAAACACTTAGGTGTCTTTTATTCAGGCCTGTCTGTCTGTCTGTCTGTCTGTCTGTCTTTCCTTCTTGCTTTCTTGCTTCCTTCCCTTCTTTCTTTTTCTTTTTTGAGTCAGTCACTCACTAGCTTGGGGCTCACCACATAGGCTAGGCTGGCTAGACAGTGAATCCCCTTGTCTCTGCCTCCCCAGCTCTGGTATTACAAGTGTGCCTTCATGGCTGTCTCCTTTCCTCTCCTCTCCTCTCCTCTCCTCTCCTCTCCTCTCCTCTCCTCTC
>JANHMN010000002.1:225005084-225019980 GCA_030674055.1 Rhabdomys pumilio
TCTCTCTCTCTCTCTCTCTCTCTCTCTCTCTCTCTCTCTCTCTCTCTTTCTGGCTCATGAAGAGTTAAGGAACTCAGCGAGCAGAGCCTGCCCCAGGCAGTGAGAGGCCCTTGAGTCAAAGACTAAAGAGCCCAAGTAACTAAGTATCTTTTCTTAATCCCCTGCTGCTATCAGCAGGAGTAAATTGCCAGAAGCCATCAGTTTTTGGTGTGAGAACACCAAGAGAGAATTAAATAGCCAAACATCAGCAGGTTTTGACCCCTACAGATGCCATACCTCCTTGCCTTCCTCGGTTTACCTGGATGCCGAACTGGTCCTTGGCACTAATACATTTGAAATATACAGAAAAACAGGTCAATTTTAGAAAAACATTCAAGACTGAAATACACAAAGGAATGGGCAGGAAAATGCACAGACTGTAAGATAAAGAATTGAGTGACAGTAAGCCAGACCCAGTGGCAAGGGGGTGCAGACACAGCATGTATCAAGTCCATGTGTGTGATTGTGGTATGTTGTAGAATCCATGAGGGAGCTGCAGGGGCTCTGGGTGCACGAGGTGGTGGGTTCCACAGTGCAGAATAAGGAGAGAACTCAGGAAGATGCAGGGCTTCGACCCATGTTCTGGTACAGAACCGGTAGCTGTGAAGACAGGCAGACATCTGTGCAAGAGGCATGGCTGTGCATTATCAGGCACTGTTGTGTACTTCTGGCCCAGTTTGTGGTGACCCGTGAGTTGGAAAGTCCTGGGACTCTCTGGACAGGCACATCACACGTCACAGTGACAAAGCCAAAGACTGCGTGGATGCAGAGGGAGGAGCGTCAGGTGAAGTGGCAGCTGGATAGTTGTGTCACCAAGTGTGTGGATGACCATCTGCACCTCATTCCAAGGGTGGTTGAAAAGATGAAAGGGTCTCTCTTGTCTATCGGGGAAATAATTCTTCCTGGTTGCTGTCCAGGCCGAGATCAGGAATCTGTATAAATAGAGGAATAGGAAGGTAATCTTTTAAGTAAAACCACCCCCCCCAACACGGTCTGTGTTTTGGGACAAGCTCTCATTGTGTAGCTTTAGCTGCCTTGGCTCTTGTCATATAGACCAGGCTGGCCCGGAGCTCATACAGGTGTGCAGGCCTCTGCTTCTTGAGTGCTGTGATCAAGCACACCACAAGAAAACCTATAACACCCACAAACATGAACTCATAGGGGTTCACAGAGACAACTGACAATCAGGGAATCTGCATGTTTTATAGTTATGTAGCTTGTCCTCTGCATATGTTTTATAGTTATGTGGCTTGGTGTTTTGCAAGGACTCCTAAGAGAGGGAGCAGGGGCTGTTTCTGACACCTTTGACTACTTTGGGGACTCCTTTCCTTCTACTAGGTTGCCCACCCTTAATATGAGGGGAGGCACCTACTCTTACTACAACCTGATATGCCATGTTTGGTTGATGACTCTGGGAGGTCTGCCATTTTCTGAAAGTAGAGGGGGAAGGAGTGGATGGGCAGGGGCAGGTAAGGGGGAAGGACCGGGGAGAGGATGGAGGAGGAACTGTGGTTGGGATATAATAAGTTAATGAAAGGAAGGGAGGGAGGGAGAGAGGGAGGAAGGGGGAGGGGAGGGGAGGGGAGGGGAGGCCGAATGAGCTATGGAAGGGAAGCAGCTAAGCAGCAATCCTGCCTCAGTCTTCTGAGTAGCAGAACATATGTGCCATTGAACCCAGCTGAGAGATTCCTGCATCTTTTTTAGTCAACAGAATGTGATATATTTCGCGCCCGTGTGTGTGTGTGTGTGTGTGTGTGTGTGTGTGTGTGTGTGTGTATGTGAGTGTGTGTACATTACATGTATATGTGAGTACATGTGTGTGCAGGCACATCTGTGTGTGCTGGTGTGTGTGTGTACATGTGTGCACACATGTATGAAGACCAGATGTCACGTTTGGGTATTGTCCCTCATATATCATCCACCTTGTTTTTGAGACAGGGTCTCTCATTGGCCTGGAGCTCACTGATTATGCAAGTCAGTGGTCTCAGAGAGCCTCCTCTGCCTGTCTCCCCAGCTCTGGGGCTATAAGCACACTCTTTCACACCCTACATTTTTACATAGGTTCTGGAGCTTGCATGGCAAGTTTGGTTCCCACCAACCACAACAGGTGGCTCACAACTCTCTTTAAGTCCAGCACCAGGGAATCTGACGCCCTCTGCTGGCCTCCAAAGGCACACACAAACACATCTGTACACTCACAGTTACATAAATACAAGTAAAACTGTGTGCGTGTGCGTGTGCGTGTGTGTGTGTGTGTGTGTGTGTGTGTGTGTGTAGCACAGCAGGCCTAGCAGTATTGTCATAACTGGCTAGCTGACAACATCATCTGTGACTGTAGTTGGATATAAGACAGAAGCAAGAGCTTTATTTTATGCTACCCATAATGCACCACTGTAAGAACGGAACTTTCCCCACTCACACTGTTCAGTGTCTGGGCTCCAAGCACTTCAGCCCACAGCGTGTGCAGCACTTCTCATCCAGGGGACAGTCACTGTCCTGCAGGCACTTGGGCTTATCGATCTTAGAACACACTACGGGCTTCCGCGGGCAGAAGCCTGTTTTGACTTAGCAAAGTAAAATAAGACAATTGACTTTGAAATACTTGGAAATAATCTGACACAAATTTGGAAACCTGATTTTTTTCTTTTGTGTGTGTGTGTGTGTGTGTGTGTGTGTGTGTACACATGTATCTATATGTGTACACTTATCACAAGACACCAATTTGTGGTCACTGAAAAATGAAGACAAGGAACAAACAAGGTTTTTTGTTGCTGTTTTTTGTCCCCCCACCCCTACCCGCCAAGACACGGTTTCTCTGGTTTCTTGACTGTCCTGAAACTCACTCTGTAGACCAGGCTAGCCTTGAACTCACAGAGATCAGCCTGCCCCTGCCTCCTGAGTGTTGGGATTAACAGTGTGCACCACCACTCAAGTAAGTTTTTTTTTCACATTTACAGAGAATGATTGCACTCCTGAGAGGCTTTGAAGATTAGCACAAATGTCCAGAGGTCAACATGAGGGCGCTGGTTGGACATTTTAAGAAGTCTCCTAAGAAACCTTAAAGATTAGGTCAAGGAGCACCTGAATCTCAAGGGACTTCTTCACCTTGCAGCCAGGTGATATACTCAGGAGGCTGAGGCAGCAGGATGGTAAGTTTGAAGTCGGCTTGATTCTACAGTGAGATCTAGACCAGGCTAGACCACCTAGTGAGTTCAGGCTCTGTGATGCTGACCTCACCCATTCCATGGCATACTGATGCCACCACAGGATGTCACCTGTGTGACATATGACATATGTGACATATGACATATGCCCACAGACTTACCCACAGTCCTTACCTAGCCAGGCTCGGGCACAGATAAATCCACACCTGGACTCACAGCACTTCTCTTTCTCTGGGCAGTCCATGTCATTCTTGCAGGAGGCTGGGCACTCCATCCGCATTTGGAAAGGGAACAGCGGGCACTGTCCCTTCTTCACTGGACAAGAACAGAGGTGAGTTTTATGGAGCCCCACCATCACACTGCCCTTCAGAAAGCTCTTCTCAGTAGCACTGGTGATCTCCAGTAGGCAAAGGAGAAACAAAAACATGAGGTACTCCATGCAATAGAGTGGGCTTAATGTCTGATGCCTACCACATTAAAGCCCCAGTCCTAGGGGGTGGAGAGATAGCTCAGAGGTTAAGAGCACTGAGTGCTCTTCCAGAGGTCCTGAGTTCAATTCCCAGCAACCACATAGTGGCTCACAACCATCAGAAAATGGGATCTGGTGCTCTCTTCTGGGCTGTAGGCATACGTGCAGAGATAATGCTGTAGGCATTTAAAAAAAAAAAAAAAAAGAGGCAAGCCCCAGTCCTCAATAAGCTCAATTTCTTCATGAACTGAAGGAAACTACCTGTCATCTTTAGGTTTGTGATATGCAGGCACCTTGGCCAAAGCCTAACCCTAGATAGGGTAGATGTCTGAGTTCCTGCTGCCTATGAAAGTAGAGTCATCCTCTCTGCAGGCCATCACGGGCCCCAGATGTGTGTAAGTTTCCCCTTGAGTTATAATGGGGAGAAAACACTATATATATATATATATATATATATATATATATATATATATATATACACACACACACACACACACACACACACACACACATACATACCTCCCTGGGACTCCCTTCAGTTCATTCATTTTCTCTCTCTCCTTTTTTCCTTCCTTTCTTTTTCTTAGGTCAGATTCAGACATGAGGAGGTTTTTTTTTTTCTAAATTATTCTTGATTTTGTTTCTGTTTTAGTGTTTTGAGACAAAGTCTAATGTAGCCTAGGCTGGTCTCCAACCCACTGTGTAGCCAACACCAGTCTTGAACTCTTAACCCTTCTGCCTCTACCTCCTAAGTGCTGGAATCAGAGCAGCATACATGCCTCACATGTTTGACTGGCAGAGGTATCTCTTGAGCTACTTTCTTGAGTTCATGGTTCCACAAATCTTTAGAGCCCTCCAGAAAGGGGAGCACATGGCCCTAACTTTTCAAAGCCAGGCCACAAAGTTGTCTTTACTGTTCAGATACAGCAAGGGTGAGAAATTAAAACTTCGGTTCCACCCTCTACCAGCTGTCCATCCCTAGGCAACTAAGAGGATTGTTCTAACTCTGCTTCCTCATCTGCAAAGTGTTAATGACAGAGCCAGGTAGGGTGACTCACACCTATAAACCCAGCACTTGCATGGCTGAGACAGAATTACTACAAGTTCCTGGCTCGCCTGGGCTACAGAATGCAACCAAACAAATAAAACCATAAAGTATTGATGATAGAATATCTCCCAGTCTGCCTCACGAGCCTTAAGGCAGAAATACAGTGCCAATAAGTCAACCTCATTTATCCCAAGACTGACACACGCGTTTTGAAGACCTACAGTCATTTCTCACTTGTCATTTAGTAAGCCACATCATGAAGAGAGCCAGCAATGCCACATCCTTTATATTTTTGAAGGCACAGAATCCTGCCAACAACTCGGTGAGCTGCTTGCTCTTTTAGAATCAGAAAGGTGAAGAAACTTTCAGTGGACAGAAGGGAGTAAGAGTTTAATCCAGGTTATTTGGGGCACAGACCCCACTGTGCATCACTGCCTCCCAGCATTAGCGGCACCGATCACTGCACTGAAGAATGGGTTTATAGGCTTCACCTTCACCACAGCCTCCACCTCCCAGGTCTACACTTACTCCATGGGGTTCTGAAACTGGCCTGTCTGGGCTCCCTTCAAAGGTTCCTCAGGATGATACGTAACAGGTTGACGTGATTGATGAAAAGCATCTTCCTCCAATGAGTTACACCCAAAGAGTTAGGGTCTCAGGTTCCACGGGCCCGAAGTTTACGAATACATTATGTGTATTGTCTCATTTGGGGAGGGGGCTTGTGGGAGACTTCAAGAATAGAGAAGTCACAAACAGTTCGGGTGTAAAATCAAGAGCTGGAAGAGTAGGATTAATTCCTCGAATAGGAGCCAAGGTGAATCAGAGTGTTCGGGAGAGCAGTATGGAAACTCATCGTTGGGAAGAGAAGTCCAAGGCAGGTACCCAGTGGCTCAGAACAGGGGAGGGGGCCGACGCCCTGAGATTACTCAGTGTTAGTGGAAGCGAGGGATAGCCTGGGAAGTAAATTCAAGGAGCTTAGGTGTTTCCCCCGAAGACAGCAGAAGACTAGGGAGGGAAAGCATTCAGATACAGATTGCTTGGAGAGTCACCTCCTCTGAACAGGAGGTGGCTCAGGGCAGGAAGGACCATGCCTCCTCCTTGCCATTCCCTGACCTCTAGCCTTCCTTGTGTAGGCATGCCAAAGTGAATGGGGAGAGAGGACAGCCCACAGGACCACTTCCTGGCTTCCAGAGGCCTCTTGTCTGCTAACTTTCCCTCATTTTCAAGCCTCACAATTTTCACATTAGCTTAGTTTTCAGTCACAACAACTCCATTAGGAAATACTGTTAACATCCCCACTGTACAGCCCAGCCAAAAGTCATGAATGCAAGTAGCTACCCAAAGGCCTCTCAAGCAGCAACCATAGAGCGGGGTTTGGACCCAAGGCAGCTTGGTCTCAAAGCCTGAGGCTATGACTCTACTATTATACTGTTTGTAGTTAAGCAAGGCCCTCCGACTACTAGGGATACAGGTCTTACCAATTAACATGCAAGCTTTCTTACAGTCAGTCTTGGTGAGGAAGTTGTTCGTATTCCCACGGCATCCACTGTATTCAAAAGCTCTGCACTTATGACTCTCAGAGTCAAAATACCAGCGGGTCAAACTGTCGGAGCAGTCTCCTTTGTCTGAGGGTAACATGCAGGGTTCTGAAGTGAGGAAGCAAAGCAGGAGTGTAAAGGTCAGGTTCCTAGACACAAGCCTGCGTCACAGAAAAAGCCAGTTGGAAACTGACATAGGTGGGCCATGGAGATGGCTCAGTGAGTAAAGACTTGCGTTGCCAACCCTAATGACCTGAGTTGTATCTCCAGGACCACACAGTGGAAGAAATAAACCAACCCCTGCATGTTGCCTGGTGATTTCTGCAAACACGCATGGCAGCCTCTCCAGCAAAATAAAAAGAGACACATGTAGAATTTTTTTTTTTAATTCCCACCCCCTGTGTTTTATATGTACTGAGTGGTCTACTTTCACGGGGTTTGTGTACTATGTGTATGCAGTACCGACTGAGGCCAGAAGGGGGAGTCAGAGCTCCTGGAACTGAACACAAGTCTCTGCAAGAGCCACAAGTGCTTTCAACTGCCTGATCCATCTCTCCAGGCTCCTGATTTTTAATTTTTCAAAGACATAGGCTTGATTCTCAACAACCACATGGGGGGCACATGATGGTTTATAACTCCAGTTCCAGGGGACTTGATACTCTCTTCTGACCTTGACTGGCACCAGCTTTCCCTACATGTGGGAAAGCCAACCACGCAGATAAAATATAAATAAATCTTTAAAAAGACATAAGTGCTAGTTCTAGCTCTACATTCAAACTTGATGCGGTGCAGCCCTTCTGAGCGCTGCTCTTTCTTACAAAGTGCATTACAAACAGCACACAGAAACACTTTGATGCAAATCTTTCTTCCACATTGCCTTTAGCTTTGAAAGGACAAGAAATGTGCTCAGGAACTTTACCCAGAGTGCTCAACAAAGTGCCTGGGATACAGGGGGAACAAACACAGTCCCTGATGTCTAAGACTGAATATGACACAGGGAGACCACATTGTCCCCCTACTCAGTACACACACACACACACACACACACACACACACACACACACACCTAGTCTAGGACAACCCACACCATTGTTACTCTAAGATCATGATAAAGAGAGACAAAAGCAAGACAACAGAGACACTTGAGATGGCTCCTTACTCTTAAACTCTGAACCTCCTTCCAGTAATTTGAATAGGATAAAGAGCATCAATCAGTTCTTCCAAATGCCTATCTAAATCCTCTGGTATAGTCAACATATTAGTAACATTTTTTCCTAAATGATTAACAAAAGTAGCTGTCTTAACTTCTTGTGTCAAAGCAATTGAAGAAGCAGTGGAGCTAACAATTAATGTAATTAAAGCTGTTTTACCAGCAATAATCAAGCCAACTATCCTCTTACTTCTGCTTAAAGCCTGACTCACTTCTTCCACCTTCTAGCTAAAGTGAGCAGCTAACATCCCTCTGATTACAGCTTTCTCCTCATCCTCTGTGCCTTGTTAGAGATAAGAGCCACCAAGACAGATGCTCAGATACAGAATTAATTCATTTTTGGACAATATCCAATCTAAGGCTAACCCTCTCTGAGGGTTGTCTAGTCCTCTATGAGTTACCTAAACCAAACCCAAATCCTATAACAGACTCAAACAGATTCTTACTGAGCTAGACACCTCATGGTCATCGATGGTAAACCTTCTCCCTGATGGTCATAAACAATAAACTGAAGTATATTTATGTTAGTCTTAGGGGGAAAAAGCAAACATTGATCTCATATGGCTCTGAGTTAACAGAGAGCTTGGCCTTTAAGAACACTTCCAGACAGCGGGTTCACAGGTCTCTCTCCAGACAAGCCTCTGCTTCCATATCTCTCTTCATGTCCTCCATGTATTTTTAATTTTGAGATACAAACAGTCAACACTCTCTGTGTGTGTGTATATGTTGCTTTTTTTTTTTTTTGAGACACAGTTTCTCTATGTAGACTGGGCTCTCCTGGAAATCACAGAGATCTACTCATCTTTGCCTCTCAAGTGCTAGGATTAAAGACACATGCCACTCTGCCTGGCCCCCATCTTAATAAATTAATTAGGTGTGATATTAAGAAAGAATGAATCTCTAATAAATGTTTGGTCTCTGACATACAGGATGCTGAGTACTTAGGATTTCTAGGAAACCCTTTCAAAGGCCAAAGAGGCCCAAAATGATCCTAGCGTCTGGATTGAGGGATGCTTCATTTCTCAAACAACAGTTTGAATGAAATTTGATTTTTGCAAATAATAGCCTTTAAACAGTGAACATCGAGGACGCACTAGATATTTATGAATGAAAAAATCCAGCATCAATATCAATTGCTTGGATCCACTCCATCTGGACACATGACTTGGACTTAAAGGCAGAGAGCTGAATTACGGAACGAGGAAGACATGAACTCTGGCCTTTTGGTCTGGTCTTCTAAGAGGATTGTTCAACTAGTTCTGGACATAGCAAGAAGTGGGCAACCTCAAAGTGTGCCTGTGCCTCCACCTGGATGCCAGTACCTTCATAAGGATCCATGCACCTCCTTCCGCAGGCAAAATGACAGCACTTGAAATGTTCCTCACAGTTGAAGTCTGTTTTGCAGGAGCTCAAACTCATATTTCTGCATTCCAACCGCTTTCTAGGACACACTCCCTCTTTTTCTACAAAGAAAGAAATGGCCAAGCTCACATCCTTTCCTCCGTAGCAGAGGCGAGCTGTGGGGACCTCTGCCTTTTCATCTACCTGACTCTCATTTCTTCCTGTGCTTGTACTCAGCGGCCACACGTGTCGCTCTGCCCGCTTGCTCCCTTCCACTGGAGCAGAATCAAGAATTCATGCTCAGGTAACCAAAGGAAAGCCAAAGCACATAACTAGGCAGAGACATCGCTGTTTGTCTTAAACAAAAGAGCTATTTCTGTGTGACCCGATGACTTCAATGCCTAACTCCCCTGCCTCCGGCACCACAGTCAGCAGGGGACACTGAAGGACAGTGGAGGAAAAGGCAATGGAACTAGGAGCCAGGAGTCCTGACTGTGGTTCCTGGCATCTTGTGTAAACTCAGGACCAGTCTAGGTTCAGTTGCAGGGCTTTCTGAGTTAGCAACCGTAGGAGGGAAAGACATGGTGTATGGGGCAGAGGAAAGACGTGTAGCCCGACACATCTGGTCTTGCTAGCCTGGCTCCAACATTAGCTAGACAAATAATATTTGAAAATACATTTTATTGTCAGAGTTACAAGTTTCCCAACTGTAAGATGAGAATCCTTATAGTTGGTGATCCGTACCTTAAAGTCTGCTTGTTGAAATTTTGTGGGATGACGCCCATAATACACGCCCTACAGTGCCGGGCCCTGGGTCAAAGCCAGTTATGAGGTGGAATCCTTCCCTTTAAGCCCACGGCATGACTTCCAGGCTTCATGGGTTGTAGTGGCCAGAATTCTAAAGCTGTGCCTCAATACTCCTGCCCTTGCTACTGAGCCAAGCACAAATCTAATCACTGGTAAGAGGGAGCGCCTGGGTACAATTCAAGCCCTATCAACAAGTCCTTTAAAAGCAGGGTTTCCTGGTTGGTAGAGAAGTTAGAGAGATTCAAACTGTGGTAAGGCTCCAGCAGGCTATCTCAGCAGCTTTGACCATGGCAGATGGCCAAGTGCCAGGAAGTGAGGGTGGCTTCTAGAAGCTGGCATCACTATAGAAACGAGAGAGCCCCAGACCAAAAAAAAAAAAAATTGTAAGAGAACGATTATACTACTTGTGATCTGAGAAGAGGACCCAGATGAGAACAGGAGCCCCGGCTGGCACTTTGCTCTCTGCCTGGTGCAAATCTGGAGATAAATCTAGATGCACCACGTGGAGTCCTGACCTTCTGATAGAGGGTCTATAGCAGCAGGTTAATACAGTGCTCCGTGGCTCTGGACTGAGAATGTATAATCAGGATTTAACCACAGAGCACAGATCTTCTATGCAACTTTAGAGGGTCCACACAGCAATACCGGCTTCCTGGCTTCGTAAGTTCAGAGAATTAGATCAGGTAGGATAACATAATAAGTTAGGTGGAGTCTGGGGCTTACAAGGCTCATTTCAGGAGCCCAGTCCCGCTTTGTAAGGTACCTACCCAGCAAGGGTGGCCTGGTTCTCATCTGGATTGTACAGTGAAATCATTCATGACTCATTCAGAAACTATGGACTATGAACTAAGTCAGCATCTCTATGACAGAAGGGCTGGGTTATTCTGTGTTTTAGAGAAGCCCTGGGCAGTCCTGAAGCAGGCACCTGGATGCTACATTGAGGCCCAAGAAAAGCTAAACAGATAATGTGGAATCACCTCACAGAGATCAGGACAGGGATGCCTTGAGATTACAAAGTCCAGTCCCCCATCTTTAGTGTCGACTCACCCTCCCTCCTGCTTCCTGGGGACACTTCAGCCTCCGTGTAGGTTTCTTATCATGCGTTCTGCCCACCTTGTTACCTTGCCATTTGAGCCTTTCTTCCTCCAGGGATGGCTCGTAAGTCACTTACCTTTTGTGCACACACCTGAGGGATTCTTCCACATTTCCTGGTCTCAGGTGTCTCCTGAGCTTCCCAGCCTCTTCCTGGCTTAACACATCTTTCCCCATGATTCTGACTAGTTCAGGTGTCTCTCCCCCAAGCCCACCCTCTCTTCTGAGCTGAAGACCTTTGTTCACAGCTACCTGAGGAAAAGCCATCCAAGAGGCTCTCAAGAGCATTTGTTTCAATGTGTTTAAGACAGAACCAGTGTCTCCCAGGCCTAAAGAGCATGTTCTCACTCTGTTCCCACCTTCAACAGGGCAACAATCCCATTATAGAAAGCACTGAAGAAGTTTTCTCTGCCCTCCACAATCCCAGATTCCTATCCAACCAGGATTTGGGTCAATTCTGTTTTTTGAATCTCCCCCTCCCTCCTTCTCTCACCCTTCACCCCCACCTCCACCTCTCTCTTAGCAGCTGCCACTCCCTTCAAGTAATGCCTGGCTTCCCGCCATTGCTCGCCCTTCTCTGGATGCCCAGTGAATAGTTAAGTCAAACAACTTGAAGGCACATATTGAGGAAAGCTAGGGGAAAAAATCTGGGTAAACAGGTGACAGAAGCCACCGACTGGTAAACAGAGGTAGCTCTCCATGACCCTGAATCCAGCACGGTCAACCAACTTCAGCCCTTGCCTCTCATTCCAACCCTCGGTCCCCAAGAATGGTCCTCAGGAAGAATGGCTTAGCAGGGTGACCCACGTTTGATCTTGGCGGTATATGATGCAGAGGCCTGCTCCAAGGAGAGGAGGAGAAACAGCATGAGAGCTCCGCTCCACCAGGAGCCGGCGGGGCCACCGAGGGAGGGAGAGCTCTGTGGGAGCAAAGGACAGAGACCTGAGTTAGACTCATCCAAGGGGAGGAGCACAGTCTGTGCAGAGATGCCTTGGGGAAGGTCCCCAGCCCCACTTCATGGATGAGGAAACAGAGCCAGAAGGGATATCTCTGAGGTGGCAAGTTGAGACAGGTCTGAAACAGTCACCTGGGACCTTCTGTGGCACCCCATACTTGGCCATGGTGCTGCATCTGGTCCTTCTTGGTCACTTCCCAGCTGTCTTGCTTCTGGGTAAGAGGTCACAGTTGAACCATCACAGGGCTCAGTTTGGAACCGTTCCCAAGTGACTTTCCTGTGCTTCTGTCTGAAGCGACTTCAGACAACTCAGCAAGGCCTTTTGCTCTGCTCCACTGATGACAGAAATGGAGATTGTCTAAAGACCTGGGCAGTCATTACAGGATTTTGGTGTCTCAGAATCGTCCAGGCATGCATGCATACACACTGTCACACACACACACACACACACACACACACACACACACACACACACACGTGACCTGTTAACAAAGATTCTTATTTCTTCTGGCTCCATAGAAGTCTAAGATCTTATGATTCATCTAGACAGTCTGATAGACAGACTGTCCCCTTTCAAATGCTAGTTTGTTCCTGTCCCACATATGTTTTTGAATATGTGTGTGTGTGTGTGTGTGTGTGTGTGTGTGTGTGTCACAGTACATGTGTGGAGGTCAGAGGACAACTCTTGTGAATCTCTCTCCTTCCATTGTACCAGGAGTAGAACTGAGGAAGGAGCTCTTACCTGCTGAGCCAGGGCCTCCACATGGGCTTTTCTTTCAAGATGAGATGCCTCTGTGATGTCTGTAGCTTTCTCTAAGCAAACACATTTCAGAAGCAGTGAGAAGGAGGGAGAGGACAAAGAGGATTGTCTTCATGCAGCATATGCTGGGACAAATCCTACTGGACAGTTTCAGAGGCCCAGGAGCTAGGACCATGCCTTAGAGCGTCTCTCCTGGAGCTCCAGTCATATGACAATTGCAGAAGCTGCCGCCCCCTTCTCCACCTTTAAAAGAACCCTGATGTCCTCCAGCCCCCAAAGACAGCAGCACCTGGACTCTTCAGAAATAAGAATGATAACCCCAGATCAGTAATTGTGATTTTGGCCTTCTCTTGCTGACTTACACCTATAGCATAAGTTGAATCCTCAGTTTTCCTCTTCCAGGAAATGGGCAAATACAGCTAGCTTAGCAACCTTGTTGTGGGAATGTGGATGTAACAGCGTGAAAATCTGACCCATCATTATAAAATCAAGAAAGCATGGCACAAAGCTTGCGTTCGGAGTTGGCCTGTTTCCTTGAGTTCACCATGTCACTATGTGGTCTCAGCTCAACCACTTAGCTTCACTGAAACCTCCATTTTTTTTTTTCTTACTACAAACAAAGCAGAGAAACCAAGAACACCTACGTCTGACAGGAGAATTGATCAGACACAGTCTGACTAGACATGCCCCACACTTGTTAGGGAGCCAGTAGCAATAGAGAATGTCAACCATACTGCCTTCTCCATTGTCTCAAGATCCCCAGACAGACTGTGGGGCTCCTCAGAAGGCTGAGGCCAGACGCTCAAGCTAGGTTTTTTTATTTAAAATTTTAACTTGTTTATGTCTATCAATCCAGTCTTCAGAATTAAGTGATCAGATTAGCCTCTAGCCAGTCATTAAAAAGGAGAGTTCCCAGGATAAGCATGATGGGATACACAGATCTGTCTATAGTCCTCCCAAACATAGCGGAGGATATTCAATTGCCGTTCTACCCCGTGTCTATTCCATGGAACACAGTTCTCACTATGGAACATACATTACTATGCATACAAGGAATGCGGACATATTACAATTATTTATTGTTTACTTAACAAGCCATTCTGTGTGGTTTTTAGGGTGGGGGCAGCTTTGCCACAGAATGAATCTATTTTAATTGGGAGGCATTTATTTGCCAAGATGCTGTAAGGCTGGATTGGAGGAAGAACTCAGCAGATACGAGAACACTGAGTGCTCTTCCGGAGGACCTGGGTTTGATTCCCAGCAATCACGAAGCTGTTTACAGTCATTCATAACTCCAGTCCCAGAAGATCTGGACCCATCTTCTGGACTCTTCTGGTATCAGGCATGCATGTAGTACACAGATATTCATGTAGGGAAAATACTCATACATACAGGTTTTTTAAAAAATATTTTTAAAGATGCTGTTTGTTAGAGGCATGTGGACACTGCAGAAGAGTCGCCCAGTACACTTTACAGAAGTAGGACAAACTAGAGTGCCCAGATAGAAAGGTGTCATAAGGCATAATGAAACCTGGGCTGGGCTGTAGCTCAGTTGACAGAGTTCTGGCCTACCATGCAGGAAACCCTGGGTCTAATCCCCAGCCCTGCATAAACCTCATGTAATGATCTGTCATCCCAGCACTCTGGAACTGAAGGCAAGAGGAGAAGGAATCCAAGTCCCCATAAAGAGTTTGTCCACCCCGGACTACATGAGACCCTGTCTCAAAAAAAAAAAAAAAATAAAAACCAATGATATGAGAGATAAATGACATGAGTGGACACCAGGTGACCCTGCCAGCCACCATGCAGTGAGGGTGAGGTGGAAGACCCCAGAGGTCCTACTACTACACTGGGAGAGAATGAGATGCAGAACAGCTGGAGACGCGAGGGTGGTGAGGAGACACTTGAGGTGAGCAGCCCGTGCCTTTAGCTGCCCAGCCTAGAATTCAGATTCCGAGTGTCTGGAATGCCATTCATGAACTTGCCCTTTAAGTCCTTCATGCAGTTTCTATGATACATTGTCATTTGGTTTTCAGTGCTTGGGATAATAATGTTCTCTGAGGTTTCAGTTAGATTTAGTTCACCACCCCACCCCACCCCCCACTTTATCTTGGCATTCTCGTCTCTCAACACCTGCTTTCAGTTTTTAATACAGCACAGCTCTTGGCTCCGGAACATCGTACGCCTTACCCTTTTCCTTTGAACTTTTCCTGGGCAAACGATAGTTGGACATTTTTATGGGGTAGAGTGAAGTATGAGATGGATACATCGCGGACCGATCTGAGATAATTCACATACCGTGGTTATTCTTTTAGCATCTCTGAAATCTGAGTATTACTGCTCGTGATTCTCAACAAGCACAAAACCATGAAAACATACTGTACTTTCTTTGCCTGAGTTTTGCGGGAAGCACATGTGGAGGAGTGGAGTTTGGAGGTGGGTAAAACACTCACCACTGGGAGCTCAAGTCCAG
>JANHMN010000002.1:225029980-225069446 GCA_030674055.1 Rhabdomys pumilio
TTGCTACATTTTTCCACCAATCAGGTTAGTGTTGTCTCCTGAGCCTGGGAACACGACCTTAGTTCAACCCTGCCAGGAAGATGGACAAGTTGTCCTTGAGATGTCTGGACTCAGACAACTGTGTCCTTACAAGTTGTCCCTGAGATGGCTGGATTCCAACAGAGGCTGCTCAGCTGGAGGGAAGTCCACAGCTCCCCTAGGGCCTGCGACCTTGAACTTAGTTTCCCTCTATGATTAAATTGAGTCTGAAAAGAAAACGACAGCATTTAGAACAAGTTCATTCTGCTTGTTCCCAACAAGGCCAGAGGATATAGGTGTTTGTTGAACAAACCTGACAGCCCGAGTTCTATCCCTGTAACACTCGTGAACATGGGAAGAGAGAAGTGATGCCAGTGTCATCTGATCTCCACCTGTACACTCTTGTCACACCACACACACACACACACACACACACACACACACACACACACACACACAGCTTCACATACACTATATAAATATACACTAATAATACTAATACTTAGTGATAGGTCCTCGCATTCTCAAGGGACTGGCTTCTATCCCCAGCGATGCATTCGTACATACACGAGGCATGTCAGGGAGAGATTTGATTCCATTTTAATGTGTTATATAGCATCACTTAGTGGGAGCATGGGCCATGGCAGATAGGTGATAGTCAGAGATTCATGCTCAGAAGATGTCTCTCCCTAAGTCAGTGTGGTGGTTTGAATAGAAATGGATCCCATAGGCTCAAAGGAAGTGGCACTATTAGGAGGTGTGGCCTTGTTGGAATATGTATGGCCTTGTTGGAGGAAGTGAGTCACTGGGGGCCAGCTTCAGGGATTCAGATGCTCAAGCTAGGCCACTGTCTCTTCCTGCCACCTACAGATCCAGATGCAGAATTCTCAGCTACCTCTCCAGCACCATGTGTGCCTGCATGCCGCCATGTTTCCCACCATGATAATGAACTAAACCTCTGACCTATAAGTCAGCCCCAGTGAAATGTTTTCCTTTATAAGACTTACCATAGTCATGGTGAATCTTCACAGCAATGAATCCCTCACTAAGTGGAAGGTACCTTGGAAGGTTGGGACCAAAGTGAGCTAAGAGATCACATCTGGCAACATATCTAATGTGAGGAGAATAACTTATGTGAATGTTTTTGTTTTAATCATAAGTGTGTGATATGAGGCCGCTTCAGTTTGTCTACAGCCATTGACTACGATTGTTTTGAGGTGTGGGAGGGGCATGATTTTGTCAGCTGCAGATAGTTCAGTTCTGGGAACTCTGGAAAGGGAGTAAATACCAGAGCTCAGAGTCAGACAGGGGTGTTCTGAAGGAGGAAGAGAAGGAGGAGGAGAGGGGGAGGGGGAGGGGGAGGGAGAGGGGGAGGGGAAGGCTGCTGCTGCTCCCTCCTGCTGCTCCTGGTTGCTGCTCTTGTAGTTTGTAAAGTGTTCATGAGCAAAGAGAAGGTCATCTCAGAGCAGAGATATGAGAGAGAGAGAGACAGAGACACAAAGAGAGAGGGGGGGTAGGGGAGAGAGAGAGACCAAGAAACAGAAAAAATGGAAGAATGAACAAGGCAGAGGGAGCCCTGCGGCGTGGCTGGGCCCTTTTAAAGCTTTGGAAACCAGTGATGACATAGCTGCTGGCTTGCAGAGTCCCTGAGGCCAGGCTGGGAGAGCACCCTCTCTTCTGTTTATTATAAAAGCCGAGGAAACAGAAAAGGGTGATAGTGAGGCTGCCATGCTCTTTTGACTGCGTCCTGCTGACTGGGGGTGTCGACATCTTTGGGCCAGAAAGCTAGGATGCTGGTCAGGTCCTGAGAGAGCTGAGTGTCCCTCATTGTCCAGGCTGTGGGATCATCTGAGGCTAGGAAGGTACAGGCTCATTTGAAGCAGTCTGTGAAGCTGGACCAGCTAGAGTAGCTACTTTGAAGCTGTCCAGGATGCAGATTTTTGAGGAAACACCTAGACCTGGAAGGATGCAGAACAGATTAGGTGTGGTGTATGGGGCAGAAGATAAAGTTAAGTTTAGGGGAATTATTTTTTCTTAGGTGTCCATTTGAAACTTTTAGGCCATGGTACTGGTAGTTGGGAGAAGGAATTGCAAAGACAGGGAAAGGGGAAGAGATCCCCACCTCAGGAACATGCAGTAGGCTGTTGACGAACAAGAGTACTTGTCCAGAGTCCGTGTTACCCTTGAGAGGCGCATTCAAGTTGATTCCCCAACGCTTTCAAGAACTTCTTAAGCTTACATAGAGAGATAGATTTAGACACGGTAGCATTACCACTGTAATCTGTACTGCAATCCACGTTGTCGAAAAGGCAGTAGACTTACACCTTTGAGTCATAATAGAAGCTTAGGGGCTCAAAATGATTTGAGGTTAAAAGCATGAACACGCTTTCCTCTGTCTAGAAGATTGGCTGTATATAGATTGGACAGATGAATGAAAAGCACAATGAAAAGCACCTTTAAGTCCATACTTAGAAGACAACCAAAGGAAATTTAAAATCTTGAGCTTGTGACTATGGTAATAGTAGTCAATACTAACCAGAGGTAGATTAATAGCTTATCAGAATTTCATTGATTAATATTAAAACTCTTACAGTCTTGCTATAACGGTAGCATAGCTAGGGAAAGAAATCTGAAACAGTTTTTAATTTATTTTTATCTTTAAAAAATATTTATTTATTTTGTGTATATGTGTACACTTAGCTGTCTTCAGACACACCAGAAGAGGGCATCAGATCCCATTACAGATGATTGTGAGCCACCATGTGGTTACTGGAAATTGAACTCAGGACCTCTGGAAGAACAGTCGGTGCTCTGACTGAGCCATCTCTCCAGCCCTCAGTTTTTCTTTTCATATACCTTTAATCACTTTGTTATCTCAAGTTAAACTTTTGCATCCTCAGACATTATATAAACCTTACACCTTTTTTTTCTTCCCAGTCATTCGCCAGGAGACACAGATGGTTGCTTACTGACAGCACTCACTGTAAAGTAAATTCCTTTACATGAAGGAATGGTAAAAAGTTACTTTGGATCACCCTTGTCCTCTTTTCTGAGTCCGGTAACAAGGTAAACTGTCTAGACCTAGTAGTAGCTCTAGGAGACTGAGGCCTGTGGCCTGAATTTTACATGTGAAGCCTCAGCTGCTGCTGCTAAACTGGTAAATCCAGCACTAGCGTAGTCATCAACCGCATCAGAGACCTAAAAAGGATTAATTTCACCTGAGTAAACAGAAGACCAGACCAAGCAGCTTCCGAATCTATTGAAAATGGCAGAGACTTATCAGCTACCTGGACAGTCACCCTAGGTTTCTCCATGGTCAGCGAGGGGCAAAGGTCCTGGAGCATCATCAGTCTTTGGCTGCAAAGCCCAGAAGATCCAACAGACTGTCCTGTGGAGTAGGAAGCTGGAGGATGAACTTACCTTGTCTAGGCAAAGTGTCACAATCCACTCCCCAGTGTCTTGCTTGTCCATAGTTTGGACAGTGTCCTGGAAGCAGTTGAGGTGAAGGCAGTTTTTAGCCCAGGGTCTAGCTTTGCTGTATTTAAAGCAATTTCCAGGTGGAGGTTCATCTGTGCCCATCATCTTCTTTGGAGGAGATTCTATGTGTTGCCAGGAGCTGTCATGCCTCTCTCTCTCTCTCTCTCTCTCTCTCTCTCTCTCTCTCTCTCTCTCATAAAAAGCTTTTTTTGTTAAACATTTATTTTAAATGCCATATTCTGCAGATCTCTGAAGTGTTTGAGAACCATGAATGTATTAAGTATATCTAAACTAGACAAACTCTGCTTGTTTTTAGTTACTTGTTTTAGGCTTAACTTTGAAAAATACTCAGGAGGCTAAATAAGGCTAATTCCTGTAATTAATTACATTAGGACTTAGCTGACTACAAATACAGTTCTGAACACAAAAAAGAATTTGATTATTTATAAGGTGACTGACCATTAACTTGAATTTCTTAATTATCTTCAACACTTTACAGTAAGTTAGTAGCTTTTATAAGACTAGGAGTTTACATGACATTCCTGTTAGCCTTAAAAATGACACTTTATAAATTGAAGCCATTTTAATATTAAAATAAAACTTTTAATCATAGATACAGTCCATAAAGAGACCGGCAACTTTACTGATCCTTTTATAGTGTGCTGTTATAGAATATTGCACATTTTTTGGTATGGCTCAATTGATCCAAATAGCTAATGATTAAAAAAAAAAAAGCTAGAAAAATATTACTGGGAACCTGAGTAGACCTTGGGAATTTATATCTATCTTGATTATCAAATATGCCTTATCTATCAAACATAACCTTAAAATTTTATCATCCTATACAATATATTCCAAGCCAGGGCTGAAGCATATATACATTATGTTGCAGCAAATATAACCTTAAATTTTTATCATCATAAAAAATCTATAGCAATCCAAAATAACGAGAGTTGATGCTTCCTTAGTCTAAAAGGGGTACAATGATAAACAGGGGGCTCATTAGAACTAAGAAGTTTTACAGTTGTTGCTCTATGAAACATGATCATGCAAAGATGGTGGGTACACCACATGGCATGTACTCTTTAATAACAGTGAAGATGGTTGCCAGCCATTTGGCTGCTTAGATCCTGATGACGTCACCAGCCAAGATGGAGGAGAGTCACATGGCTGCTGTTTTTAAAAATCTGTTTTCCTAGTACCCCCCTCTCCATATATAGAGGGGTGTGTGTGTGTGTGTGTGTGTGTGTGTTATGTATTATATATAATTATGTTTTTTTAAATGAGAGTTGAATCCAAGTTACATACAAACACACAGATTTAAATCCAAATCATATACACACATATATAGATTTAAATACAAGTTATATAGACACATACACCACATACACACAGAGTTAAATCCGAGCTATAGTCTCACATACACACACACACACACACTCCAGAGAAATTTCAAGTGAAGAGTTTGTTGACACACCTCAAGATATTAGAAAACATTACCAAGTCAACCCTCAAATCATTAGACAGAAAGTAGCATCAGTGCAGAAAATAATTATATAGAAATGAAAACACAGAAGGATTACTGAAACACAGGGTGAGATCTTGACATTATAAACAATATTGAGAAGACGTTGACTGAACTTAACAAAAGGAAATGAACAAAGATCTAAATGAATGAAGCCATGGATGGAGAAGGAGACATCACAGCAGACATCAACAAAATCAGATCGCTGGGGCATACTTTGAAATTTTATATTCATATACACTGGAAAATCTACAGGAAAAGGAATCGATTTCTAGGCATATATTACTTACTAAAATTAAGCTAAGATGACATAAATCCTTTAAACATATTCAAAACAAGTAATTCTGTTGAAGTGATAATAGAAAGTCTCCCAATAGAAAAAAAAAAATCGATTTCATGAAATACAGAAAAAAAAAAAAAAGAAAAGAAAAGAAAAAAAAATTCAGGTCCAGATGTCTAATTCTGTAAAGTAGTAACAACCCGACTCTTTGTAAATTAGAGGATCTTTTACAAATCCAGTGTTACTCTGATTCCAAAATCAGATAGAGATGCAATAAAGAGGTGGGGTTGGGTGGGGGAGGGAAGAGGCCAACACCAGCACGTATGCATGTATTCGGAGTCTAGAGCTCAACCTTGGTTATCATCTCAAAGATGCCAATCACCTTGGTGTTTTGAGAATGGGTCTCTCGCTGGCCTGGAGATTGACTGGCCAGTCAGCCCCAGGGATCTGCCTATCTTGGCCTCCCTAGGATGGGGATTCCTGCCTCTGTGCATGTCATTTATGTGGGTAGCATGCTCACAAGCAAACACTTTCCCAACAGACCTACCTCACCAGTCCCTTGACTTTTTTAAAAAAAATGTAGACGCTTGCAGCTATAAATGTTTCTTTTAGAATTGCTTTCATCTTGTTCCAGAAGTTCCATTCTGCTGTGTTTCTGGTTTACAAACAAACAAAACAAAAAACGAGATCTCTTTGTAGCCCTTGCTGGTCTGGAATTTCCATTGTAGCCCAGTCTAGCCTCCAACTCCCAGAGACCCTCCTTGGTCTACCTGTGGTTAAAGGCACACACTTTGATGACTGGCTTCCATTTTCCTTTGATCTTAGGGATTTATATTTTCTCTTTTTGAGGCTCTAATGATCCACTTATCATGAAATCCTGTGTTGTCAGAGTGTATTGTGGGCACAGTGGTGCACATAGCTGGCCATTCCACCCTCAAGAGTGTTTGCACTGTCTATAGTTTTCTTGTTATTGATTTCTAGTTTATTTATCAGATAGAATGGGAAAACGTATTTCACACACACACACTCTCTGTCTCTCTGTGTCTCCTCTCTCTCTCTCTTTCTCGTTTCTTTTAAGCTGGCCTCGAACTCTGAGATCCTCCTGCCTCTGCCTCCCAAGTTTCACCACCACTCCCAGCTTCAGCATATATATATATATATACATATACATATATGTATATGTACACATATATGTATATATATATACACATATGTATATATACCTGCTTTGTGTCTATTTTAAAGAAAGTTCTGTGTACTAGAGAGAATATGTATTCTGAAGAGTTGAGATGGAATATTCTGGAATGTCCGTTAAGTCCGTTTGTTCTATAACGCCTTTAACTCTGATATTACTTTGTAACTTCACCTGTCTGAAGTACAAACTTGAAGGTTCTTTGGAAAGCTGGTTGGATGGTGTTTTGCTGAGCAAACACATGGAAGAACATTTTCGTTAAAGTGGACACAGGTGTGAAGGGCTAAGGCAGACTCGTGAAGGAATGTTTCACGGAAGCAGACAAAGGAAAGAGGATGTTCTGCTAAAGCAAGCACGTGAAAGGACACAAGATGAAGGATTCTTTGCTAACAACACATGTATTGGTCCACTTACACTGTGTAGTTGGGCTGCATTTCTTGGGACTCCATAGAGAGAAATGCACCAAAAACCTTCTGGTGCTGTGCTGCAGTTTATAGCTGCTTCCTCAGACTCAGGCTGATTGGCAGAGTGATGTCAGTTGAAACAGATGCATGTGCTGAGGCAAGACCCGTGGAGCACACGTGATGTTTGAAGGGTATAAATAGGACTCAACAGACAGTGATGGAGGCTGAGCTAAGCTTGCTTCTAGAGCTAGCTGTGCAACGCTTGTGGGTCTCTCAGAGAGAGAGCCACAGCTGAGAACTTCTGGTGTTCCTCTGGGTCCCTCCTACTGACTCGAGCCAAGGCCTGGCTGTCTGCTAGGTAGTGCCACCGGTGCTGATTTGTGTTGGCTGTCCCAACTCTAGCCCAACTGCTGGTGTATCCACGACGTGTTTGTAAGGGGGGTTGAGCTGCTACCCTGTGAACTGAACTGTCCATTTCCAGACAACACAGACGAGAGTTGCTCCAAAGAACCTTTCCAAACAGGTCCACTTCCCCTGTATCCTTTCTTTTCCACTGCCTCTGGTGGGTGGTGGGTTAAAAAGGGGGTTAAAGGGTTTAAGAAATATCATTCAAAATAAGGTTTGAAAAAAAATTAAAGTTACACCTCTCAGCTGTTGAGAATGGGTTATTGGTCACCCAATATTGATGCAACGAGGCCAGTCTTTGTGTTTACCTCTAGTATTGTTTGTCTAAGGAAACTATAGGTACCAGTGTTTGATCCATACATGTCTAAGGTTATACTGTGTTCTTGATGAATTGTTCCCTTAATCAATATGAAGCGACCTTCTTTGTTTCTTCTAAGTTTGGATCAAAGTCTACTTTGCCAAGGATTAGCACAGCTACACCTGTCTGCTCCCCAGTTTCAGTTGCTGGGGCACCTTCCATTCTCTCGCCATAAGGCTGTGTTTATTTTTGCCAGTCGGGTGCGTTTCTTGCAAGCAACAAGATTTGCTCGTTTTTAAAGCCAGTCTGCTAGTGAGTGTCATTTGATTGGGGGAACTAAGGCCATTTAAATTCAGTTATTAATAGGCCATGATGGTACACAGCTGTAATAACTGTATCTGGAAGATAGGGAACGGAAGATCACTCCAAGTTCAAAACCAGCAGATGCAACAGTAATTTTTCAGGATTCTGCTAAGGCTATATAGTGAGACCTCATCTTTAAAAACCCAAACTAACTGCCCCTAGAGGCATTGTAGGTGTGGCTGCTGTGTCACAGGTGCGTCAGTAGGTGGCAGAGAAGAGAGAGGCAGTGTATGCTCAGCATTCTGACCTACGAACATCTGAATGGTAGCCTGGGGAAAAAAAAATGACTCCCAGGGCATAACCCTGGCTGGGGCCACATGGACTGGCAAGAGAAAGTCCAAGACTAGAAAAACATCACCGAGGACCTCAGCCCGGGGCAGGAGTAAGCCTGAGACAGAGGAACCCCATATGGGACTGTTGTGCCGGAGAAATGTTAGTGATCCCCAAAAAACAGACAGGAGCCAATCTGATGCAACTCACAGCAGGGTCTTTATTCTATTTGAGCTAGCTCCAGCCCCCAACAGGCCACTGTCACACAGGATGGTTTTGGTGGTGGAGACGCCCCAAATGTCTATGGAGCAAGGTTTTATAGTAGGCAGCAAGCAGGGAGTACATGTACAAGCATCTCATTGGAAAGCTACTGTGGCCTTTAACACAATTGGCTGGTGCTGGAGTCATATCATAAACTTAACTTCTGCTCCCCTCTGCATTGGTGGTCATTGGGGAAAGGGAGGGCTTTGTAACCCGAGGGTGCAGGTTTGTTGGGGGAATAACCTGGAGACACTGGTCTTGTTAAGAATTAGCCTAGAGACTGGAGCTAGGCTTGGGTTTTATTTGGGGACAACTTGGAGACTAACGCTAGATACCAGCCTGTTAATTTACCTGAGTTCAAATGCAGGTCAGGTTCTCTAAAATGGAGTCTGAATTTAAAAGATTTGGCATCTCAGGACCATTCAGTGGCCTGAGCAAGGAGCCAGCCCAAGACGACTACCAGTTTAGTACCATGGGTCCAGACAGGGAGCTAGTCTGAGATGACCAGCAGTCGAACCCTGCACAGGCCTGAGGGTGCAGGCCAGAGATGATTCCTGCCTGGTGCCATAATGCCACAGCACTCCTGAGACCACTCCTGAGATGACCCCAGACACTCAGAGACCCTGGGTACCATAAAAGGAGCAAGTTATTGGTAGAGAAATAGAAGGGAAAGAGAAACAGAAGGACATGGGCACAATGAAGAGAGGCAGAACTGAAGACTAGAGGGTAGTGAGAAACAGCCAGATGTGAGTAGTTGGTGATGCCACCTGGGACCATGCTGGGGCCTTGTCTGGGTCCATGGCTGTGCAGCAGCAGAGACTGTTACCACCAAAGGTCAGACGGAAGTCTCTGATCTGGTCTGCTGTCCAGGAACATGTTGATATCTGAGGGCTGTGCAGAACTGGCCCCACCCCTCACCTGGGTATCATAGGAGACCTGGCCCCAGGGCACGACAGCAGAAGAGCTAACCTCACCCTTCACCAGCTGCAGTACTTAGGAGAGTGGGCCCCAAACACCACCCGGCACAGCAGAGCTGGTTGTGGAAGTTGTGGGTAAGCCAGCCTGAGGGAATGAACGTGGAAGAACTGGCTCTGCCACTTGTCTCCCATGGGATGGCATGGGTGAGGGAGAGATACCTTTCTCCCAGCCCCTCCCTCACTCCTTGCTACCTGTGCCAGGTGAGGAACCAGGCCTTGGATTCATGAGAGCAGTAAAGTTGGCTGCAGCACTCAGGAGGAAGATGTCTTCCCTCTTGCCTCTCACCATCTATAGCAGGCAAGAGAGCTGCCCCTGAGGTCATCAGAGTGAGAGACCGGGTCCTGTCCCACACCTACTGTGTTACTCAGGAGACTGGGCCCTGTCCCTCACCTAGGCTGCACAGTAGAGCTGGCCCTGGATGTGAGGGTTACAGGTGAGCCTGTCCCAGGGTGTTGAGAACAGGAGCAGGAAGTTAGCTGGTGAGCTACCAGGTTAAGTATGTGTCAGGGCCAGAGCCAGGGCTTTGAATTGGCCCACCCAACATCTACGCCATCAGTGAACTGGAGTGCATGAAGGGACCAATCCTACAAACCCAAAACTGCAGGATCTTCATGACACAGGGCATCAATGAGATCTCTGAGAGGGGGAGAGGGGTCCCCGTGAGGATCCAGAAGCTGGAGACCTGGTGCCAGACCAACAACTCGTTTGTAGTGAACATTTGCAAGCAAAGAAACATGGGCAGCTTCCACAACGAGACTGTTCTTTCTCTGTCGGTGGGGAGGTTGCAAAGGTGGAAGGTGGGTATGAGAGGAGGAAGGGGGTGAGTGAGATTGGGGTATGTGGTGTGAAATTCACAAAGAACCAACAAAAAGTAAAAAAAAAAAAAAATATTTAGTTATTAGTCAGTTTCTTAATTTCATAGCATGTTCCATGCTAGTTATACTGTTCCCTAATTCTTGGTGCTGTATTAGTGGGTGAGAACTGAGGTATGTTTCCAGGCCCGTAACAGTTCGATGCTTCTGCTGTTGTAGCTTAGATTTGTTTCTTCTCCCTGAGTGGTGTGGGGATCAGGGCATCAAGAGTGTGCTGTTCGACAAGAAGACTCCCAAACAACACAGGAGGAGAAATCAAAAGTAACACGT
The DNA here is from genome assembly GCA_030674055.1 of Rhabdomys pumilio. NCBI lineage: Eukaryota > Metazoa > Chordata > Mammalia > Rodentia > Muridae > Rhabdomys > Rhabdomys pumilio. The sequence goes on from JANHMN010000002.1 coordinate 225,040,594, forward strand.
TCAAAGTGCTACACAAAACACAAGAAACGTGAAAAACAACGTGGCAGCTCCAAAAGCTGAAACTCCTTAGCTACTGGATTAAAGATCTTGAAACAGGGGCCGGAGAGATGCCTCAGCAGTTAAGAGCACTGACTGCTCTTCCAGAGGTCCTGAGTTCAAATCCCAGCAACCACATGGTGGCTCACGACCATCTGTAATGGGATCTGATGCCCTCTTCTGGTGTGTCTCATATTCATAAAGGAGAGGTGAAAGGCAGAAGATGGGGCTACAGAGATGGTTAAGTGGGTCAGAGCACTTGCTAAGCAAGTTTGAGGACCTGAGTTTGGATCCCCAGCACCCATGTGAAAAGCTAATTGTAGCCCAGCTTGCTGTGGCTCACCTGTTACCTGAGTGCCGAGGCAGAGTAGAGACAGGAGGATTGCTGGAGCTTGCTGGCTGCCAGCCTAGCTGAAAGATCCGCAGGTGTGGTGAGAGATTCTATCTCAAGAAAATAAGGCAGAGAGCAACAGAGGGCACATAACAACAACCCTTAGCCTCTGTGCTGCACATAGATGCATGCAACCACACACACACATGTGCACACACATGCATAGGCCTCGCATACTCATATATCAGATCATCCCTGGAAATCGGTGCCCTCTCTGATCTGCTTAGCTCATGATACCCTGCTCTGGGAAAGTCCTCGACATTGTGATTGGCTAGTATTTCTAGTATGTCCTCAGGCTCCTGGGGCTCTGATGCTCCACATCTGCCCGGGCATCCTTTGGACCACACTGAGATTGCACGGTATTAACTGGGTCTTGCTCTTCCACATACACTTCGATGGATACCCTCTTTCAGCTACCACATTCTACAGCAGGCCGCCTCTGATGTGAAGAGGAGCCCAGCTCCTTCACTAGACTGCATTCCTTCATGGACACCCTCCTCCCATGACTAGGGTGCTCCTCCTGTGCCAGGCTGCTCCCCCTGCGCTCCACCTCCTGTGGGAGCTTTTCTCACCCTCCTTGGGGCAACTTTCCCTCTGTACTACCGCCTGCCCTGCGCTGGGGCCATCCTCCGCATCTACCTGGCTCTGCTCTGGGTGCCAACAGCCCTCCTACACAGATGTCCTCCAAACTGTTCCAGCTCTGACGCCTACACTGGGCCCCTTGGACCCCTCTCCTCAGGGCACATACCTACCTTGGTCTGCCTTATCTAATGGCTTTAGGGTTGGCTAGTTCTGTTTCTGAGGGGAAAGAAAGGGCAGAAAGTCTTTTATGAGAACATGTGTAAAAAAATAATGCTGATATAGTCATTAAAGATTAATGTTCTACCTGACAAATGTACGAGTGCCCACTCACTAAGCTATCACTGAGGTCAAAAGAGGGTACGTTCCACCTCCAAAGCTCTTTGTCTTCTTCCAAATCTCATCTCCTCAGATCCTCTCAAAGGCTCGTCTATTGTTAACAGCCTCGTTTCTTTCTTCATATTTTCAAAAATGTATTTCCTCATATATTTGGCCTTTGACAGACAGGGTTTCACTACTTAGCTCTGACTGTCCTGGAACCCACTATGTAGACAATATTTGTCTTGAACTCACAGAGATCTGCCTGCCTTTGACTCCCAAGTGTTGAGATTAAAGGTTTGCACTACCATGTTTAGCCAAACATATCTTTTTATTATTTTCTTCTCTCTCTCTCTCTCTCTCTCTCTCTCTCTCTCTCTCTCTCGTGATTTTTTATATTCCTGTGCCATCTATTGGATAGATAACCACAATATCTCTATTCTGCCATTTAGATTGCTTACAATTCTTCTTTGCACGTGCATGTGTGTGCTGGCATGCAAGTGTGTATACATGTTTGCATGTGTGAGTGAATATGTGTGAGAGTGTACATGCTTGTGGAGGCCCGAGGTTGACACTGGTCTTCAACCACTCCCCATTTTACATGTTGAACAGGGTCTCTCAGTCGAACCCAGAGCTATCCATCACGCTCTACCGATCCATCATCTCTGCCTCCCAAACCTGGGATCACAAGCAGGACCCCACGACGGATCCAGCATTTACACGAGTGGTAAAGATCCAACTCTGCTGTGTGGATGCTTCATCATGGAGCCAACTCCCCAGTCCTGGGCTGCTTACATTTCTCAGCATACAAAATTCTGTGAGCAAGCTTGTGTGTGTTTGTTGGAGGACACAGTGGGGGTTCTAGCAGGTTATTCAAGCTGAGTCCAGACTGGGTAGGTTGCACCGTTTCTATATCTTCAACTTCTGGATGCCAAACTATTTCCCAAAGCATTTACATGAGTTTGCTAGCTGCTGTTGATAGTGGGAGGTTCTATTGCTCCATTTCCGTGGCATCTGTCAGGACCTTTTCATGTTTACCATGCACGGAAGAGTATAGACATAGCCCAGAGTGGTGGGACACACTTTAATCCCAGCCATTGGTAAGCACAGGCAGGCAGATCTCCGTAAGTTCAAGGCAAGCCTAGTTTACATAACAAGTTCTAAGCCAGGCAGGGCTACATAGAGAAACCTTGTCACAATAAAAAGTATTAAAGTACATGTTATGGATGAAATTTGAATTTTTAATATTAATGAGGCTAAGCTTCTCCTTTTACCTCTATTAACCATGGAGATATTTCCCATACTTTCCTATTCAGACTTTTTTTTTTTTTTTTTTTTTTTTTTTTTTTTTTCCTTCTCTGAGTGGCCTAGCTTTTCCTTGCCAGTTTTAAGCATTATAAAAATTTCCCACAATCAAAAAGAGTCTCCCAAGATTCTTACTAGTTTATTGGTTTTATATATCTGGCATTTTTTTAATTTTTTGGGGGGTGATTGGTTTTGGGGGTTTGTTTTGGTTTGGGTTTTTTGTTGTTTTGTTTGGGTTTTTGTGTGTGTGTTGTTGTTGTTGTTTTTCAAGACAGGGTTTCTCTGTGTAGGCCTGGCTGTCTGGAATGCTCTCTGTAAACCAGACTGGCCTCAAACTCAGAGACTCTCCTGGCCCTGCCTCCCAAGTGCTGGGATTAAAGGCGTACACCACCACATCTGGCAATGTTTTAATTGTCTTATTCCTTTCTGGTGTTGGTAATCAAACCTAGGAATCTATAGTACATACTGGGCAAGCACTGTATCTCAGAGACACATCCCCACTCACCCAGCACTGATAAGTTTTTTTTTTTAAACCTTTTACCTTCCCTACCCCAGACATAGGAATCTTCTTTTAAGTCTAATCCTTCAACAGCTTCAGTTTTTAATTTTTCTTTTAGTGGGGTTGTGTGTGGCTGAGCTCCCAGTGCCAGCTGTCATATAGGCCATGTTTATTCTAACTCTCAAACGTTTCCCACAGACTGTCCTTAAGCCAGCGGAATAGAAATTTAAGAAACATTTAAAGATATTCTGCTGCCCTGGGTTCCCACTACTTCTCTACTGAGAACACTTCTTTCCATTAACTAAGTTACCTTTCTTTTTACACAGTGATACATTATATTTCTAAGTATTCTACTTGGTACTGTTTCAAATATTTCTATCATTTTTCGGTCTCTTTCTCAGCTATGGTTTTAATGCTCTCTCTTAACTAATCTCTATTCATTTCATCCTGATATTCATCTTCATTGTTTTATTAAAATGCTTTCATAACTGTCAACCTTTTTTAGATATGTATGCTGTTTGTAGTGGGATGTTTTGAGGTGTGTATATACTATGAGATCACTAAATCAAGCTAAGTAAACACACCCAACACTACTTAGTTATCTGCTTTTATTTTTTATTTATTTGTGTGCTGAGGGTTTGGGGGAGTGGATCCACTCATGTGCCTGTCCATATGGCGGTCAGAGGACAACTTTGTGAAGTTTTTCTCTCCCACCTTTATGTGGGTTCAGGATGTTGGATGCAGGTGGCCAGGCTTACGCAGCAAACACCTTTGCCGGCCGAACTAATTTACTGGTTCCCCTTCACCATGTAAATGAGAACTTTAGTGTCTAGAATCAAAAAATTGCAAGTGCTTTTATTTGTTGGCCATTTGAATTTCTTCTTCTGAGAATTGTTTGTCCTCTAAACTCCATGTGCATAAACAACAAATATTAAAAAGACCAGTGCTTAGATTTTAATAAATGAATTTTTAATATATTTTGTTTTACTGTTAGTTTAATCACAACATAGCCAGTTTAATGTAAATCTATTAGCACTGATTGAGACATTTTTTTAAATGTTCATATGCTGATTTATTTATTTATTTTTATCTTTTGGTTACTGGAAAAATATATTTAAATTATCTTCTGATTAGTCCTACGATAACATCAAACCAGGTAACTTGAGAGCAATGGTTCTCAACCTTTCTAACCCTGCAACCCTTTAATACAGTTCCTCGTGTTATGCTGGCCCCTCAACCATAAAATTATTTCATTGCTACTTCACAATTCTAATTTTGCTAGTTGTGGATTGTAATGTAAACATCTGTGTTTTCTGAGTCTTTGGCGACCCCTGTGAAATGGTTATTTTACCCTCAAAGGGTCAGGACCCACAAGTTGAGAGCCACTGCTTTAGACCATCCCAACCAGTAAAAAACTAAAATCAGATCCCCTGGAGGACTCCCAACCCACACCTTTGAATACTAATCTTCTGAAGTGAATTAAGCAAGACAACCATCAGTTCTGGATGTTCCCAGGTGCGCTGGAGGGGAGATGAGTGGACTGTCCACCAGCCTTTCCCTCACTGGCTTCTTTTCAATTGCTCAACAGAAAACAACCTGTGACTTTTGCCTAAAGCAATCGCTTCAAGTTAACCCAAGACAACTTTGAAGATCTGGCCCACAGTGCCTCTATCAGGGCTCCTTTTGCCCCAAGCTCCTCCCTAACCCAATTCCTCATTCAATCATATCCTTGCCCTGTGACGATTGACATCTTTCCGGACACTCAAACGCTGCATGGTGAGGGGTTTAGCATAGGGTCTGCATGTCCATTCACCACCAGCTTGCTAAGTGGACTCCTGTAGGGTCATCCGCCTGTTTGAGCCTATTTATGCCCCTTTCCTATGTTTTTTAAAACTATTTGTTTGTTTTATTTTGTGTATACAAGTGTTTTGCCTGGATGTAAATATAGGCAACACATGCACACAGTGCCCGGGAGACCAGAAGAGGGTGTTGGGTCCCTTGAAACTGGAGTTAAAGATGGATGTGAGCCACCATGTGGGTGCTGGGAACCGAACCTGGGTCGTCTGCATGAGCAGCAAGTGCTCTTAACTACTGAGAAATCTCTCCAGCCCCTCTTTTGCTGTTTTTAGCAAATTACCTGAGCTGTCCAGATTTGTGGGTATAACAGTAGAAGCCAAGCGTGAAGGGCTGCCAAGTGGGGATGTGTAGCCCACAGCCTCGTACTCAATTCATTGGTCCACCTTACTCTGTCTGTATTTGGGCCAGGGGCCAGAGGAATCAGGGTATTGCTGCTTGTGGTTTGTCTTGCTCCTTATCTCCCGCCTTTCCCAACCCCACTCTATGTTTGTGATTTTCACTCTGCCATATGCCTACTCTGTCTCCTCCTCTGGGTAAAATGAAGCATTTCTCCTTCCTGAAGCCTACCCTAATGTCACAGGCCACAGAACATCTCTGCCCCATATGTCAAGGCCCTGACCCCTTGGTCCCTTCTTGCTTCACCCTTTTCTAACTTCTACCTGTTGGAATCATGCGACTTTCCCCTTCCTCGGTCTATATACTAACAGTGACACCTAATGACCCCTGTACTCATCTGAGGTGGATTCGAACACAATCTTCACAAGGTGCATTCTTGACAACCCACTAGGTACTGTTTATTCTTTCTGTAGCATTTTCTTACATTTGAAAAGACCCTTATAAACCCCCAAACAATTGACTAAATCATAGTGACAAACAGGTAATGTTAAAAAGATAAGAGGAAAGGTTATTTAGAGCAAGCAATGCCATCTTTCAGTTCTGAATCATTGGTGTGGCCATATTTATGGAAGATTTCACGTCCATGGACTAAATAAAAATGGAAATAGCTTGTAAGGACCTACTAGAATCAAGGGCCTGAGATAGTCTCAGAAGGGATACACCCAGGTATGGAGAATTCAAAGTAACAGTATCCTCACTAGCCAAAAAGGACACTTCCCCCACCTTACAGAAGCAGCTTTCTCTTCATTATCTCAATAAGCAGAGATAAACAGGGCTAGGAGTCTGGGTGAAAGAGCCGAGACTGCTGAAGGGTGGGAAAGTAGGGGAAATCTAGACCAGGAGGTAGGGACTGGGCACTGGGTGGAGGGGTGGAGTCAGAGAAAGTATTTGGGGCAGCAACAGTCCTGTAACTATAGACAAAAGGGGGCCTCAGTGCCAGCAACAGCTTATGGGCAAGGAGGTAGGCAGAGAAGACGTTGTCTGGGTACCCTCACCCCTACCCACACCTGATCCAAGAGGACGATCCAACAGGAGGTTGGTCTTCCAACATTTTCCATGTGGCTTGAAAGGATGATGATTTATGGTACAACCACGGGCACCAAGTTGCTGGTTTTATGGTTTGATTTTGCGCCCTCTAGAGGAGAAAGGAATAGGATGATAGAAGTCACACCGTGTAGAGAAACAGACTTCTCTAGGGATAATCATAATTGATCCCCTAACTCCCGGGTCACAAATGGGTTTTGTGGCTTAAGAGATGCCCGTATATGGCTTCTCCTATGGGACGATAACCCACTGGGCATTGACATGGATGCCAGATTTTCTGGAGCTTGGCAAAATCAGGTAGGCCTGCAAGTGGAGACCGAGTGCCTGAAACTAGGATGGAGAAACAGGGCTCCTCAGATTGGATTGGATGTAGGAATTGGGAGGCACAGGTGCCATGCTGTCTCTCTTCCCACAGTGTGGGTTTCCATGGTCTTTGTAACCTGGACGAAGAGGGGAAGTGCTCTTCAGAACCTACCCGCCTCTTCCAGGCTCATGCAGACATTGCCACAGAAGGCGTGGCAGCAGCGAAACTGGTCCTCACAGTCCAGGTGAGCCCTGCAGTAGCTTTTGCACTGCGTGCTGGTCGGTCGCGCCAGGCAGGGCTGCAGTTTGGGCCTTGTTAAAACTGAGAAGGAATACATAAGCAGCGACTCCCCTAACCGAGAGCATTTCTCACTGTTGCCATCAGCTCCAGTGCTCAGGAGTCCCCTTCTGCCTCCTCTCCCTACCCAACAGCCTAGCGATTTCTTTTTGGTTCTTTTTGGTTCTTGGACGAAAGGACCACTCCCCAGTACTCTCCTTAATCCCAGAGGGCACTGTAACTTTATCCACATGAACTTTAAACTCAAAAAATTAAGTCTAATTCTCAAAGCAAAGAGTCCTTTATTTTCACCTTATTTTACAGGGTGGAAGGAATTGGGTCCCAGGGTAGGGAAAGCACCTGCCTCCTGGCGGTTGACTGTTTGGTTCTCTGTATGATTACACACTCTAGATGCTAATCCCTTGTCAGAGGAATGGCTTGCAGATTTCTTCCCAGCCTTTGGTCTGTCTCTTTCTTCTATTTTGCTGTGCCAAAGCTTTCTAATTTGAGACCCTCTGCTGACTCTTTCCTTTATGTCCCAAACTAGTGGAGTCCTCCTAAGCCTGCAACTTCAAGTGTCCTCCCCACAGTTTCCTCTAGAGCAGTGGTTTTCAATCTTCCTAACACTGTGACTCTTTAATACAGTTCCTCACGTTGTGGCGACCCCACACCCCAGCCGTATAATTATTCTTATTGCTACTTCATAACTAATTTTGCTACTGCTATGAACCTTAATATATCTTATGTGGTCCCTGTGAAGGGGCTATTTGACTCTTCGAAGGGGACGAGACCCGCAGGTTGAGAACCACTGTCCTAAGTGTTTCAAAGCATCCTGCACTAGCGTAAACACTCCGAAAATAAATAAGCTATTGAACAGAAGTAATGACTGATAAGTGCATGGGGGAAAACGTTATGCATCCCCAGCCAAACACTGCCTAGAGAGGCGAGGCAGGGGGAGGGGCCTTTAAAGTGGATTGGGGGGGATTGGCTCAGCTGCTGAGGGAATCGGAAGGGAAACTCCGCAAAACTAATAGAACAACCACACCTTATTATCCTTGGGAATATCTCCCAGGAATCAGAACAACATACAATAAATACTGCATACCCATGATCATGGCAGCAACATTCACAGGTCAATGTATAGAATTAGCCTAGGCTGCCCATCATTGAATAAATAAACTGTATATATACATACATAATAATATATTAATATATAATCTATTATTAATATATAATAGTTGTATATAATGTAAATATAATTATATATATTAATATATAAAATTCCTAGAAAGGATGAAATTAATGGAGGCAGATATCATCGTGTTAACAGAAGTATGACTCAGAAAGACCAGTGATGTCTGTTTTCTCTCATATGCAGAACCTAGTTATTTTAGAGAGATGGAAGCTGGAGTGTCTTACTTGGGGGAAGAGCCCCTATGGGAGGAAGGATGGAGAAAAGTTTGAGGGGTCGATGTGATTAAGGCACCTCATCTACCGTGTGGAAATGTCATGTCAAAACCTATGTTTTGTACAAATAATATATGTTAGTTTTTTAAATACAAAGAATCAGGGGCTTTTTCAGAAAATCAGAGTCTCAGGCCCCAATGTGACAGCTCACAACTGTCTCTAACTCCAGTTGTGGGGAATCTGACGCCCTCTTTTGGCCTCTGTGGGCACTGCACACACACGGTGCACAGACATTCAGAGGCCAAACCCACAAACACATTAAATAAAAGCAGAAAGGAAAGAGCCTGCCTTCCACATTTCTTCTGCCTCACTTCCTCATTTCTGGCTGGAACAGCTCCCAGGAACTCAGCTTTCTTTTGGAACGTTTCTCCTTTCAGTCTTTACCCATCTCCCTTCCACTCTGTAGAATTTCTTTCTTGAAAAATCACTACTGGACTTCTACAACGTGCACATCTTCGTTTTTCTCACCGTGGCCAAGGTTCTAAAACACCCAATTCCCTCTAAATGGTGGGGGCACATAGTAAGAAATCATCACAAACCCTTTGTGAATTTTTGGTCTGTTTCTGGAGCTCATAACTGAGAATACCAGTTCCCAGCAGCTTGAGCTAGACGCCTTCCAGGCAACATCTAAACCATCTGGAACCATCCACAGATCAATGTTCTAGACAGAAACCTAGTGTGGCTGCCAAAGTCCCCAACAGACATAAAAATAACATCTTACTTGCAGCATCAGGAGACGCTCCAGGTTGAGATCTAAACGTCTGGTTTCCTTCCAGTGCCCTGGCTTTCAAAACAAGGGATGTTCTGGGGTGCCCCAGCCCACCCCTGTCCCTGAAACGGGGCTAGAGAATGCTTAGGATTACTCATTTTCTGCCCAGTCCCCACTTTGAAGCCCATGCAAAATACCTACTGTAATCCGGAATTTGGATTTCAGAAAAAAATCTGTCCTTCCATCTTGCCAACACTGGCAGGCCTAATGTGCCGAGCAGCAGCAGTATCTGAAGAGTAACTTGCCACTTCATGAGGCCAACCGTGGGCATCAGGCTGCAAAGCTGGCAGGAGACTCAGTGTTGCAACAGGACCTGCTAGGCGCACAAAGAATTCCTGGTGGGGAGCTGGAAACACCCATGCCTGCCTGGCCTCTCAGTGCCCTGCCTGATTTTGCACCGTATCCCCCCTCCATCCACACTACCATCTGGCCTGAGGTCAGTTCTTCACGATGTCCTCTCACCTTCCTTTCCGTTGCCTAGTGGAGCCAGTCACACCTTTGCATGTTTGTGTTTGGGAAATTTTAAAAGCAGGAAAGCACAAGAAAAAATAGAGGCTCTCAGTTATTCATTACCTAGGGCTGAGCGTCCAGGAGACCGTCCAGGTTTTCTGCTCTATCGAAATGCAGATCTCCTTCTACAGCTAATTAATTTACACATTTTTCATAAAGTTGTCATCACATTATACCTACTGATTTTAATATTTGTCATCTAATCAAATATTTATTTTCTATAATACGATTTTTTTAAAACAAGTGCTTTTTTTTCTTGTGTAACACACAAACACACACACACACACACACACAAATCCTTACTGAATTTTCACCCAGTGAACACACCCATGTAGGTATCACAAGGCTCTATGTCTAGCCCCCAGGACTGGGAAAATCAAGTAAGATTGAGGTCAAGTCATGAGTCCATATTTATGTAAACTCAACTGGAATAGAATGGGAGTTTGCTGAAGAAAGGACTTAACCAGTGTCAGGTGAAAAGATTTGGAAGCATGAGCCCCATGATGGAGCCTGTGATAGACTCCATGAGGGAGCCGGTGATGGACCCCGTGATGAAGCCTGTGATTGACCCCACAATGGAGTTTACAGTTCTCTAAGGGAAGGAAGCCATGCCCGAGCTGGCTTGCTTCTTCTGTCTTACCCTGTGATGCCCAGTCATGTGTTTGAAAAATACTTTCATTAGGTCTTTGAAAACTTCATAGCATGTATTTTGATTATATTGAGCCCCAACTTATCCACTTAATTACTCCCAAATCCATCCCTAATTTCCTGTCCTCTTTTTCTTTCCCCATAACCCCTCAACTCCAATTTGAGCTGCTCATATCTCCTGGAGGTGGGCTCATCCCCTGAAACACATCCACTGACCTTCCAGGGACTCCACCCTGAAAGAAACCATCCAGAGATCCTCCATCAGAGCTGGGGGCTTGTGAGTTCTTTTCTACTCCATGATAGAATGTTGTCGGGCTTGCTCTTGTGTAGGCAACCACAGCCACTGTGAGTTTGTGACTGAGGGGTCCTGGGATGTCCCGAAAACACTGATTGACCTGGGCCTTCCCCAACCTCTGTTGATTCAACACACTAACAGGTCTGTCAAGCAGGTGCCACTGCAATGCTTTTGAAATTTATAGTCTCCAGAACCATGAGCCAAAGAACCTCGGTTCTTTATGAATCACCCAGCCTGGGATAGTCACTTATAACCAACAGGAAAGTACCAAGACAGTGGTGCTCAGTCGGTAACGGGATGGTGGTCAGTAGATCACTGGACGAACTGAAGCCATGGGAAGCAGTGGGGTCTCCGCATCACTGCTGCGATGGGCCTGCCCAAGATGAAGATCAGACCAAGTGTGAGGAAAACATCAGATGAACCCTGAGTAAGGAGACATAGCAAGTAAGTGTCCTGCATAAATCTCTACATAAACCATGCTTGCACAACCAGCAAAACTGAGTGACTCGGGATTACAATGTGTGACTTTCTTCTGCTGATGGTTGAATTGTTCTAATATGTGGGGGGAACACAACAGACTTGAGATGATGAGCTGTTTCTCTGGTAACTATCAAATGCTTCCAGAAAGGCTCTCTGCATTGTGCCTTCAACTTTTCCAAAAGCTTGATACTATTTCAAACTAGAAAAAGAAAAGTAAGAACAATCAAAATACTTCCAGGGCATTCTCTGAGGATTGATGGGGCTCAGACACATAAAACGCTGGGTGTGGCATCCACTATATGGTCTCAAAAATTATTAAATCATGTAGAAAGTTATTCTCTCTGAGGTTTAATGTGTCCTATAAAATTTTCACTGCTCTAATGCTTTCTATTTATTTATAGCATTGAAGATTGACCTAGGACCTCTCTCAGATATTAGGCAAGTATTCTACTGAGACGCATCTTTATCACATTTTATGTTCTCTTGAGACAGGTCCTTGCTAAGTGCCCAGACTGGCCTTGAGCTCGCCTGCAAAGCTCAAGGACTACAAACAAGTTCTGCGATGCCTGGCATTTCATTTTAAACTCGTCTGATTTGGTTTGGGCAGATAAATCACCCTCACACTACAGACCGTCCTTCAGCACCACTGGCTTCCACTCACTGGATATTAGCAACACTCCTCTGATGTTAAAACCCAAACTGCCTCCAAGAATTTGTCAACTGTCATCGTAGAGGCTGTCGTGCCCCTGTTTAGCACTGGGGAGATGGATCTGTATGTAAAGTGCCGGCCGTAGAAACATGAGGCCCCGAGACCAGGTTCCCAAAACTCAAGCGGAAAAACCGGGCACAGCATCAGGAGGAAAGTGGAGACAGCCAGATCCCTGAAGCTCACAGCCAATGTAGCTGAGTCAAGAAGCTTCAGGTTCACTGAGGGACTCTGTCTCAGAAAAACAAAGGGGGAGACAGATCAAAGAAAGACACCAGATGTCAACCTCTGGCCTACAGGCACATACACATACACACACACTACTGAATACATATGACACTTATGTACCTATAGATACCCTGATGAGTACATAGCATGTGAGTGCATACACATGCAAACACACACAAACATACATGCAAACACACACATACAGTAGCAACTGCACATAAGTGCAGATGCCCACAGATGGGTATGGACATTGGATGTCCTGGATCTGGAATTACTGGCAGTTGTGAGCTATCTGATATGGGTGCAGGGAACCCTACCTGGGTTCTGTAGAAGAGCAGTTAGTGCTCTCAACTGCTGAGCCATCTCTAGCCTACTTCTCAGGTACTTCTAATGCCTTATCTATCTATCTATCTATCTATCTATCTATCTATCTATCTATCTACTCTTGCATAAAGACTGAAACACTGGGTGTGGTTCCTTTCTGAAGAAGATTAATCTTGTTACTTTTAATTCTATGTGTTACAGACGGTTGTGAGTATGGAGATTGAACTCTGGTCCTCTGCAAGAGTAATAGATTAACCACTGAGCCACCTCCCCCCGGGGCCCTCAGGTGCCATCTTATCTTTCTGCCTCTCTGAGAGAATGTGTTTATTTCCTGTACAATCTTTCAGGACGATGTGTGTTTGTTTGTTTTCATTTTCTAGATCTGAAAGTAATGACATGCCAAAGGATACTTTTGGTGATTGTGACTGATGGCATTTGCATTGCTTGGTGATCTTCCTCGATTTGTGGTGGTATGGTGTCCATTATTAACCTGGGAAAACTTTTCTATTGTTAATTCAGATTTTTTTTCTGTCCTTTGCTTTTTTCCTCTCTCTTGTTCTGTCAACAGTCTCATTACACATACCAATACCATCTAGGGGTCTTTATAGGATTCGTTTTCTCTGCCAATTAAAGAATTCAAAGGCAGGAAAAACCTCCCGGTGCAGCAGATGGTAGCAAAGAAATCTCCGTCACCGTCACCGTCCGGCGGTAAGGCTCTTGAAGAATTTTGCTCTGCTGGTTTAGGGTTGGTCATTGAGTGGCCAGCAACAATTATGTGTAACATGTAACCAATTAGGTGTCAACAACCACGTGAAACACATGTGACTGTCTTGAGCCAGTTTGTGTCAGTAGGGGGCCTGCTGTTGGGAGCAAGGCCTTTTGTTTTAAGCTGCCCCTGCTTTTGTCTCTCTATCAGGCAGGAGGTCGAAGAAGCCATCTCTGGTTACTTTTGTTTCCTAAACCCGTCCTCTCTCCCTATCTGCCTACCAGAGAGTTCACCTAACTCCTAGTCTCTGAAAACCTTTGGGCACTTCCCACATTCTTAGATATTGCCTTCTGATGATTTTTAATTTTTTTTTTTCTTAAGTTTTTCTTCGGCTTTTCAGCTTTGAATGTTTGTTCTGAGATATTCTCAAGGCCAGAGATTCTTCATTTGGACTTCATCTGTTGATGATCTCCTATGTGGTTGTTTGAATGAATTGCCCTCACCCACCCCATGGTCATAGGTATTTGAATACTTGGCCTCTGGTTCACGGTGCTGTTTGGGGAGGCTTAGCAGGTGTGCCCTTCCTGAAGGAAGTGTGTCACTGGAGGAGGGCCTTGGTTGAGAGTTTTAAAAAGAAGACTTGTTGGATTCCTGGTTTCTCTCGGATTCGAGCTTGTGACTCAGGGTGTGAGCCCTCAGCTTCTGTTCCTGCTGCCATGTCTGCTTGTTCCCTTGGTTGCCATGAGCTCAAACCTGAACTGTGGCTGTCTCCTCATGCTTCCTCCAGTGTCTTTCTTCTGAAGCTACAGCAGAATACCCTGATTTATTTTATTATTTTAATTTAGATGTCATCCCCACAGGGTATGTGTGGTTCTGGAAAGCTCCAGCAGCACATATGAAGCAGAACTCAGTCTCTGGAGCAGATCCTCTAAACAGTCTGGAATGTCAGAAGTGGAGTTTTCCTTTTCTCTTTTCCTCTCCAGGGAGAAGCTGGGGGCTGGCAAGTCGCTAAGCTGTGCCACTCGGCCATGGGACCATCATGAAGAGGGGGTACTTGGAGTGCTCCTAGAAGCTCTGGCATGCTGGTTTCACACTTGCCTAGGGTGTAAATGCATTTTGGCTGCTCTCTGTGTGTTTTGAACACACAGTTAGTATGTGCATAGATGTTGAATTGGTGCTCTATGAAGGGAGAACCTAGACTCACTATTGCAATGTCTTTCTGGCATCATTCTCTGATTGGCCCATTTTAAACCCTCCACAGGTGTGCAAGCCGTGATAAAGGACTGTCACCATCTGGGCTTTGTCTACTAACTGTCTCAATCCACTGTGACTTGACACTTATGTTCTCCTTGTTTGGTTATCTTTCAATTTTTTCTGTGTTTTCAAAGTCATGTTTTCAGTAGCACGCCAATTTATTCATTCTACACTTGAAGGCTGCTGAGAATCACTCTGTAAAACTAAAGCTCACCTTGGCACGAAAGATGAACTTTTTATCCTTGCACTGTGGGTGTGCTGGCTGCTAGGCTGTCACTGAAGATGCAAAATAATTTCTTACTGAAGAAATTCATGAACTGGCAGAGTGGCTCAGCAGGTAAAGGCACTTACTATTAAGCCTAGGGACCTGATTTTAAAGAACCACAAGATAGAAGAAGAGAACCAACCTCTGAAAGTTGATCTCTGACCTCCACACACAAGAGGTATGTACCTCCTCCAATGTACTAATCAATCAATCAATCAATCAATCAATCAATAAACGTAATAAGAATTTTTACAAGGACGTGCCATGTCCTTCAGTACCATCAGGATAACTAGGGAGCCAGGACTGAAAATGACATGTTCCCTCGGCACACTGGTTCCTTCAGGCTTGACTGTTTCCTCCCTGGGGCAGGACATACACCTGTTGTCAGTTGCTGTTCTTCTAAGGCTTCATGGGGCTGGAATAATTCACTAATGGTCTGGATTATGTTGCTGCCTTGGCTGCCTCAAATTGTGCACCGTGCACGCTGTAAACTAAGAACAACACAGTCACTTCTTGTGCTTTTCCAAACCCTCGGGTGCCAAGAGGCATACCTTGGCCTTTCAACCTCTTTATTTTGAGTTCTTTTTAAGATCTGTGTCCCCCCACCCTCACCCCCACCTCACCCTGGGACTCTCATGGAGGTTAGAGGGCAACTTCCATAAGCCAGTAGGCACTTTTACTTGGTAAATGCTTTTTTTGTCTTAGTGTGGCTTTTGTTGCTGTGATAAAGCACTAACCAAAAACAACTTGGAGAGGTAAGGGTTTGTGTGACATACAGGTTACAGTCCACCAAGGCAGGAACCTGGAGGCAGGAACGGAAGCAGAGGCCTTGGAGGGACGCTGCTGACTGGCTTGCCCTTTAGGTCTTGCTCAGCCTGCTTTCTTATACAACCCAGGACCACCAGCCCATGGATGGCCCCACCCACTGTGAGCTGAGCTCACTGGCCTCAACCATCAGTCAAGACGATGCCCCACAGGCTCACCTACAGGCCAGTCATACAGAGGTGTTTCCTCAGCTGAGGCTCCTTCCTCTCAGATGATTCTAGCTTGTTTCAAATGAACAAAAACGAGCCAACACATTGCCTTCCTTCGGTTTGCTTGGTCTAATGTCATCAGATGAACTCACACATTTCTGGTTGTAGATGCTGGTTTCCCATGGACATAATCCCTGGGTTTTTCACAGCTATGTCTGTTCAGACTGGAGAGGCAGAGGGAAGACAGCGACCATGTCATAGCTGGATCTGTCTGGATCAGTCTCTGTCACCTTGACTCATAAAACCCAGGCCTCCTTCCAGGAAGTCTCCCCCTCCCTCTCCTCTTCTTTCTCTCCTTCCCTCTCCCCCCTCCCTCCCCCTCCCTCTCCTCCTCTCTTTCCCTCTCCCCCTTCTCCCTCCCTCATTTCCCTTCTTCCCTCCCCTTCCCTCTCTTTGCCCCCCTTCCCCTACCTCTCCCCCTTTCCTCTAGCCCCTCCCCCTTTCCTCTAGCCCCTCCCCCTCTCTCCTGTCTTCCCTTCCTTCTTTCTTTTCATTTTCTCTCTTGGTTTCTGCGATCCACTTACAATGGCATTGTTCATTTTTAATGTGCAGTTCCTTGACTCTTAAGATGTTCCCAGGGCTATGCAGTTATGATGCATTTGCATGAACCTTAAAGCACTCGGGACGTATCTGCTTCACATGCACACACACACATACAGTTTAGAATAAAAGCTTCTTATGAATCTTCCTACTACCTTATGTTTCCTATCTGCTGGCAGGAAATCATCAGACGTGGTTCTGGGAGAGGGCAGAGCTACAGTTAAAAGATCCTTGAATTGTGGCATACATGACTACCCACCTACCACCCTCAGTAAAACTGGATCACAAACATAAATCTACTTAATTTGTTAGCCACATAAGTTTGTTGTTGCTGCTGCTATTGAACTAGAACTCACAATCCTCCTGCCTCAGGCTCACAAGTGCTGAGACTAGAGGCATATACCACTATGTCTGGCAACTCTATGGAATCTTTGTAAACCTCTTTGTATTTTTGCTACAGTCCTTAATAATTACACAGAAGAAGATACATTTGTATCTATGTCTATCTGGGATGAGAGCAACTGCTGGGACTGTGGGGGCTTTCTAACCAGAGACATAAGCATCTTTAATAGTGTGTGAGAACCACGGACTCCTCATGTTGGTACATAATACATTTATTTGGCAAAAGTTTAGACTTTCTCTGCATGAAGACATCAAGGAGAGAACAGAGAGGCCCTTAGCTGGAGAGAGTCCCTCCAGGGCAGCAGGCAGCATTCCTCTCAAGACAGTCATCCCTCAGCCCATAGCAGCAGGATCACATTGACACTAGACTTTCATCAGTGTTTTAAAGGGTTCTCTGAAAGAGAAAAATCAAATTGATAGACACCAGTATCCCTGGAAGCAAATCCATATCCAAACAACAGTGCCCCAAGCGTCAGAAGAATGACAGAAATTCTCTGTAATATCAGGAGCTGCCATCTCAAAATCAACTTTCTTGCCAGGCGGTGGTGGCGCACGCCTGTAATCCCAGCACTTGGGAGGCAGAGGCAGGTGGATTTCTGAGTTCGAGGCCAGTCTGGTCTACAGAGTGAGTTCCAGGACAGCCAGGGCTACACAGAGAAACCCTGTCTCGAAAAACCAAACAAACAAACAAACAAACAAACAAAAAATCAACTTTCTGAACCAGCAAGATGGCTCAGCAGATAAGAGACCAAAGTTGTATCTCAAGGACCCCAGAGATAAATAGAAGAAAACAGCTCTCACAAGTTGCCCTCTGACCTGCACACATATATGCACATATACACTGTGGCAGTGGGCATATACACTAAATAAACTTTAAAACAGACTGAAGAGATTTCCCCCAAAAGGTTTGCTGATTGACAGCTGGATACAAGGTCTTCTAGGGTCTGACTGAGAAAAAGGAGCCAGTAATCAGGTTCTTTGGACAAAAGAGGGACGTATGACCTTGTGGGCGATGTGTGAGAGGAAAAGAAAGTGAATGATCATGGTGGAAAAGAAAACTAAAACAGTCAGTGCCTTGACTCCTTGGTTAATGGCACCTGGATTTAGAGATAGGAAGGTTCCTTGCTTTACCTGGTTGTTTCTGTTGGCTAGAATTTAGGTGACTGCAATTTCTTTTTTGGGGGGGGAGGGGTTGATTTTTTCGAGACAGGGTTTCTCTGTGTAGCCCTGGCTGTCCTGGAACTCACTCTGTAGACCAGGCTGGCTTCGAACTCAGAAATCCACCTGCCTCTGCCTCCCAAGTGCTGGGATTAAAGGCGTGCGCCACCACGGCCCGGCGTGACTGCAATTTCTTGCAACTTCTAAATGGTAGATTGACTGGTGTCTGAGGAGCAGAACTCAAGCGTGCTCATGCCCGCACCTCTGACCCCAGGTCACTCACTCGTTATTCAGGCAGATGTTTCCACAGTATGTCCAGCAGCACGTGTAGTTTGGGCTCACACATTTCCGTATCTTCGTGCACCTTTTCCCGCAAAACCTGGTCGGAGGCTGTACCCAGCACTGCTCAATTTCTTCAAGCTCATCTGGAACCAAGATGCTGGAGGTCGGCGGGGTCTCCTTACTCATAATGTGCAGCAGACCCCCTTTTAGACTGAGCAAACCCCTCTGGAGCTTGGATGCCCCATGCCAGGAAGGATCTCTGCCTTCCATGAAAAATCCAGTTCTAACCAGTCCCTCCACGAGACAGCATCCTTGTAGGACATACATTCCTTCTTCCCGTGTGTCACCAGGGCACTGAGGTGCCAGGTCCTGAAGACCCGGCCTGGGGCATCTTTCCAATACACAACACCTGACCAAGTTTATACTGATAAAAAAAAAACCTTAGATTTCAGAGCCTACAGCCTTATTGAGCTCTGACTCTAGACCCAACTTGCAGAATGGGAAAACTGATCCAGAGACAATCGAAACCTCACTTTCTACTTTTCCATTTGCTCTCTATCGATAGCCACTAAAATATACACTCCCCAATCCATTCCTTCGCTGTCCGGAAACTTTTCTTCTCACTCCAACGTGCCCACTATCTTAGCATCTATGCATGATTTTCTAAGGAATTCTCATTTGTTTTCTCCATTTCTTTCAGGTTCTAACTCCTCTCAAACAAAAAAAAATGGATGTGTCTGATATCACCATTATGATGTCCATTGGTATCTCACCTAACAAAAGCACGGAGATTTTGGAAATATGAGTGCCAAATCCCGCTTGGCCATGTTTAAGGGACAGAGTGACATGGCTCCTGCTCCTGGCACAAAGCCAGCAGGTCCTGGGCGTCCACAAGTGTCGATGGTTGCTCTGATTTTTAATTTTGTGTGTGTGGTGTGTCTATGTGTGCACGGTGTATGCATGTGACTGTAGGCATGCCCATACCATGGCACACATGTGGAGACCGAAGGACATTTGAGAGTTAGTTCTCTCCACTGTACATTCCGGGGATCAAACTCAGGATGTGGAAGCTTCTGGAAGCTGGTTTTGAAAATTCAGCTCTGACGGATAAGCCAGGGCAGAACCCTCCCATTCACATCCCACTGCTGCCGTGTTTACCCTTGAGGCTTCCGAGAACATGCAGAAACAGCACAAGCAATGGGGATACAGTGAGGAGGAAGAACTGGAGCTTCATGGCAGACTGTGCATTCACAGGAAGACAAATCTTCACCCACTGCTGCTAGAAGCAGAAAACAAAGGAAGGCAAACTGGGTGCGGAGAAGGACACACCAGTGAGCGTGATTACTCCTGTCCTGCCCTTCCGGTGCCTCCCCTGCCCCTACACATTTGCCAGTTCTCATCCTTTCCCCTCAGCTGCTTCCTGTCTCATAAGACAGGTCCCTTCCTTTGTGGAATGACTTCTTTTTAGAATATATTTCTTACTCTAAGAAAAAAACAAATCCTTAGACTATATAATTTTTTAAATAAGGAGGAAACAGAGACATATCAATAATTCCTCTACCTGATAACAACCATCCAGTATATGTGTAAACTTTTACATTGTTTTCATCATTTTACAAAATTAGAAAATCAAGCATCCTGATATTTTACTTAGAAACATATGTAACATGTTAAGGCTCAATCATGTGTGTGTGTGGGGAGGTACAGAAGCAGAAGTACTTTTGTTTTGTTTTGTTTTGTTTTGTTTTGTTTTTTAAGTACGCCACCGCACAGTGCTTCAGTGACTTTTGTTTGTGTTTCCTGAGGATGCCACTGTGCTAGGTAAAGCCACAGACCCTTACACTCTGCCCCGCCTTCTGCTAGTTTCAGTAACTTGTTCGTGTGTTTTCTAAAAACACCCTTGTGCATTGTTAAATTCACACACTCTAATGCTCTGCTCCACCATTTCTTTCTTGTTCAGTTAGCACCTTGGTGCCGTGCCATTGAGCACACTGGTGGCTCTGGGTAATGTGTAGAAGGTAGACCTGGTTGAGCTCCTGTACTCACGATTGAACAGAAACAACTATTATCACCCATCTAAGAGTGTTCATCAGACACACAAGACTGAATTCATTGCGTCAAAGTGAAGTGTCAGTTTTCAGTGATTTCAGAATTCAGTAGCCACGTGTAAGTTAGAGCCACCGCATGGACAGTTCATAGGAGACATCCATAATCACAAAAAAACGTTACTGACCAATGCTTGTCGACAGGCATCTACCAAAAAGTCTCACAGGAAAGTAAGTATAATGCCAGAGTTTATTAAAAAGTTTTAGGCCTGAAGATGAAGGATGACTCTGGGGTTAAGAACACATACTTCTCTTCCAGAAGACCTGAGTTCAATTCCCAGCATCCATGTTAAGTGGTTCACAACCTCTTATGTCTCTGGCTCCAGGAGATCTGACTTCCTCTTTTGGTTTGAGGGCACCTGAATTCATATGCACAAGCTTCCCCCACACTCACACTTAATCAGGAACTAAAACAAAAATCTTTGGAAGAATAAAAGTAAAACTGCCCCAGGCTGTGTTTGTACACACACACACACACACACACACACACACACACACACACACACACGGAATGTACACTCATACACACGGAAGTTGTATGCAATCATGTTGATCAGCTTCCACTCTTTTTCAGTGTATGTGTGGGTATTTTACCTACATGTATGTTTGATACTTGCAGAGGCCAAAAGACAATGTTGGATCCCCTAGTATTAGAGTTATAGACAGAGCTCCCAGGTGGGTGCTGGGAGTCCAAGCTGACTCTTCTGGAGAAGCAGCAGTACTTAACTGCTGAGTCATCTCTTCAGTCTCATACAGCTTCTACTCTGAGATGCTTGTATCTGCCCCCCAAGCTTCTCCGTTCAGAACCCACAGTCCACTATATTGCCTCCACGTGGCCAGACGACGGAAACAATGACATTTTGAGACCCCATGTACCACTTGGCAGTATTCACACTAAACATACAGCTTTGTTGGTGAGGCTTCAGGCCAAGGGGAAGCTACCGTAAGTATAGTAGACTTCCGGAAAACTCACAGATAAGTTACTTGCAGCTAGCAGGTAAGTTGCATCTAACAGTGGCAGGTGGTCTATTCCTTGAGGATCTGGGGCGAGGGGGGATGGGGGATGGGTCTTCAGATCCTGTGATACCAACACCACATGGCAAGGCAGGTGTACAACATGCTCTATCATCCTCTTGCAGGCTTGGGAGTGAGGCGTGAGCATAGATTGGGTGTGGACTCCTGGCTCCTCCTCCGGCACATAGGACAATGAATATAATGATACAACCTACTGAAAGCCCCGGTTTCTTTGAAGTGACTTATTTGTGTTAAAATGTTATCCTAGACCAGAGCTGTGAATCTGTTTATTTAAAGACCTCACTCTTTTCTCTTCTTTATCTTTTTATATTTTTATTTTATTTATATGTTATATATATTACTTATATATGTTACTTATATATATAACATATAAATAAAATATAATATGTATTATATTATATTTATATGGGTGTTCACATCATGCAGGTGCACAGAGGGCACAGGATCCCCTCAGCTGCCTGGTGTGGATACTGGGAAGCCACCCCCAGTTCTCTTAGCTGCTGCGCCACCTCTCCAGCTTCTGCTCTGTCTTTCCCTTACTCTTTAACAATTTCATACTGTGCACCATGTGTCTCAGTCATACCCACCACCCAATCCTGCCCCCACTCCCTTGACATATCTTCCCACCTTCATTCCCTGTCCTTCTCTGGGGATCGGGGGACCCCCTGAATGCTATCAGTGTTGCATGCTGGAATGCTAACTGGCATTGTTGGCTAGACCTTGATTTGGCAGCCATTACTGCAGTCAAGTCCTGAGTCTGACGGCCACAGCTACGTTGTGTCAAGGAGACAATATCTCATGGCACTATTTCCCATCCTCCAGCGCTTACACCGCACCAACCCTCTCTTCTACGATGTGGAGGTGGGGGTGTTGACACAGATGCCCCATCTGGGGCTAAGCACTCAACGGCCACTCTTTCTCAGCTCTTTGACCAGCTCTGAGTCTCTGCCATAACCACTACAGAAGTTTCTTTGGCCAGTGTTGAAAGCAACACAGATCTAAGGCCTCACCCCTTTAAAAAAATTATTTTTTTTATTTTTACTTTACCTATATGCACTGCATAGATGCATGTGCACAAGAAGAGGGATTCAGATCCCCTGGAGCTGGGGTTCCAGATGGTTGTGAGCCACACAACGCAGGCTCTAGGAACAGAACTTCAGGCCTCTAGAACAGTCGTCTGGGATTAAACCACTGAGGTACTTCTCTAGACCACTGACGCCTCATTCTTACTTTAAACACCTTCACCCCAGAAAGGTTCTCGGGATGCTGGTGCTGCTCAGCACCCTTCCTTGCACACCTCTGGCATTCTTAATCATCCCAGAGAAGGGAAGCAAGGACACCACCAACCCATATCACAGGTATGATGTTGACACAATTCCAAGCCAGCCAGAAAACCCATGCTTCACATTCCCTTGCTGACAGGTGCTTTGTGAGACAGACTGACAGCTCTTTTGTCCTGATTTGGAATAGAGCACAAAAAGAAGAGGAAAACGGAGGTTTGGTGGCTTCTAAGTTAGGATGACGTTTGTGGCAGCAGGTTTTAGGGTTCTGTCCAGGAGCTACGTGTAGGCTACATCACAGACAATTCCTTTGGCATTCTCCCAACCGAAAGCACTGGACTGTGTTGCCACAGACAGCGCCTCTATGTGGGCTGGGGACATTGTGTGCCTGTTCCACAGCTCTATCTCCAATCCAGAATTCCTCAACCACAGGGTACAGAGTCTTTTTCTGAAGCATCCGAGTTTAACTACAGAAAGGGAGACAAAGGCATCTGTCTCTGTTGATAGTGATGTTTTGAAAAATGGTCTCACCATGTATCCCGGGTTTTGCCTGGAACTCATGGCAATCCTCCTGCCTCAGCCTCCTGAGTGTGAGAATTACAGGATCATATCCAGCTTTGTGTCACGATCTGAGCATCCTGTTCAATACTGGTTCTCCTTTGATGGTCCAAGTACAACCTGACACAAATGCCCTCCAGGTTTTACAGAGGTAAAGAAACTGGGTAGGAAAGATATTTATAAAAGCTAAACACCATCTAGCAAAACATGAATAAAATGGAGAGATCGACCCCACAGTCCAGATCTTGCCACAGAATCGTTGCTTGGTGGGTGGAGAAATTGGTTCAACAAATGCCAGAGAGAAACACGATAGGAATTGGAGAGGTGACACAGTGGATGAGAGAGTTCGCCAAGCAAGCATGGGACCTGAATTCAGATCCCAGCACTCACATTTTTTAAAAATTTTAGCAGTAGAGCATAGACCTGTAACCCCAGTGTTACAGTCAGATGGACAAAAGAATCATTAGTTTTTGCGGTCACATAGCCAGGATAAAAATGGCAACCTCCAAGTTCAAGGTCAAGATCTCTATCTCAAGGGATGAGGTAGAGAGTGACAGAGAAAGGTACCCGATGTCCTCTTCTGCCCCCCTACTTCCTCCCTACACACACACACACACACACACACACACACACACACACACAGAGGCCTCGCACTCTCAAAGAGCAGACTCCTCTCACACTTGGCCTACAGGAGTACAGATGTGTGTGTGTGAACACTGGCGCTCTGCATACTATGTGCTTAGACTCCACACACTTAGCCAAGGAGGATGAACCAGTACAAAGACAGGAACCCCGAGTACGCCAGCGTGGGAACACACTGAGGGGAAACTGACCGAGGAGGGAATTGGTACCTGCTGTGGTTTGTAGTCTGTTCCCCAAAGGTTCCTGTGCTGGAGCCGTAGCAATTGTAAGCGCAATACAACCTTTAAGAGGTGCGGCCAAGCCAGAGACAGGTAGGTTCTCTGGTATGCAAAGATGGGGGTGGGGGACACGAAGGTGGACATATTGGGGACTGAGAATTCAGAGGCGGTGGATGGAGGTTGTGAATGGTCATATACACTGGTATGAGGTTGTCAGAGGATAAAGGAAAGCTATTTTTAAAAGCCAAGAACAAAAGTCAGAGTCTTTCCGGTGCTGCAGATGGATCTGGATGTGCAGACAGTTACCACCTCCCTGGCGCCCCTCAGTCTCTGCTTACCCCTTCCTTGTCTGCCGCCCACAGCCCCACCTTGCCCAGCCTTAAGCATTTTGCAGAACAGCATGAATTAGGACGGATGCTTGGCAGTGTGTGTGTGACATAAGTGAAGGCAGCGACGGTTACAGGATTTAAAAAAAGGGGGGGGGTGGAAGACGGGTCACAAAATGACTGAGCCAAAATGTGACTCTGTGTGACATGTCTGGGGAAACTGAGATAACGGCGTACCAGGAATGGAGGCTGGAGAGGTTCAGTGGTGATGAGCATGTGATGCTCTCACAGAGGATCCAGGTTCAGTTCCAGCCCCTGAATTAGGCTCTTCCCAACTGTGTATAATGCTAGTTCCAGGGGATTTGATGTCTTGGTGTCACATGTCACACACACACACACACACACACACACACACACACAGAGTAAATCTTTTTTAAAAAGAGTCTATTATAACTGGTGAGAGTATAGACTTCTTAGCTATTATTCTATTTTCTTTGTCCAGTAAAATAGTTTATAGCTAATAAATTAATTAATTAAAATAAATAAATAAATGAATTGTTTATTTCTCTTCATGTGTGTAGTGCATGCATGTGTGCACATATATGTTATGCTTGTGCATTTGCATGTGGAAACTAGAGGTAGATATCAGAGTGTCTCACCAACCCCACAGTTTTAGCTCCAGACAGCCCAGCAAGACCCTGAAAGCCTTCTGTTTCTACCAATAATCCCGGTTCTGGCTCACAGACATTTGCCTCCAGGCCAGCTTTTACCTGCAGACACTTTACCCAATACTCCGTCTCCTGAGCCCCAAATTATACATTTCATGAGGAAATTATATTAGAGCAAAGAGGGGGCCGATTACGGGAAAGGAGATCTCATTTATGAGAAAAGCCACACAGAAAAGGTCAAGGGGCAAGAAAAGGGGAAAAAAAAAAAAACCGGCTGGGTTACTGCTCTGCCCTCATTTGGCCAGCAGAGGCAGCAGAGAGGCCCCGTCTTGCTGTGGGGAAGTCTGCCATCCAGACTAGGTCTAGGATCACCGCCTTGGTCACAGCTATGTTGTCGAGGACTCTGCTGCTCATCGTTGATGTGATGTTGCTGCTTTCCCTAGCCCAGGGAGGGATCCAGCGAAAACTGAGATATGAAGGTAGGTGATTGGATGAGGTGGGTATGTGGGTAGCAGGCAAGGAGCGACCGAGAACAGACCCAGAAGGGATACGGCTGCATAGCTCTGCAACACTGTCCAGACTCTGGGTGATCACAGCCCCTCAGCTATGGTTCCAGACACAGTGTTAAGGTGCACAGTGAATTCCTGCCCTTTGTTCCAAAGATCCAGAAACAAATGGAGGTGAAAGGGGTCCCATGGCTGAAAATCCAAGGGGCAAAGGAGACGGTTGTTCTTGATTGATGTGTAAATGGGAGGACTAAACTCACAGAGATGCTGGGACGGGGAGGAGGGTTGTAGAAATGGGCATAGGTGCAGAAAACAAAACATTGATCGTGAAAGAGGTAGGGATGGAGTTGCCACCTGGGGTGGGGGATGGGTAAAAGGTAAATGACGAAAGGGACAGGATACTGGACAGCAAGGCAGCAGAGAAAACAGAGAGGCTGGAGGCCAATCTGTTAGCTTCACGAACCCTGAGAATGCTGAAGAGTTAAGAGGGTCCGAGAACTACCTCCGGTTTCTATGAGCTGAGTAAGAATATACATTGCACAGAGACGATGACTCGGAGAGACTGGTGGATGTAGGATGAGGAGGAGGAAGAGGGAACCCAGACACTAACAGCTGTAGGGAGGTGGTGAGATTATCACGGGGCATGAGATTTAAACAACTTATCAGCAGGGCTAAGCACAAAGAAAAGTTTCCTGGAATAAATCCAGGCACAGCGTGAGTGCTCAGCGTACTGCAGGAACTTAAAGCCCAAGAGGGATTCTCTCCAGGTGGCCACTCTCCTCACCTACCTGTTCTTGCCCCTTTTCAGTAACACAAGGTCACATCGAGATCAAGGAGTGTGAGAGGAAGCCCAAATGGTATCTGTGCAAGCACCATTGTGAAGACAACCGAGACTGCCAAGCGAATAACATATGCTGCTCCACTACGTGTGGCAATGTGTGCGTGAACCTGTTGGATAACAGTATATGGGAGATGCCTGTCACCGCTCCCTCTGGCATTGACTACCCAGGGAGTGGGTCCCCGCCCAGCTTCGAAGGGGACATGGTTCTGTTCCCATTTACCGTGCCATTTGTGTCATTTGTGTCATCTGTGCCACCTGTGTCATCTATGCCACCTGTGTCATCTATGCCACCTGTGTCATCTGTGCCATCATCTGCATCATCTGTCTCATCATCTGTGTCATCTGTGCCACCTGTGTCATCTGTCTCATCATCTGTGCCATCTGTGCCATCTGTGCCATCTGTGCCATCTGTGCCATCTGGGTCATCTGTGCCATCTGGGTCATCTGTGCCATCTTTCACTGCTAGCACTAAAAAATAAACCAGAACAAAGATTGCAGCACCTGCCCTACGCACATACATTGTTACTAATCACTGAAACCCAGTGCGCTCCTCAGGAGTCCAGTTCTTACTGCCCCCACCCCCTGGTTGCCATAGCTTTGGTCATGGGCACCTGCTCTTGGTGCTCTTCTTCTAAGATTCATTTACAATGAAGACAGCCAATCCAGGGAAGTCAGGCAATATGGTCAGGTCTAGGATAACACGCGACAGGGCCTCACATGATTGGAGGAGGGTGCGTCCTCTGAACTCTTTTTGTTCACTTTTTTTTTCACATGCCCACATCAAATCTCCTCTTGTTCATCACTGAGGTATATGAACACACCAGTGCTGGGGCCTGGGTTGGGGTTTGAGACTCCAGTGACTTCCTTAACTGGATGCTCCCCACCAACCCCAAACCACCCTCTTTTTGAGTCTTCTTTTGATCCACAGGCATATCAGAAAAGGGGGGAGACAGGTGGTTGGTGTTGACATTGCAGAAAATGTTTTGGCACAGGGTAGCTATGTGACTTGCCCGTATGCTACAGGTAGTAGACATTAATCACCAGGTGTACTAATTCCCTCCCACTCTGTGTAATCAAAACTCCCCCGAAAAGATCCTGGTACTAAATATAGAATTCAGTCATTTGTGGCTGTATTAGTTAGCATACATAAGGTGGCTAAACTAGAAAGGCTATGCTCACAAACATAGGTTGGGATTCAAGACCGCGAGGTGGCTGCGAGGGTTTGTGACACTTGACAAGATCGGAGCATTATAGCAGGAGAATACATCAGGAACCAGGAAGGGGAGGGAAGAGAGGGAGGAACGGTGGGAGGGAGAGGTGGGGAAAGAGTGATCCACAGTTTCAGGGGTAACACCATAGAGCCTAAGAACCACTCCATGGGACCTAGCAATAAATGTTCCCAGAACATTCCAATAGCACCAAGCCACATGGACCTTTGGAGGACGTGTTCATCACTCCAGCAGGGAACACTTGGGACAAGGCATCAAATATGAAGAGAATTTGGGTAATCAGGTCAGGCCCAGAGGCCATGTCCAGTGCTCTTTCTGGGTTATTTAATGGAGGACACAGCAAATAAAGAAATCTTGTATGTCAAACCAGAGCCTCTGGGCTAACCTCATGAGCATCACAGAGCTCTGGGGCTTTACTTTCATTTTGAATTTTAACAAGGGGCCTCTAGAGAAAAGATTATGATCAACCGACATGGATGCTGGAAGCAGGGAAGGCAGTGAGAGCGCCCTCTCCTGGACATCTTTAATTATTGCGTTATGCGGCTTCAACCGGATTCCACGTGAGAGAGGGAAGACATTTTGGCTGAAGTTTTAGTGATGTCGCTCATGGTGGGGAGAAGACAGTGAAAGCAGTTTACATCACGGTTCCAAAGAAGCCAACAAATGTACTCCAAGAAGGGCCAGAGCAAGAAATATCTCTACATGTGCACTTCACTCCCAGGGACCAGCTTCGCCCATTACAAGCCATCCTCCGGCCTTTAGCACCATCCTAAGAAGCCAACATATCATTCAAATCAAGGGTTAGGTCCACTCATTAAACCAGAGGCCTCGAGACCTGTCTCTGGAAATAGCATCAAAAAATCTCCCTGGAAATTTGCTTTCTTAATTAATATCCTGGTCATTTGTCAGGGCAATCAAGTTGACCGTTAAGATCAACTGTCATGGGGAGGTGAGACTCCTCTGGTCAAAGCCTGCTGACTCAGATTTGATCTCCACATCCCAAAGTTGGTTGAGCATTTTTTTCTCAGAAAATCGTGTTGATTTTTTTCATCTTAATTTGTTCTTTGACAATGTCATACGTGTAATGACTGGTTTCTTTCCTCCCCCAACTCTGTGCACCCTCTCCTCTCCCCCCCCCCCCCACCCCCCCCCCCCCCTGTCCCTCCTCTCCTATCCCCCCCCCCCCCCCCCCCCCCCCCCTGCCATTCTGTGCATCTTCTATTTCCCTCCTCCCCTATCCTGTGCATCCTTTAATTCCCTCCCTCCACCCTGTGCATCCTCTCCTATTTTTCTCCCCATCTTGTCATATTCTTATCATCAAGTCACCTCCCACTTCCATGACACTCGTTTTGTGATCCACTGAATTTTTCCG
>JANHMN010000002.1:225074785-225089192 GCA_030674055.1 Rhabdomys pumilio
TCTGTATGTGCCTGTGTCTGTGTGTGTGCCTGTGTCTGTGCGTATCTCTGACTTGGGCAACTCTGATCTGAGACAGAGGACAGCAGCAGCGAAGACACAACATCCCCTACCCTCATCTGCAGCTCACCCCATTTTCTGCACAGATGTTACCACAGTAGGTCCAGCAGCACGTGTGATTTCTGTATACACATTTGAAAGTTCTAGAACACTTCTTGATGCAGTCATTAGCTTTGGGCTGTCCCCAGCACTCCTCTAGTAACAATTCTCCCGCTGAAAGGGAAATGAAATGGAGAGAGGCTCGTGGGGCCCATGGAGCAAGCCCTTCCTGAGCTTAGAGCCTCCTCCTAGAGTCAGCCCCAGACCCCTGCCAGCTGTCTCTCTTCTGCGTTTCCACACGGCAAAGTCATCAACATTGACCCTGACCTCACAAATTCTCCACTGAATTCATCACCTCGGCTCCCAAAGGCCTTACCAAACTCTGCATATCCCCAGCGTATGTGAATCCATCTATAAAAGACAGATGGACTTAATCAGAGGTGTGAAAGTCCAAGATGGCCGTTAGCCTCATACAATACCTGCCTCAGGGAGACAGGGAGAGATGCCCCTGAATTCCTGCTTCATCCACCTCCCAAGCACTGGAATTGCTGTCGTGCTCAACCAGGCCTGGCCTGAACCAGGTTCTCTCTATACTGCCTCCTTGCCGACTGCTCCATGACACAGGCGTGGAGGTCAGAGGACAGCTTTGCGGAGTCAGTTCTCCTGAGAGCTAAAGACTCTAGTGCCTTGTCACATTCTAAAAGATGTCTATACTTTAAAGTTTAGTTCCTAAATACCCATTTGGTTCTCGAGAAAGGAATCACAGAACTTCCGGAAGTGTGGAAGAAGGGGACTCTCTCTATTGGCTCTAGATCCTCAGAAGCAACAGAAAGTATTTGGTTTTCACTGCTTGTGGTGATTGTACAAATGTTGCTTCCAAACATTTAGGAAGTTTCCCAAACTGGAGGCTGACCTGGGAAGGCAGAACCTGAATCAAAACGCCAGACATGACTCCCACTCCCTTGTCCAGAAATGAGCACAGCCCTTGCCCCCGGGTCACAAGGTCCTCACCACCTACGATAATACTTGTTCTTTGTCCCTCCCAGGGCAGGCGGCAGCAGCAGCATCCAGAGGAACACCAGACACGGGAGCAGCGAGGGCTTCATGACGTTGATCTCGAGTGTCTGGAAATGCTCTTTTTTGCTTTCCCGGCTGCTGCTAGAGAGCAAATATATAAGTTGAGGAACAAAGGTGTAAACCAAGGAGGAGCACCTATAGGTTTTTAAATAATCCCACCTCCTACCCATAATGCTTCACCCTCCACCCACCAATGGCAGTCAGATCTGACCTCCAGCTTTGCCAGATGATAGCTATCGAGTGCCTTGTCTTTTCCCCCTGCTGAAGGAAATATTTTTCATACGTTCTTCCTTCCCTTGATTAAAGGATAATTCAAACTGCCACTTGAGACTTACAAAACCTAAATATAAAATCTTAAAAATTTTTTAAATATACAAAAAAAATCACAAAAGAGAGAAATAAAATCTATCTGCTGATTCCATTACACTGGTGTGTGATATACTATGATCATTAATATGGGCAAATATATATTAACTGCTTTGATAAAACTGAAGTTATGTGGCATTCTCTTGATTCTCTTTTAGTTTTGCATCTTATTTTTAGTTAGGATGCAAGGAAACAAGTTTCTTTTTTTAGAAAATATTCTCTATTTATTGCATTTATCTTTAGATGTCATATGAGTACTGTGTTTACATCATTTACACCCCTCTTTCCTTTCCTCATTCAGACCCACCCCATGTCCCCTCACCTCACTCTGCAATTCATAGCTTCTTTTTCTTTAATTATTATTGTTACACAACTGTGTAAACAGATAAATATATATATAAAAACAACCTGCTGTGTTCATGTTGCTGTTGTTCATATGTGTATGTGTTTAGGAATGGCCACTTGAGAATGGATAACCTAGGGCGGAGGGGGCTCATCCCTGAAGAAGACTGATTTTCTCTCTTGGTAGCCATTAATACCTATAGCTCTTGATCTAGGGTAGGGTCTTGTGAGAGTTCCCCTGTTCACACCGGCATGCCAATTGGTGTTATCACGGTGTAGATTTTGTTTAGACAACCATACTGCTGAGATTTCTTGGGTGCAGCTCCCTGTCATATATAGAAGACATACACTATCTTGCAGTGGACATCCTGGTCTTCTGGCTCTTAGTTTGTTTGAGTTGATCCCCCACACACTCCTCTCTCATCTCCCCCATCTCACTTGTATCCGGCCCCTCCCATGTTCTCCTCTGCGTTTTTGTGTCTATTCGCCTCCCATTCCTTAGAATCTCCTGCTCTCGGCTGCCTTTCTATTTTTCTGACCTACCCACATTTATTTCCATATAAATGTGGACATAAATATTAAATACACATAATCAAAACTGGGATCCGGGCCAGAGAGATGGCTTAGTAGTTTAAAAGGACCTCCTGCTTCTCCAGGGGACCCAAGTTCCGTTCCCAGCACCCACAATAAATCATTCACAACCACCTATAACTCCAGCACTAGGGGATCCAATACCCTCTTCTGTCGTTTGTGGGAGCCTACAACCACATGTTGTATACACAAACCCACACAAGCATACACGTAAACATAAGAAAGCTGGTATCCACATATGAGAAGGAACATACGTTATTTGCCTTTTTCAGTCTGGGATACGTGGCTCGAGATAAAAATGTCCAGGTCCATGCATTTCCTGAAATGTATATAGTTCCACAGCTGTGTGGCTGAGTGAAATCTCACTGGGTATGTGTACCACATTCTCAGCATCCATTCATCTGTTGATCGGCATCTAGACTGATTCTCATTTTCTCGCTATTGCCAACAACAAACACGGACATTCAGGCATCTCTGTGGTGGGATACGCAGTCCTTTGGGTCAATGCTCAGGTGGCATAACTTAGTCACATAGTAGTTCTATTTTCAGTCTTTTGAGAAATCGCTACATTGATTTCCACAGTGGCTACACAGGTTTGCACCCAGCTGCAGTGAACTCTTTCTCTTCCTCTTTCCCAAGTCCTCCCCAGCTGAGTCATCCTTTGTTTCTCTATCTTAGCCTTTCTGGCAGGGGTGAGATGAGTTCTCAAGGCAGCTTTGATCTGCATTTCCCTAACAAGGAAGTTGAACAGTTCAAATCACTTATTGGCTGTCTTGAGGATTACCCATCTGGTTCATTGTCCTATTTATTGATAGCCAGAGAATGTTTGCTATTTAATGTTATAGTTATTTATATATTCTATATATTAGCCCATTCTTTCATTCTATCAGCTGTCTATTCACCTTGCTAACAGTTTTCTTTGCCTCTCAAAAATGTTTCCATTGTTGTGACACCCCATTTATAAATACTGGGTGATTTTCTGTGTTGTTGGGAGTCCTGATCAGAAAGCTTTTACCTGTGCCTACATGTCAAAGGGGTATTGCTGGGTTTTCGTCTAGCAATTTCTGCAGCTTGGATTTAAAAAAAAGAACAGGATCCACTGTGTAGCTCTGGCTGGCCTGGAACTCACTCTCCAGAGTAGAGAGAGGAGCTGCACCATGAAATCTCAACAGTATTGTTGCCAAGACAAAATTCAGGCAGCCTTCAACTCAGAGATCCATCTGACTAGGCCTCTTATACACTGAGATTAAAGGCATACGCCACCAAAGCCAGCAGCAATTCAGACTTTAAGTTAAGATCATTGATCCGTGTTTTTTTTTTTAATTGATTAATGGCTGGGTATGTTCTATAGAGAATTACCTGACATTTTTATAATTTCTTATTTTTATGGCTGATAAAATTCCATCGTGTACCACATTTTCATTGTCTGTTCAGCTGTTGGTGGACATCTAGGCTGATACCTGGAGTGGGGCGGAGACAGGCCCATCCCTGAAGTTCATTGCCCAGCCAGCCAAGCCAAAGCCATGAGCTTCAGGTTAAGAGACTGTTTCTAGACTAAAGATGGAGAGTGATGAAAAAAAAATATATATATATACACATATACACACACACACATACACACACACACACATACACACATACACACATACACACATACACACATACACACATACACACATACACATACACATACACATACACATACACATACACATACATATACATACTGAACGTCAGCCTCCAGTCTCTACACACACACACATACACACACATACAAACATCATACACACAATGCTCACGCTCATACACACTCACGCACAAATGCACAGAGAATTCTCAAAAGAAAAAAAAAAAAAAGCAGCGGCACCAAATGCTGGCAGGTGCGTAGAGAAGAAGAAAGTTCCATGTTGCTGGTGGGGACAGAATCTTTTGTAGCTGTTTTGGAAATCACTCTGGAGAGTGTTCCTCAAAAACAAAACTAGAACTACCGTAGATACCACCCTTGGCTATGTAATCAAAGGATACCACATCAAGGTATCACAGAGACCTGGGCATCCATGTACAGTACTTCACTGATTGCAATCGACAAGAAACAGGGACATCCCTCACTGAGGCCTAGCTTTCAGGTACCAGATGGCACCACGCAAGCTCTCAACGCATCCGTAATCCTACCTAGCTATGATATTTATGAACCACAATGACCAGCATGGCTCTAAGGGTGTGATAGTGATACACATGGCTTTATGATAGCCAAGATCTCTGATTGGACTTAAGACCCACTTAATGAAAGGAAAACCATTTCTGGCACTGGAAACCTAGCCGATATCCAGTGTTCAGGGATTCACAGATCTTCGGCGAGAACCTACAACTGCAACTTTACTGAACCCAGATAATCCCTAACTCCACTCCCTTTGTTAACTGTAGTTCTCATCCCTCATCAGGGAAACTTTTCTTTGCAACAAATTGAGAACACTGTTGAAAACTACAACTGATGGAAATGCAGAGCTCTGGACCCCAGTCCTAAGTGATCCATCTACAACACAGCCCCTGCATCTAAGGCTCAGGGGTCATCTCAGAAGAGGGTTTGGAAAGACTGCAGGAGTCAGAGGGACAGGAAGTTTGCTGGGAATGCGTGTCTTCTAGAAATATCAGGGAAGCTACAGCTGTGAAGTCCTACCAATATGTGATCAGATAAAGAGATAAAGAAGAGACAGTGCGTGTACAGCGTGAGATCTTATTCAGCTATAAAACGAACCATGACACTCACAGGAAAAGGGGAACAACCGCAAGTCATCGTGTTATGCAAAATAAGCTAGACTGAGAAAGATCTATTGTGCGATCTCTCTCTCTCTTTCTCTCTCTCTCTCTCGTGTGTGTGTGTGTGTGTGTGTGTGTGTGTGTGTGTGTGTGTGTGTGTAAACTAGTTAGGAGACTTTTTAGGAGATCATGAGAGGGAGGATGAAATCTTAAGGAGAACTGGAAAGGGTTAATGCACCACCACAACAGAAGAGGAGAGTTTGTGAGGAAGAAGTTGGAGGAAGGGAAGCACAGAGAAGGAGGGGCGTTGCTGAGAGAAAGAGAGGAAATTAGAACAAAGAATAATGCAGGAAAGCAGCATAATGAAGGCCACTACTTCATAGTCTAATTTTAAAATTAAACAAGAAAAAAATCTTTAACAAAAAGATCTGAAACTGTGAAAGCTCTAGAGAATAATAGTGGAACTTTACCTCAAGAAGCAGGCACAGGCAGGTGCAGGCACAGGCAGGTGCAGGTGCAGACAGGTGCAGGTGCAGGTGCAGGTGCAGGTGCAGGTGCAGGTGCAGGTGCAGGCACAGGCAGGTGCAAGCACAGGCAGGTGCAAGCACAGGCAGGTGCAGGTGCAGGTGCAGGTGCAGGTGCAGGCACAGGCAGGTGCAGGCAGAGTGGGTGTGAGCAGAGGCAGGCACATGAGAGTGGGTTCAAGTACAGGCAGGCACAGGCAGGTGCAGGAGCTTTCTATAAAGGGCTCTGGTATCACAGAAATAATTTCAAAAACTGCCAAATGAAATTGAGAACCTCTGCACAGCTAGTGAAGGGGAATCATAAGGGCAAAGAGGGAACCTGCAGAACGGGAGGAGGCAAGTCTGTGCCAACCAAGCATCTGACGATGGAATGGCTCCTAAAACATCACGATCAATAAACAGTTGAATGAATTGAGTAAGCATTTCTCAAAATCAAAACACACAGGATCTATAAATAGTTGAAGAAATGTTCCACATGTGTGTTTGCTACTGTCACAAAAATGCCAGACAGAAGCAACTCAAGAAAAGATGGGCTTATTTTGCCTCAGTAAGGAAAGCAGGTACACTCACCATGTCAGGGGTGGTGTCCTGTTGTAGCTATGGTTACAGGAGTATGATGTGGTTGGCCACATGGTACCTGCAGTCAGAAAGCAGATACACATTGGTGCTCAGGTCCCTTTCTCCTCTCTCCCGTTTTATGCAATGCAGGTCCACATCCCATGGCCTGGTGCCACTCATACTCAGAGTGAGTCTTCCCTCCTCAGTGAAGCCTCTATGGAGATTCCCTCAAAAACAGACCCAGAGTTGTAGCTCCCGGGTGACCCAAAAGTCAATTCAGTCAGCCATCGAGTCTGACAAACACAGCATCTTTAGTCACCAAAGCAAATTAAGATTGCTCACCCATCAGAATGGCTGTCACCAAGGAAACGGAGAACAAATGCTGGTGATGTGGGGACAGTACTGGTGGGAGAGCAAAGTAGTTCAGCCAGTGGGGGTCACCGAGGAGTTCCTCAGCAATTAAGTCAGTACCATTGTATGAGCAAGACACATCACTCCTGGGAATACACCTGAAAACAACCAAGGCCAGCCCACTGCAGAGAGACTGTAGTGTCCATGGTTACCTGCTGCACTACCCAAGATGTGGGAAAACCTAGGTACCCAGTAAATGGACGGAGGTAGCAAATGTGATACAGACACACAGCACAACTATTCAGCCGAAAGAGTGAGAGTCTGTCCTTTGAAGGAAAAGGAATGGAGCTGGAGGCCATTGTGAAGTAAGCCAACTTCAATATTAGACTTTGCCTTGTATGTGGGATCTCTAGCTAAATGTATGTATGTATGTATGTATGTATGTATGTATGTATATACTTTATATAAAATATTTATATGTGGATATAAATTTATAAACTATGGTTATAAATTATTTATAAATTATATATTTATATAAAAGTATATAAGTCTAATACTGTCATTATATTTATTACATATTATAATATAATGTATAATATAATAAATATGATAATATATAATATATAAATGTATAACTTATATATGGCATAAAGGTAGAAGAAATTGATGAACAGGCAGGAAAGATCTAATAAAAAAGAGGAGAATACAAGAGAGTTATGGGGGACAGTAAGACTAAATATCTCCTCTTATACAGAGTATAGATTAAACTATATACTCTCTCCTCTGTGTGTGTGTGACAGAGAGAGACAGACACACACACACACACACACACACACACAAAGAGAGAGAGAGAGAGAGAGAGAGAGAGAGAGAGAGAGAGAGAGAGAGGAGAGTTCTACAGGGCGGGGCAGGGGGAACAGGAGAAAGCAATGTGGGAATAGGTGAATTATCTCTTTAGAGGGAGAACCAGACTAGCAAAGGGAGGAGGGATGGAGAGAGCATGGAGGAGATTATCAGCAGAGGAATGGGAGAAATGGCTCAGTGGGTAAGAGCTGGCTGCTCTTCCAGAGGACCCAGGTTGGATTCCCGGCACTCACAAGGCAGCTCACAACCATTGCAAACTCCAGTTCCAGGGGATCTTGCTCCCTCTTCTGGCCTCCACGGGCACTGCATGCACATGGTGCTCAAACAGGTGTGCAGGCTGATCACTCATATGCATGAAAATAACAGGAAATACATCTCAAAATATAAAATAAATGAAAAGAGCAAGGTGCATGCTCGGCATGCTGGTGCACATCAGAGGCAGGAAGACCCCTGTGAGCTTGAAGCTAGTCTGATCTACAAATGGAGTTCCAGGTCAGCCAGAGCTACATAGTGAGACCCTGTCTCGAAAACAAGAAGAGCGAGGTACAATTCTATGTGTATACGGAAGTGTCACAGAGAAAGAGACTCGATTTGATTTGCTGCTCTCATTTCTAATATGTCAGTGAGTGTCTTTAATCAGAAAGTCATTCTCTTACATGGACATGACATATTTACCCATTTCATTGGCTCTGACATCGATAAAATAGACTAAGACATCATCTACCTTCAGTAATCATCTTCTCAGGACACCCAGAAATGCTCTCTTATGACCCTGACATCTTTAAAAAGTCAGTTGTTTCTCTGTGTAGCCCTGGCTGTCCTGGAGCTCACTCTGTAGACCAGGCTGGCCTTGAATTCACAGAGATCTGCCTGCCTCTGCCCCCTAAAGTGCTGGGATTAAAGACGTGTGCCACTACCGCCCAGGGAGTCAACTTCTTTTTGATTGAACATTTATATAAAATGTCTTCTTTCTCATATTGAAGTCAGGCAGTCTTGAGGGGGACATGATATAAGTGACAGAAGTACTCGTAGCATATCGTATCTGGCGATGTATAAACTCATTTGTATCTTTCCATCTGGGTTTCTTTGTCTAAACTATGAAAGCAGTCATTTACTCCATGTAGAGACAGTGCTAGCATGAGTTGAACAAGGAAACTTTCTTCTTCCTTCCTTTTTCTCTCTTTTTTTTGGGGGGGAGGGAGAAGAAGGGAGGTGGTTTGAGACAGGATTTCTCTGTTCTGGATCTCATTCTATAGACCAGGCTGCCCTTGAACACACAGAGATTCACCTGCCTCTGCCACCGAGTGCTCAGATTAAAGGCATGCGCCACCTTCGTGCAGCAAAGAAAACTTCCTAAGCCAGCTGTTCTCAATCTGTGGATCTCAACCCCTTCATGGGTCAAATGACCCTATCACAAGTGTCACCTAAGACCATCAGAAAACACAGGTATTTACATTATGATTCATGACAGTTGTAAAATTACAGTTATGGCGTAGCAGTGAAAATAATGTTATGGTTGGGGGTCAGGATGAGGGGTCAGGATGGACTGTAGTGCGCTGCATTAGAAACCCTGGCGAGCAAGCCTCAAATCACAGTCTCTAGAGACTCACTCACAATCCAGGGCCTTCCTCTCTGTGTACCTCTCAGCCCAAGGTGCTGATAATCACTTGGCTGGTGGCACTCTCTCCTCAGTTCCAGAGCAGAGGAACCTTTGCTCACAGAGCAAGTAATGAGAGGAATAAATGCCGTTCGTTGAGACTTTGATCATGCAACTTTGAAGTGGATCAGACCTATCTCAGATCTTAAGGTGGGTACGTACAGGACCTCGTGTCTGTTTCCTGCTTCTCTTCTTGCTGCAGGCAGAGTAGATGGAGCCAGAACAAGATGTACCCACCCGACTCCCTTCCCCAACACATGCAGAAGCCCAGGTGATGTAGGTGTGAGAGAGAAAGGTCTGTAAACCTGTTTCTCTGAAGCAACGCTGGATGCCTTTGCTAAGTCCCATCTGCCTTTCTTTGTTTTTCTTCATTGAGAACATCATCCTAAGACATCTCTTATGAGTGCGTTTTATACCAGTGGGGAGAAATGACTCATCCAGGAGAGCCTAGAAATCAGTATGTACCATATAAACGTAAAACCCAGACTTGGGGGCTGAGCAGACAGCTCAGGGATTAAGAGCATGTACCATCTTTACTTTTGTATTTACTGTTATTGCTTTTCTTTTGCTGTGATAAAACAACGTGACCAAAAGTAACTTATGGAAGAAACAGTTTATTTTGGCTTACGGTTCCAGAGGGGTAAGAATTCAAAGCAGGAGGCTATGTCAGCAAACAGCAGGCATGCTGGGAGGCCCATGAAGCTGAATAATCATATCCTCAGCCAGGAGCTAACTAGAACTTAACTAGAGAGGGCCAATCAGAAGTAGGATGGGGCTGTAAACTCAGAACATCCACTGTCCTGAGTACTTCTTCCAGCAAGGCCACACCTCCCCAGAACATTCCCGAATGACACCGACAACCGAGAGGCAAGTATTCAAATACACGAACTTATGGAGGACATAGTCAAAGGCCAGCTTCGACACCACAGGGTACACAGAGGAGAGATCAAGCGTGGAGTTGGTGACTGATCACTCAGCAGACTTTTCTGCATGCTTGGTGGATGGAGTAAAGCTCCAACAAGCAGGCTCCAGTGGCTTTATTTTTTTTCTCCCACAGTTTATATATCCCAGCAAAATCTTTCAAGCAGTATAGAATTCCAGTGTGATTACATCTATTTTTTTCTAGCAAATGACTATGAGAAAACAGTATGTGCCCCAAAACCTTCACATGAACAGACATTACATAGTACAGGTAAAGAAAACAAATTATTCCCAAGAACCCATATTCATTCATGACTAAGCAACTTGTCATAGGTTAACCAAGTGTGAGCGGGCAAAGTAATTTCTCTCAACCAGTTTTTCTTAATAGCAGGCAGCAATCTGAGATTGCAGAGAAAGGATGAATTATTTTATTATTTATCTTCAAAAGCAATCTCATAAGAATCCTAAAAGAATCACAAATCTAAACTTTTATCTATAAAACAATCGGCCGTTTCTACGTTACATCCTCAGAATGAATGCACAGCTTCTCATCGGCAAATTTTATTAAATCATACCAGGAAACTGAGGGCCAAATGGGCACAAGAAATCTATTATCTTGACCAGAAGAGTCACGTCAGCCAGTGCTGCTGCTGTCCTTCTTCACTGACTTTAAAAAATCCCCAGTTGAGTGTGCCTTTCTGAATTTCAAACTGCTCCCTAAGATTTTCTACATCAGAGCCACTAACAAAAACATCTTAACCTGACTTTATTAACAGTTCACGCTTCCAGATGCTTTCTGAGGATGGTGGTCTTAGCTGACAATTTATGTCTCCAAGTTCTTTCCTAGGGTGGTGGTCGAATCATTAATCTGCTCTGGCAACAATGCCAGCAGAAAAGATCAAGCATTACTACTGTGAGTGCCAGTGATACTGCCCAGTGAGGGGCTAGAAGCCCCCTTAGACTTTTCATACGATTCTTAGATGAAGAGGAATGTGGGTGCAACAAGCAGAGCAACTCCACAACAGCATGAAGTCCTCACATGAGTAATGCTCGGGGCTGCGCCTCTCTGAGGCACACTCATCATGGTTATGTCAACCAGTGAGCTGTCTTCCATGTTCTGAAGCCATTGTTCCTCCTGCATGGCCTGCGACAGTACATTCTCATTCAAACCATCACATTGCTCTTGCTGAGGACCTGGGTTTGGTTCCCAGCACCCACAATGCAACTCACAACTACCTGTAACTTGGGTTCAGGGAATCTGACACTTTACATGTGTGTATGTGCACTGCATTCATGCAGTGCCTGTGGTGGCCAGAAGAGGGCGTCTGATCCCCTGGAGCTGGAGTCACCTGAACTGAACTCAGCTCCAAATAGACTCTAGGAGATCTCTCCAGCCTCTAATTCTGTGACTATTTTTAATGTAATGCATATAGTAAATACTTTCTATAGCTCTAAATACATTTTATTGTTTTGGGTTTTTTGTTTGTTGGTTGGTTGGTTTGTTGGTTGGTTTTAGACAAGATCTTGCTAATGTAGTCCAGGGTGGCCTCAAGGTCACAGTCCACCCATCTCAGTCTCTGGAATTACAGGTGTGTGCCGCCAGATCCAGCTTTCCCTGAATATCATTTAAATCTTATTTATTTGTTTACTTTATGTATCTGGGTGTTATTGCCTATATGTATGTCAGTGCATAGTTTGCATGACTGGTGACTGTAGAGACCACAAAAAGGCATTAGATCTCCTGGGGCTGGAGTTGTATATGATTGTGAGCCACCACATGGGTGCTGAGAATCAAACAGGAGTTCCCTAGGAGAGAAGCCAGTGCTCTGCACCACTCACCTGTCTCTCCCTTCTCTGCACATCTTAACAGGATTTACGACATCATTCTTTACATTCAAACTACGGATCCTCAGCAGGGTCAGTATTTTCAAGTGTTTGCTCCCACTCTGTGGGTTGCTTCTCTGCCCTGCTGCTTCTTTTGCTGGACAGAAGCTTTTGAGTTTGCCAATCTAGATACTTTGTTGAGTTTGTTGGGAACAAACAAAAGAAACTTGTTCTAAGAACTACCATTTTCATTTTCAGATTCGATTCAAAAGGAGAAACTAAATTCAAGGTTCCAGGCTCTAAGGGAGCTGGGGACTTCCTACAGCTGAACTGTTTCTGTTATAAACACTTCTCAGAATTCAGCCATCTCAGGGACAACTTGTAAGGAGACAGTTGTCTGAGTCCAGCCATCTCAAGGACAACTTCTCCATCTTGCTGGCAGGGTCAAACAAGTTCCTGTTCTCAGGCTTTGGAACAAGCTCCTATCTCACTTCTCCAAAAGTTTTCTTAACTGTTAACCGATAAGGAATATAGAAAT
This sequence comes from Rhabdomys pumilio, assembly GCA_030674055.1. Classification (NCBI taxonomy): domain Eukaryota; kingdom Metazoa; phylum Chordata; class Mammalia; order Rodentia; family Muridae; genus Rhabdomys; species Rhabdomys pumilio. The sequence goes on from JANHMN010000002.1 coordinate 225,087,252, forward strand.
GGCTGTTATCTAAACCAAAGTACATAAGTTGCAAAAATATATAACCAATTGCCTGCTATGCCCTAATTAACTACTTGCAGCTGGCCCACTCCTTTGTCCCTATATCACCCTGAGCTCTGGACCTAATGTCTAAAAGAATGAATTAAGGATCTTGAAGCCAGGTACCCTAGATACAGCCCAGTCTCCAACAGGTTCTCCCTTGCTTAACCCATGATGTCAAAATACAATTGGATAACACTGCAGCTCCCCGATACAATACCCCCACACACACCTGCTTTGTGTTCCCATCCTTTAAAAATGTTAAACAATCTCCCTTCAGGGACGAGGCTCAGATCCCAAACTGGCTGCCTCCCTGAGCACTCAGAAAATAAAGCTTTCATTTGGGGAGGGTTTCCCCGTGATTTTAGGGTGTAATTTTATTTATCTATTTATTCCCATTGCATCTTGTTCCCTTCCTTCTCTTCTCCCAGTTTTATCCTCACATACCCCTTCCCCAACTACCCACTCCATTTCTCCTCAGAGAAGAAGCCCCAGCATGGGTACCAACCCTCCCTGGCTCATCAAATCGCATGCACCAGGACTAAGGGTGTTGTCTCCCACTGATGCCAGACAAGGCAGCACAGCTAGGGGGAAGGGGATCCGAAGACCAGCAATAGAGTCAGAGACAGTTATGCTTTTCAATTTTTAGAGAACTCATGTGAATGTAAGCTACACATCTGCCACAAATGTATGTAGGTGCCCTAGGTCAGTCCTAGGTGACCCCAAAATACCCGGAGAGTCTGAGTTGTCTGAGGGAGGTGAGAGGCTCTGGTGTGGCCCAGAAGTGCTGTGCTGGACACTGCCTGAGACCTGCCCATCTGAATTCTCTTCGTATCTGATGCCATGCTCCCGAGCTCCCAGTTATCTGCTGTCACACAACTCTGTGTCGAGCTGCAGGGTCCACCCAGAGGCATTGTGGCTGCACAGAGGAGGGGGGAATCTAACTCCAGTGAGTGCTTTCCACATGGGCAAGAGCCGGAGCCTCCCCCCCATGCCGGCTCATCCTGAGCAACATCAGCAGGAGTCACCTGCACTCCTCTTGGTGTTCTTTCAGGTCATAAAAGGAGATGAGACCAGAGGAGAGGTGTTGAGAGCAGAGGCGCACACTCAGTTAATGAGAAGCACTGAATAAAGTCTTCAGTGGCAGCCAGCCCAACCCAGGCAATGTGACCAAAGTGACTACATAAATAAGGTCCGGACAGAAGGAAGTTTGACATAGGTTTTCTCAAACTTGCCTCTGCATTCAGGTAATGTAGAGAAATGAGAGACTCTAGAGAAAATTCTCACCTTCAGTCACAGTTTTGCACACACATGTATACACACATGCATGTATGTAAACACATGCATGCACACACATACACATATATGCATGCACACACATATACACACATATGCTCACACATAGCTATGTACACATGTACACACACATACACACACATGTACACACACATGCATGTATGCAAACACATGTATGCACATACACATGCACACACATGTATGCACGCACACATGTATACACACATACACTCACACATAGGTGTGCACACATGCGCACACACACATACACATACCTCAGGCTTATCACCTGGCTTCCTTGAATTCAGTATTCATTATGAATATTTTTTATTTGAGACAGAGTATCACTATATAGCCCTTGCTGACCTGTAACTCATTGTGTAGATAAGGCCAGCCTCAGAGTCATAGAGATCAGCCTGTCTGTGCCTCCCCAGTGCTGGGGCTAAAAGGGTGCGTCTCCACACCCAGCTTTCACTACCCTCATAAGCCAATCAACCTCAATCCCAAAAGAAGACTGGTAACTGTGGACAAGAATGGGAAACCAGGCCTCGGCTTACCCTGGGCTCCAGATGAGGAATGTTCTCAGACTGTAAGAAGATGGGCAGT
>JANHMN010000002.1:225104192-225118294 GCA_030674055.1 Rhabdomys pumilio
AGGCTCGAACAAGGAAGTAGGCTTCAGACATGAAAATGACTTTGGGCTAGGACAGGGAAGTTGGCTCAGATATTTTGGTCATCCTTATAAGCCCTTAGAAACAGTGATCACAGGAGTGTTCATGGAATTTTGTTTATTGCCTTGCTTGTTCTTTGACTGTTTGTGTTTATTGTCTTGCTTGTTCCTTGACTATTTGCATCTATTGAAATTGCTAGTTCCTCAAACTAGAACTGACCTTGATACTTGCATGTAATTTAAATGGTATAAAAGCAAAAAAGAAAGGATGGTATAGAGTTAATGGGAGGTGGGGGGAATGGGAAAAGGGGATGACATCTGAAATGTAAATAAATAAAATATTGAGTAAAAAACCAATATATGGCACAAGTAAGTCCTTTCCAGATAGAGAATTCTTCTGTAGGAAGCCAAAGAGTGGACGAGTTTTGAGATAGCGGCTTTGTGACATAGGGCAAGTAGATCAGACCTTCCAAGAACTTGCATTGGAAAGAGAGAGAGGAATTTTCAGACTGAGATCATTGAGGTGTATCTAACTTCTAGGCTCCAAGCTCAAAAAACACCTGAGCACACTGCACCTGTATAGAGAGGAGTTTACAGTGTAGCTATGGCCCATGGGGAGACTCTCTCCGGAGCCTAAGAAGTACAGTCTACACTTGGAGGCAAATTCCAAACCCTGGCCCTGTCACTCAGCATATGTGTGCCTTCAGACACACATCTGAGCCAATTACCGCCTCCTCCCTGCAACCCCACTTTGCCCATGTGGAAAACAAAAATCAGAAAGTCACAGAGTATTTTAAGTGTCAAATAAAATCATGTGTGTAACTAGGCGGAGACAAATAGTCCTTATCAGAGAATAAATTAGAGACCGGCAGCTTGAGGAAGGTGAACAGCAAGCACTTGGCTATCAATATAATCACCAGTGTGGCTGTTTCAGTCACGTACCCTTCACTTAGCCACTAAAAGTGAGGCAGCTGCTTCCTGGAAGACAAGAGGAGGATACAGAACAGCAGGATATGAAGGTGCAAAAGCATCAGGCCCCTGGTGCTTTATCTAGCTTTAGAACAACAGAAAACAGTCACCTGAATTTTGAAATGTAACTTGTATAATTAGTGTGTAAAAAGTAGGGGGTGTGGGTTCAGTAGGCAATTGAAAGATGAGGCAATGAGGGCAAGGAGACTCAGAAGGCTGGGATAGCCTGGAAGGCGCACAGGGTAAGAAACCTTGTCACTTTGTGTAAGCTAAGCCGCACACAACCCAGTCCTTCCCAAAAATCATTGCCCAGGGTCACAACCTGGAGAGGTAAAACTGTTTGTGTTGGACAAAGATGGCCTCACCATGTGACTCTGCTTGTGACAGAACAAGCAGAAACCTTTCAGAGCCCCTGAACAAAAACTGTTTCCACACTGAAGACAGGAATTTTTCTTTTAGTTTTTACATTTTGTGTGTGTGTGTGTGTGTGTGTGTGTGTGCACGTGTGCGCGTGTGCGTGTGCGTGTGCGTGTGCATGTGCATGTGCATGTGAACCATGGTATGCATGTAGAGGCTGGAGAACTACTAAAAGAAGTAGCTTCTCTCTCCCACTTCATGGGTCCAGAGACGTAACTCCAGTTGTCAGTACCTTAACTCCCTAAGCCGTCTTGCCATCCCAAGCAGGAATTTTTAAGAGCTTCTGAAGAGAGACAAACTTCCTGTTGCATCTTAATCGTTTTCCTCTAACTCCATGGTAACTTCTCATGCAGATCCTTGTGTTTTGAAACCGGATCCTGGCAGCTGCTATGAAGTACATTTTAGATTTTTCTACAACCATACTGCCAAAGAGTGTCAGGTTTTTCTGTACAGTGGCTGCGATGGTAATCTTAATAACTTCAAGCTTAAAATAGACTGTGATGTATCTTGCAATGAAGTATACATAAAAGCACAGTCCCAAGTGAGGTAAGGAATACAATCTCATCTTTGATCTTTAAGATGAATGGTAAGAGAAAGCTCTGAGATCCAAGGGTAAAGAAAATTAGTCAGAGCTTACCCTGTTTTAGGATGTAAAAAGGATAGATTGTTCTATAAAAGTTTCTAACAGTTAGGCTGGATCTCAGAATAAATTGTAGACTTTGCCCAAGGGGTGATGGTGCATGCCGGAAAGGCATTTGGGAGGGCAAGGCAGATGGATCTCTGAGTTCCAGGCTATCCTGGTCTACAAAGTGAGTTCCAGGACAACCAGAGCTACACAGAGAAACCCTGTCCTGAACAACAAACAAAATAAAACAACAACAAATTGTTGACTTTGTAATTAGAAAAAAATCAAAGGTTCAGGGAGAAAATACTCACTAAACAACTGATTTTTGCCACAGTGCCAGTTATGCTGCTGAGCAATTACCATATAATGATACAATTTTACATTAAAATAGCAAAAGGAAGCGTTCTTTAAGAGAGTTGGCAACAAAGAACCTTGCTATGGATTTGAGACTGACCACTCTACAGCCTGGTAGACTGAAGCAGACAGAAAGAAAAGAGACCTCGCTACAGAGAGCATGGAGAGAGTCCAGAAGGCATCCCCTGGCCAGGCATCGCACCTAGGCAGCTGCAAAGGTCAGTGCAGGGTCCATGGACCAGTTCCAATGGGTTCAGTTTCCTGAGAAACCAGGCTTTGCCTCCCTCAGTCTCAAAGACAACTACTCTCAACATTGATCAGAGAAGCTTCCTTTAGCAGTGAACAGAAAGACTCATGGCTGCCCAAGGTACTAAGAGATGAGGGTAGTGTCCTCTAACTGGGGTTAGAGCTATTAAGGAGTAGAGCTGCCAAACCCTGTCCTCTGGGCAGAGTGTAGACTCCGCAATTCTGAACTCACAGTAGCTGCAGCTGCGTGTGTACGTCTTCACAGACTTAAGCTTGGAAACAGTCAGGCATGAATGGGAGAAGGCTTCAGGATTCGTCTCCCTGAGGAACAGCTGCCTACTGATGGACACTGCTAAAGGACAGTTACCGTCTTCCGTGGTATATCCACCAGTAAGTCCACAGCTGTGGTCATATGCACAGCTCTAACCAAAATCCATGGGTCACAAACGAAATGACATAAGTCCTCTTAAGCAAACAACCTTTGGGGGGAGGTGAAAAAGAGCTAGAGTAAGTGAAATGAAACTAAGAACACATGGTATACATATGTGTATGAAATAGAATAAATTACTAAAAGATCTGAAAAAATAAGATTGAAAAACCTGTACAGTAGATTCCTGGTATTATTTTTACCTAATAGATAAGGAAAACAAGTGTATTAGATATAACCACTTGAAGCCTGGTGGTGATGGCGCACACCTTTAATCCCAGCATTTGGAAGGCAGAGACAGGTGGATCTCTGTGAGTTCAAGACCAGCCTGGTCTACAGAGTGATCTCTAGGGCAGCCATGAGGACTACACAGAGAAACCCATCTTGGTGGAGGCGGGGGAATAGTAACCAATGCATAACAAGTTATTTTAGGCTTTCGATATTTATTTTTAAATTAGATCTGACCATCAAAAGGCTCTTGCCCTGCTTACATGCTCCCAAGTCAAACTGTTGCATTTCTCAAGCCTCCTAAGTCTCTGTAGAGGCATGTTACTTTGTACAGCTGAAGTCCCTGCTCACAACTGATGGTTTCCAAGTTATTAGAACAGGACGGCCAATGTGTCCCATCCAGGGAGGGCTGCAACTAATTTCCATAAAATGAGAAGTGCAGTTGCCTAGGGAGTGACTCAAAGGCACCAGCTCTTTTTTTGGTCATTCCTAATGAATCTTTGTAGTGTCTAGAACATGGGTAGTGGCTACCTTTTGGGCAAATGAAACAGATTAATGGAAGAGAGGGATCACTGATAGAGAGGCCACCCTCTAGGGCCATCCTCTAGGGCCATCCTAGGATTGTCCCAAGAGAGAAATGACTTACACTAATCCAGGGAGACTTTTTGTAACCTGTAATGTGAATCTGATTTTTCTACTTAAACAGAAAACCTGAACCTGAGCCTGAGCCTGAGCCTGAGCCTGAACTTAAAAGTCTGTGCACTTGTGGAGGTTCTTGGACGGGCCATCTGAAATAAAGATTCGAGGAGATTCAGACCAATGTTTAGACTGTTTTGGAACATGTCCGTAATCTTTGACACTCCGATTCACTATTTTCCTAATTTTGTCTTTCCTGAAATAAAAATTACACAATCATTAAAAAATAAGAGCATCCTCCCATGAGTCCTTCTTCCTGTATCTTCACCCCGTTGCCTTTCCGAATGATGTCAACAGGTTCTATCCTATGGGTCTCTCTTCACTCATGAACAACTCCTCATACATCCGGGTTATGCTGACATCATTCCAGGACAGCTGGCCAAAGTGCACTGATTGGGGGTCCTCCTTTATAAAATCCAGCTGACCAGTACCCCCAAGAACATCAAACCTATGTTCTACATTAATCTTGAAATCAAATACAGCACCGAACCTCACACATACCTGAAATGTTTCTCCACTGGAGCAAATTTTTCTTTGTCAGACTTCCTGATTCGTGTCTACCAATCCTCAAAGGCCAGTTAGCTTTGCTGGTGTCTTAAGTCATGCATTGTTTATTCATAATCGATTAGGTAGCCGGAAGAACTTGGTGATTGAAACTTGACTTGGCCATTGTCAGCCTTCCTTCCTGGAAAATGAAACCTTAACCCCAGTCTCATAGCTTTGTGTCTCCTACCAAACAAATGCTCATCCATGCATAGACTTAAGCCTGAAGAGAACGTGACCAGGTGGGGTCTGGCCATGACCTACCCAACTCTAGCACCCTCAGGTTGACCATAAAACTCTAAAATGTCTTGGGTATCCCAGATGCGTCTTCACTGAAGTACAGTTGTCCGCTAGATACCTACCCTGTCTAACTTACTAACTTACAAAGTTCTCATCTGGAAATCACTTGTGAATCACCAGCCTCAGAGACACTACAAATCACTGAAAACCTGTGTGTGTGTGTGTGTGTGTGTGTGTGTGTGTGTGTGTGTTGTGTGTGCGTGTGCGTGTGCGTGTGCGTGTGTGTGTGCATGTGCGTATGTGTGTGTTTGCACAGGCCAGAGGAAGGCATCCAATCCCCTGGAGCTGGAGATAGAGGCAGCTGGGAGTCGCCTGACTTGGGTGCTGTTCTCCAAGAGCAGCAAGTTCTCATACCCACCAAGCCATCTCTCTATCACTACCACCCCATTTTGTTTTTAAAACTTCATTTTCTTTTTTTACTTTTGTACTTTGGATTTTTTTTAAGACTTATTTACATTACCAGGCATGGCCCTACATCTCTTTCATACCAATACTTGAGAGTCAGGAAGAGGAGGTCGGGGATTTAGCTCAGTGGTAGAACACTTACCTAGCAACTGCAAGGTCCTGGGTTTGGTCCTCAGCTCAGAAAAAAAAAAAGAGAGAGAGAGAGAGAGTCAGGAAGAGGTGAGTGGATCTCTGTGAGTTCAAGGTCAGCCTGGTCTACAAAGGGTTACACAGTGAGACCTTGTCTCAAAACGGGCGAAGGGTACATTCTTTCTGAGTCTGAGTGCTTTGCCCGCATGTACACCTGTGCTCCACATGTGGCCCTGGTGCCCACAGGGGTCAAAAAAGAAAACAAAATGTAGCAAATGGTTTGAGATCAGAAGAGCTAAGCCATCAGAAAACCGATGAAGACAAAGGCAGGAGGAGAGGCAAAGACATTTTGTGTTGAATCACAAAACAAAGACACAACAGTGAAAACTATGGACTGGAGCATCACAAGCAAGCTGGATACGCATTAGAATTGTGTTCGGAGAAGAAAACCATGTGTTCAAAAGCAGAGTCATCAAACCTTTGTAAAAATCCAGATACAGCTGGAGAGCTGGCCTAGCAGCTAAGAATGCTTTCCGCTCTCTCGGAGGACTGTACGTAAGATTTTTTTTTCTACAAGAATCTCAATTTTTGTTAGTTTTTCTTTTTACATTTAAGTTTACATGCACACTCAAAACCACGCAGGACATACATCTATGTGACAGCCAAAAGGCTCACACGAAACTTGGGCGAGTCACTGAGAAATCGGTTAGGCATAGAAGAAATACTCAGGTGAAAATATACAAGAAGGCTGACCACAAAAAAAAATCCATTCAGCCGGAAGGAGAAGCTGAAAGCACAACGGAAGGAAGACACTCCCGATGTCCCTCATCCTTTGACTCAGGACTAATTTCAGCAAAGGAAATAGGAAAACTTGTATTGCATGTCTGATAGTTTAATCTCCTGAGAGGAGGAATGTGAGAAGGCCGGCGTCAGCTCTCAAGGGCCTTGCATCTAAGTGTTAGAGTGTTAAAAGATGCAGAAGTACACTCACATCCTCCCATTGTAGGGCTATGGCTGTGGTGCATCCAGCAAAAGCCGGCAAGCCTATGACCTGAACTCAATACCTGGATCCCATGTAGAGACAGACAGAGAGAGAATGGACTCCACAAAAAGAGTCCATTGACTCACACATGGGCTCCATGATGTGTTACCCGGAAGTGTGAGGAAACATTGCTTTTTGTTTGTTTGAGACAGGGTCTCATATAGTCTTAATAATGTTTCCATTGCTGTGATGAAACACTATGACCAAAACCAAGTTGGGGAGGAAAGTTTGGTTCAGCTTACACTACCCTAGTCGTACTCCATCACTGAAGGAAGTCAGGGCAGGAATTCAAACAGGGCTGGAATCTGGAAGCAGGAACTGAAGCAGAAGCCACGGAGAAATACTGCTTTCTGGCTAGTTCTTCAAGGCTTGCTCAGCCGGCTTTCTTGTAGTACCCAGGACCACCAACCCAGGGTGGCACCGCCCACAATGGGCTGGCTCCTCCCACATCAATCATCAATCAAGAAAAGTCCCCACAAGCCAGTGGAGCCAGAGGTTCCCTCTTTCCAAATGACTCTAGCTCCTAACAAGTAGATATCACAACAGCCAAGTTGATCAACTCCTGATCCTCCTGCCTCCACCTCCCCAAGTGCTGGAGGTACAGATATCCATCACCTCAGTCAGATGTTATCTGGTATTTATTTTCGTGCATAAATTATCTGTGATATCCATTTTTTCCATATTGTGTTGAGTTCTCATCTGCTTGACGTCTTGGCTTCTGGGGGTTGGGGGGCGGTGTAAATTTTTAAATCTCACATTGTGATTTGAATTGACAACTGTTTCCAGTCCCGCAAGTGTTATGTTCAGTTTGTGTTAACACATCATTAGGAGTTCATATTCAGTATGTGTGTGCATACATGTGTGTGTGCACATGAGTGTGCATGTGTTGTGTTGTGTATGCGTGTGCGTGTGCATGTGCGTGTGCATGTGCGTGTGCGTGTGTGTGTGTGTGTGTGTGTGTGTGTGTGTGTAGTCTTCCCATCTTACTTTTTTTGAGACAGGCTCTCTTTTCACTAGGACCTGGGGCTCACATTTTTTTAGCCCAGGCTAGCTCACCAATGAATCTCCTGTCTCCGCCTGCGAAGCCCTGGTGTGATGGTTTGTATATGCTCAGCCCAGGGAGTGGCACTATTAGAAGATGAGGCCCTATTGGAGTGGGTGTGGCCTTGTTGGAGTAGGTGTGTCACTGTAGGCGTGGGTTTTAAGACCCTCATCCTAGCTGCCTAGAAGTCAGTATTCTACTAGCAGCCTTAGAAAAAGATGTAGAACTCTCAGCTCCTCCTGCACAATGCCTGCTTGGATGCTGCCATGCTCCTGCCTTGATGATACTGGACTGAACCTCTGAACCTGTAAGCCAGCCCCAATTAAATGTTGTCTTTATAAGAGTTACCTTGGTCATGGAGTCTGCTCACAGCAGTAAACCCTAAGACACCTGGCATTACAAGCATGTGCCATATCCAGCTCTTAAAATGGATTCCTTTTTGCATACATAATCAGGTCCATAGACTTCTGCAGAAACCTTTACAAACTGAACTATCTTCCCAGCCCTCACCACTGACTTCATTCCTCCAGAGTCTTTATTCCAGAATGATGTAACACTACTCTTTGCCCCTGTTAATGCAGTTTGGCCTTAAACTGTGTTTTATAGTAAGGAAATGTAAATATATTAATTTTATTTCTATTATTCTTTACCATTCTAGGAATCAAACCCAAAGCCTCAAACATGTGAGGCAAGAAGAAACATTCTGCCACTACACGGGATTCTGGGCCCTCACAGCTTCATTTTCTTCTCAATCTTGGCTTATAATTTAGCTGGGTATCAATTGTAGGTAAAGATGAATTTTTCTTCATCACCTATGGCCATTAGATGTGAAAAAAATTCCACAGAAATAAATAAATTTAAAATAACTTATTTATTTTTCATTTGTGTTTGACTGCACATATGTGTCAGGGCCCGTGGAACAAGAGTCACAGACAGTTTCATTACAGTGTGTCCAAATATGAATGAAGAGAGAAGAAATAACTGGGCATGGTGGTGCATGTTTTAATCCCAGCACTCAGGAGGCAGAGGAAAGCAGATTTCTGTGAATTTAAAGCCAGAGCTACAGTGAAACCCTGTACATACCCACAAATCAAAAGGAGATAACTGTGGCAGGGTATTTGGTTGCACTGTGAACACAGAGATTGTATTATTTACTAAAAAAACCCTCTTTCTAGTTGTGGTATTTCTAGTTGTGATATGGCTCAGCCCTTAGCATACAACTAATTTTATCTCTCTGGCTGGAATACAGACTACACCCTCTGTACATACCTTTAATCCTAAACAATGAAGATAAAGTTAGTTTGTAGAAGGAAGCATGTTTGAAACCATATTTAAAAGTAATGTTTAAATGAGTGGCAAAGTGATAAATCAGAGAAAGACTTGACAGAATAGGATGTGCCCAACTCTCACAAGAAAAGAGAAGAAACGGAAGCTTCTTAAGAAGCAGTACAGACGAAGAGAGGAAGTGGGCAGTTTTACTGGGAGACAGACTGAAGGGAGAACAAGCCAGACACAGGTGAAGACAGAACAAGTCAGAGACGGAACCAGAAGATTAGAGCAAATTACCAAAGTTAGTTTGAGCAATTCTGAAGAGGCTTGGAGAGGAGCAAGATTGAATCAGTCATCTTGGAGGGGAGTGTGAGCCAGAAGAGCTGAGTTGAATCAGCCAGACAGAGATCAGAAAGAACCAAGAAGGGGTGTGTGGTGGTTTGAATATGCTTGGCCCAAGGAGTGGCACTATTAGGAGGTGTGGCCTTGTTGGAGGAAGTGTGTCACTGTGAGGGTGGACTTTGAGAGAAGTTTCTCCTTGCTTTCTGGTTGCCAGACTTCTCCTAAGTGCCTTTAGATAAAGATGGAGAACTCTCAGCTCCTTCTCCAGCCCCATGCCTGCCTGAACACGGCCATGCTTTCTGCCATGATGATAATGGACTGAACCTCTGAACTTGTAAGGTAGCCCCAATTAAACGTTGTCCTTTACCAGAGTTGCCTTGGTCATGGTGTCTCTTCACAGGAATGGAAAACCTATGTAAAATAGGGTGAGCTTATTCAGCAGTAAGTCTCAGAGGCTGAAAACATTCTAGGCCTAGATAAAATTGTACAGAGGCTGGAAGCTTCCAGGACCAGGCCTAAGTTAGCAGACGGAGGCAGTAAGCCTCTGAGATAGCAATCACACCAGGAGAATGATAGCAACTATTACGGAAACAGAAATCCCACGTGAGGACTCCCACTGGCTTCAGGTGCAGATCTTCACACAGACTGAGTCACGGCAGAAAACTCTGTAGTGTATTAAACAGTATGCTTCTACCTCAGCCAGCACACCTTAAACAGCAGATGAGTTGGAAAAGAGTGAATTTCATTTGATTCTATGGCACAGCCATGGGAAAGTAAGCAACACGTTATCTCCCCTTTACAGGCCTGTGGCTGGTCTGGGAACACCTCTCCTCCAGTGTCCCTTCCACAGTCCTCCCACCCTGGGCCAGAGCCTCTGTTTAACTATGTTCATCACACATTATGTCACTGAAATAAATAACTCACCGGGAAGAAATGTGAACTCACAGTGGGGCTTCCTGAGTGGTGAGAGTTATCAGGTTTTCCAGCATCCATAAAACCTGACCTTTGGAGGGCGGGGCCCAGCATGCACCATCCCTAGGGCTGCAGAACCCCCTTCACTGAATCATGAGCCATAATATTCTTTATAGTCAGGTGCTTGTGTGTGTGTATACATGTATGTATATATGTATATATGTCTGTATGTTTGTGTGTGTACATATATATGTGTGTGTATGTATATATATATATGCATGTATGTCTAATTTTATGACAACTTGACACAAGCTACAGTCATCTGGAAGGAGAGAACCTTTTTTTAAAAAATGCCACCATAAGATCCAGCTGTAAGGCATTTTTCTCAATTCCTGATTGACTGGGGAGGGCCCAGCCCATTGTAGGTGGTGCCACCCCCAGGCTGTTGTGTAGTGAGTTGGCCTAATGTTGCTCATATTCTAATGCTATTTTGGGACCCCCAAGGCTGGTTACCCCAAAGACAAAGACAAAAGATCGTGCACATAAGACACTGAGTGACCCTGTCCCCAGTTAATTGTGATTGGTAAGTAAAGATGCCAACAGCCAATAGCTGGGCAGAAGAGACATGGGTGGGGTTTAGGTTTCATGGGCTTGGAGAGAGAGGACCATAAGGAAGGGGAAGAAAAAGAAGTCGCCATGGAATAAAAGAACTTGCAGGAGAAGAGAAAGGAAAGCCACCATGGGTTAGCTGAGCCATAAAAACATGGTCATGTGGGCTGGCCAATTGGAGCTAAGAGCAGCTCAAATGAAACATAGTAAGTAATCATTTGGGTTACCATAGGAAAGTAGATTCTAACAGCATGGAGGGTAGGCAGCTGCCCAGCTAGTGCTGCCTAAGGCACATGAAAAATATAAAGACTGTGTGTCTCTCTCATCCAGGGACATCAATGAGCTAAGGCAGGGACTAAGACAATAGTGCATGCCTGCACATATGTATGTGTATGCTGTGCCTGCAGCACCCACAGAAGCCAGAAGACAGCATCGAATTCCCTAGGACTGGAGTTTACAGAGTAGACAGTGAGCCACCATGTAGATACCAAGGACTGAGCCCAAGTCCTTGACTGAGCCCTCGCTCCAACCCTAAGGATAAAAATATAGCCTTCATTCTCCATCCCCATCAAATGAGTGAGAATTAGCAGTGAGGCTGAAAGGGAGGGTAAGGCAGCTGCTACCACAGAGCAAGACGTAGAACTGAGAGGGAGATGCATCATGGTCAGTTACTTACTCTGATGCAGAACCCTCTTCTCCCTGGGGAGTGCTAGCACTCACTCCAGTGCCCCAAGCCTTAGTCACGAACTGTTGGTTATTGGTTTTCCAGCAGGCAGAGCAGAAAACACAATGGTAAAAATATAAAAAATAGAGAGAGTTAATGGCCCTCCTTTCTGCTCTGTGGCTTTCATCTGAAGTGCTGTGTTCTGAGATGGAACGCCTCACTTTCTCTTCATGAAGACAAGCAGCTCCAGCCTTCCTTTCTCACGTTTGCATGTGGGAAAATATGGAAGCTTACTTATTACAAAAAGGAGCCTAATGCAAAATATCAAGGTGTCCTGAATTATGGAGCTAATCTGCCCAACTCAGCAAGCCAAACAGAGTGACACAGCAGCCGGGGAAACTGAGGCAGGAGGCTCTGAAGCTCAAGACTAGCCTGGGCTACAGAGTGAAGTCAAGGCCAGCCTGGGACTTAATAACAACTTGTCTCAAATTTTAAAATAGGGTGCTGGAGAGAAGGCTGTGTGATTAGGAGCACTTGCTGCTCCTAGTCTGTTCCCAGCACCCACACGGGCTACCTCACAATCTCCTATAACTCCAGCTCCAAGGAGATCCTATGTTTCTGACCTCCTGCACTCAGACACACCACACAACACACACACACACACACACACACACACACACACACACACACACACACCTTAAGACTACAAACTACACCCTATCCAGTTCACTATACCCAGAACCTAGTTCAAAGTGTGGCATGAAAGTTACTGTCTGTAACTCCAGGTCCTAGGGACCCAACACCCTCACACAGGCAAAATCCCAATACACATGAACTAAAAATAAATTTTAAAATAAAAACAAAAACCAAACAAAACTAAGGCAGTAAAACACAAACATTTTAAAATATAATCCTTTCTATAAAAGATTTAAGACCTTAGACTACCTAAATCTATATAAATTTTGCAGAAAATTTTAAATACCATTTTTCTAGGCTAAAGTAACTCACTCTTGAATTCTCAGACTTTAGGTTCCCTCCCCCTTTTGGCTTTATCATTTCTTCTCTGATTCTATTCTATCACACTATTTCTAAGTGTGATCTGGGGAGCTGTGCATCAGAAGAGGGGTTTGGGGACTATGACTCAGTGAGTAAGAGTGCTGGCTGGCTTGCTGATCACTCATGAAGACCTGAGTTCAAATGCACAGCAGTCATGTGGAGAAAGCCAGGCATGGCCACATGCAAGTGCCTGTAAAGTCAGCTTTGGGAGCAAAGAAAGATGGATCCTAGGAACGCACTGGCCAGCCAGCTTAGTGGAAACATTAATCTTTGAGTCTCAAGAAAATAAGGCAGAGATTAAAAGAAGAGGAGCCCATGTACACCCCACATTCTCCTCTGATCTGTGTGCACTTAAATGCACATACACACACACACACACACACACGCGTGTGCGCACATGCACATGCACACACTTGCACATCCACACACATGCACACTCATGCGCGCGCGCACGCGCACACACACACAGCTGGTCATACATCAATGGCCTCCACATCAGTGTCTGCGACACACACACACACACACACACACGTGTGCGCACATGCACATGCACACACTTGCACATCCACACACATGCACACTCATGCACGCACGCACACACACACACACGTGTGCACACATGCACATGCACACACTTGCACATCCACACACATGCACACTCATGCGCACGCACACGCACACACACACACAGCTGGTCATACATCAATGGCCTCCACATCAGTGTCTGCGCAGCCATCTTTTTCCTTGTTGCTCCTTTCTCTCCAGATAGACTTAGCTCTGCACAGGTGCTCACAATTCCCTTTACACGAACCCATGAAAAGATTCTATATTCTACCACAGAGATTCCTGCTCATCCATGTTCATTGCTGCTCTGGTCACAATTAGCCAGGAAATAAAAGCAGCTTTAGATGTCTATCAATGAGTGAATGGAAGAAAATGCACATTTTCACATTTACACAACAGAGCACTATTCAGTTGTTTAGAAAAACAAAACTGTGAGATTTTTAGGTAGATGGATAGAGCTGGAAGCAGTCATTCTGGGTGAGGTAACTTGGGCTCAAAAAGATAAAAGTGGCCTGTTTTCTTTCATTTGTGGATGTTAGCTTTGGATTTTCAGATATGTGTGCTTCCTTCAGAATACCCACTGAGGTCAGGAGATGACTAGGGGTAATGGGGAGGGGAGCTTCAAGAGAAGGGAGATAGAGTATAGTGGCCTAAAGGGTTGAAGGGGCATAATGGAACAGGGAAGTTAAGGGGGTAGGAAACGAGAGGGCATAGTAGAAGAGGAAATACAAACAGAAATAACTAACACCAAAGACTTTTTTTTTTGAAAGTCCTATGGAAACTTACTATTTTAGAAGTTCCTTAAGTACAAACATGCTCATACAAAGAGTTTACATGGAGTCACACTATAACAAGGTGACAGTGCCCCTGCTAGACACTACACACTAACAAATAAAAGGCCCAGTGCCAGGAGTATACGATCTCTTACAGAGTTGTCGATCAGTGAGGTCCCCAGACGTCACACACAGTCTATTGCCAGTACTTTTGTTCATCCTCCAGAACTTGGTGGTAAGACTCTACCACTGATGATACCACACAACTTTACTCATAGAACTGAAGGAACCAGGCTTGTACTCACCTGGAAGATCCATCCCTACTGGCTAGCTTCCATAACACTAGAAAGTGATGTGCACACTAATGGGAGAGAAAAGTGATCATTGGTCTTACCCAGCTGTGAACCCTGCAGCTGTGAACACTACAGCTGTGAACCCTGCAGCTTTGAACACTATAGCTGTGAACCCTGCAGCT
>JANHMN010000002.1:225118304-225135442 GCA_030674055.1 Rhabdomys pumilio
CTGTGAACCCTGCAGCTTTGAACACTATAGCTGTGAACCCTGCAGCTGTGAATCTTACAAGCTACAACAATGAACAGCCTGACAAGACATGCCTATGGGAACAATAGTGGTACAGCTGTCAAGGGAGTCATCAGCACTCTCAGATTTGATTCAAGGCATGCTCTACAAGATAAAACCCATATTGGGCACCATTATCAGAGTCTAGAAGTGGAGCTCTTGACAGCTGATGGCTGCTGGGATAGAGAGAGTCAGTTTTCTTAGTCAACCATGCTCCAATGCAAGGCCACATATCCAAGAGTATATAGGTGGCAAAAATTTGACTCGATAGGTTGAAAAAGAAACAAAAGATGACGGGAAGATCAGGGCAGAGGAAAACATGAATATAAAGCATGGTGGGTTTGGAGGAGCTGGGCAAACAAGTAAATATGATCAAAATAGACTTTATTAAATTTTTGAAGAAAAAATAAAGGGTCAAGTAAAAATAGATAAGATGTAGACTGTTTCAAATGTTCATTTTGGATTGCTATTACAACTAGTAGTGATAGCTGAAAACTTGGTGTAGCCTCTCTCTAAAATAACCAAAAGTCCATGCCTTGGATCAGCTCCCTAAGCCTCCAGGTCTCAGATCCAAAGGCTTACAGTTCTGTGTGAGTCTTGATTTAACAACAACAACAACCAACCCTGCAAGAGTTAGACTAAATAAACAGGTAAATATTACCATCCAACTACACACTCTAAAGAACCCACCCCGGAGCTGTTCTTTCCACTTACGACACAGCAAGCAAGGAATTCCTTAGTACTTTCTCATGGTGTGCTCCCATTGGGCTTAGCCACGCCCTCGTCCATGGCTGCCTGTCTCCAGCTGGTTCTTTGGATAATCTAAAAGTTTTGTCCTGGAGTGAACCAGATCTTCATTTCTAACATGGAAGGTGGGCTGCAACAGTCATTTCACATCTTATAGCCCTGCCTTCCTTTCTTCTGTTAATCGCTACTTGCTATAAAGGCCAAACTGAGTGCTAAGGAACCTTACCGCATCCTGTATCCTTTACCGTTGCACAGGGTCAGTCACGGCAGGCAAAGCCACGACCTCTCTTTTTGTTTAACCATATGAGCAGGTCTCACTCTCTTCTCTCAATTCAGTGGAGTCATTTTGGCCTTTCTTAATGGAAGTAATCCTGAACTGCATACAAGAAATACTAACCAAACAGAGGTACCAAATGCTCCAGCTGTATGCCCTACACACACACCCAAAGGTTCTGTGTACCACCATAGAGACATTTGCATGGTGTGTCCATTGTTTGTGATCCGCAATACTAGGAGATGGAACAGCCTGTATGTCTGCAAGCAGACAAGCAGATGAAGAAACTGTAATACACGGGATGGTGAGGAATGGCTTTAATTCCAAGCACTGAAGAGGAATTGACAGGCAGATCTCTGTAAAGTCAGGGCCAGCCTGATCTACACAGGGAGTTCCAGGACAGCCTGGGCTATGTAAAGAGACCCTGTCTCAAGAGAGGAAGAAAGAAAGAAAGAAAGAAAGAAAGAAAGAAAGAAAGAAAGAAAGAGAAAGAGAGAGAAAGAAGAGAGAGAGAGAAAGGGGGAGGGAGGAAGGGAGAGAGAAAGAAGAGAAATGGGAGGAAGGAAGGAAAAGAAAAGGAAGGAACGAAGGGAAAAAAGAATGAGGAAAAGAAAGGTAATACGTGTACACAGCAGAATTTCATGTACAAGTTCAAAAACTGAGGTCATGACATTTGCAGGAAGTGGATGAAAGTGGAAGTTACTATCTCAAGCAACGTATTCCAGACTCAGACTCATGACTCAGAAACACAAATACTACACAGCTGCTCTTAGATTTACGTTCTAGATATGTGGAAACATGTATGAGGAGAAATGGGTCATAAAAGCTGAGAGGGAAAAGATGACACTGAAGAAAGAAGAGTCATGGGACGGCTGCGGCATGAAGGCAGGAGGGCCAATGGAGGTAGAAAGGGGTGGAGAGAAGTGGGGGCGGAGAGAAGGGGGGGCAGGAAACGGGTCGGGGTGGGGGGCAACAAAAGCAAGTATGAAAATTCTAAGATGAAACCCATTGTTTTCTGTACTCGTTCTTAAAACAATGAGAAGAAATGTGCTGACAGTTTAAGTTCTAAGCAGCTCTAACTCATAGATGAAGAGAGAGAGAGGTGGGGTTCCTCTTCAAGGCTCCATCAAATATGGTCTTTCAAACTCCATGGCTGGATACCCAAGCACTTGTTGTCCGACTCACTACACTGATTCTGACTCCACCAGAGCCCTGTTCAGGCCCTCAGGAAATTAAATTCAAATATAGGTTCAACTTCTCAGAGACCCTGAAGCTCCGCCTCCAAGACAGAGCACTTCAGTGTAGTCTGGGTCTCTCCTATCTGCTGTCAGGAGCACCATGAAGGCTCCAGGGATCCGCCTTGCCCTGTGGTTTCTAATGTTTACCATGCTCCTGCCGATGCTTTCTGGTGATATATTGTTTCCTCCTGGAGTCAAAAGCAAACTCTGTGAAAGCGGGCAACTTGGAGGTAAGCAAAAATGGAAATGTGACCAGAAGGAAAATGGTGAAGGAGAAGAAAATTCGGGCAATCTGGATGGTATGGCTGATGACAGCACCAAACCCTCCTTTTCTATCAAACCCCATGGGTTGGGACTTCTGATTATATTGAGTTCCCAGTATAGGTTGAAAAAAAGAGGAAAAAAGAAAAGTAGAATCAACTTAAGTAACAAGAAGAGATTGAGAGGCATAAAGATTGGATTGATACTAAAGGTATACAAGAAATGCCATCCTCGTGTGTGTGTGTGTGTGTGTGTGTGTGTGTGTGTGTGTGTGTGTTATGAATTTCACTTCTATTCAATACATAATCATAGGAGCACTATGTTACCTTCCTTGGATTCAGAAGGTTCAAAGCCATCCTCTACACCTCTGTGCTACTTTTTAAATTTGAATTCTAATGGACACTTCAGGAGAACTCAGAGTGGAAATAGGAAAATCCCAATCATGCAAAGGACAATAGCTGGACCTCATGAAGAGTAACAGTAACTATCTTTGTCTCTAACATGGTCACACCATGGCTCCTGCTGGAACCCACGCATATGCTGACAGCGAAAAGAAGTAAGTCTAGGGGTGTGAACAAAGAGAAGCAGCAGGGGGTGGGGAGAAGAGATGTGAAGAGAGACTGCCAGATCTGGCAGCGGAAGCCTAGCCTTCAGGAGTAGGTGTGCATGGTGGGAAGGCTTTTTAACATACATGCTCTGGTGAGGAACGGGACTAAAGGAAGGGTTCCGATGGGTGAGGACCTACAGGCATCAAGTTAGATGCTTTTTTTGCATAGTTTGCAGAGCTGGGGAAAGTACGTAGAAACTCTGGAAATGAGATGCTTAATGTAAATAAGGAACACTGGGGAAGATGGAGGCTGTGGTGTTTCTCTGAGTATCCTCGGTAACATCAACCCAGGCTGCTACCCAGGTTCAGTGTCCTGTGTCACAGATAGAGCAAAGGTCATGCTTGAGGGATTATAACTTGGTCCTCAATGATAAATCCGATTAAAAAGGGGGCAGAGGAGAGCATTGGTAGTCTGAGTCCATAGAGAAAACAGTGATAATTCTTTTAATAAGAGAATCTAAACCTGGGCTTCTTTTTGACAGTAATATGCAACCAACCTGTAAAGAAAGGCTTTTGCAAATACAATTTCTACAGATACTACTTCAACAAAGACACGGTCTCATGTGAGCCCTTCCTCTTCACTGGCTGTGGGGGCAACAGAAACAACTTTAAAAGTAAATACATCTGTGAAGTCCATTGCATTAACATGGAGGTAAGTCTCTTGGGGCCTTACCCCACCTTTAAGGATACTGCCTACCCTTTGGAACCACTGTTCTACAGGCAACATCTAGAAAGAGGCTAAAGGGAAATGAGCAAGGAATCAATAAATTATGTCCATGTACAGATATGTGGGTCTTAAATCCCACTGTCCTGTGTTGTTTTCAAGCTGAAAAGTAAAGCCTGTCTTACTTGTGTCATCCCAGCTTTCAGGAATCTGAGGCAGGAGTCTGAGGCTAACCTGGGCTATGTAGTGAGTACCCAGGTCAACTTGGGTTACATTTTAAATAACAAAACAAAAGCAACATGAAATTAGAGAGGAAAAGTGGGGAAGGAATGTGGAGAGGGCTGTGGGAGGGGATAAACAGGCTGGGGGAAGGGGTAAGCATGACCAAACATGTCATATGAAACCTTCAAAAAACTCATAGTGGGGTGTGTGTGTGTGTGTGTGTGTGTGTGTGTGTGTGTGTGTGTGATTACTTGGAAGGACATGGAGGTACATGTCCTAACTCTCTGCCCAGCATCTCACTACTATGGCAATGGCCTGGCTCTTTGAGAGCCTCATCGGTTGCTGTTTGGTGGTTAAAAGCAAAGTTCCTGGAGCATCCAGAAAGTGGGAAAGACCCCAGTCACAGTACAGTGCCTGCCGTAACTGTCGGAACAGAGGATTCGATCTGCATATTCCCACAACATAGCATTACATCCATTTACTGAGAGGAGAATATTATCTATAGACAGCTGTGAAATTCGGGTGATACCTTAAGAACCAATTGATTGGGTCCTTTTAACTATACCGATGACCGTAACAATTGCAAATGTTATTTATTCACAGAAGGACTAATTCAAACCCAGGAAATCAGTAAGGGAAGGACGAGAGCAGCAGCGCTGGGTTTATGCAGAGTGAATAAAGTTGAAACTTCTGACAATATTTAGAATTCATGAGTCTTGTTCATCTCCTTGCCGGGGTTGACCTTCCCCACTGGTTAGCTGTGTGCAAATTTTAATTGATATTTTCCTGAACTTCAGTCCAGGTATGAATCCATACACCACTCCCATCCAAGACACTTCCGACATAAGCTACAAACATGACCCCTTTATGGGCCCCGGCTTCTTTCTTCACGAGTCAATCCCCATGGTGTCCATCCTTGCTCTCGCTCTGGCATTGTTTCCACCAAAATAACAGTCATTCCGTTCTCACACCTTGCCACAGATCAACTGTCAGCCAGCCCTCAAGCATGTCTATATTCTGGGGATGTGTCTCTGGCATCCCAGTTGGCAGAACTATAGAAGCCATGACATTGCATCTGGGAGCTCTGATTATTCAAATTCTTGTCAACAGTGGAGCCTCACGAAGGAATCTATCCACATGAGCCAAAACCCTAGTGTTTGCACATACTGACAGGACCTGTGGCCCAGCACGAGTCAGCCTGTGATGATTCCAGCTTGGTCCAAACATTAGCAACCACAGACCCTGGGTTGTGGACACAGCTTGAGGAAAGCCCTTGGGAAGGGGCACAAACAATATATTAGAGGCCTTAGCATTCTTACTCCCTCTCCCAAGAGATTACTATGACACAGGATGGTGAGGACAAAGGAAACACGAATATGCTAGTAGCCTCTAAGTATTGGGTCAAAATCTCGAAGTCCAGCATCCCATACTATGCTGTGTCAAATACAACTTTGTTCTTGGGCCTGACACCATAGAGTTGATTTACCAGGTATCATGGCAATCTGGAACGGTTTTCTCCCTCTGGTTCCACAAAGACTTGATGCTTTATAAGTATGGCTCAAGTACACCTTCTTCTAAAAGTTTTTGAGAGCTATATTCTAGTTCAAAGAATGGCTATAAGTAACATGTTTGGTAGAGACAAGGAATTCATGACCCAATTTCCTCTTAGATTTCAGTAGATCCTTTTTTTGTTTTTGTTTTTGTTTTTGTTTTGTTTTGTTTTGTTTTTCGAGACAGGGTTTCTCTGTGTAGCCTTGGCTGTCCTGGAACTCACTCGGTTTCAGTAGATCCTAATCACGTTTCTTAAAAAAAAAAAAAAAAAAAAAAAAAAGCAAATGTAGGCACTGGGCAGATGGTCAGGCAGTAAAATGCGGATTGCACAAGCATGAAGACCTGAGTTCAATACCCAGCATATGTATAAAAAGACTGCATATCTATAACTCTAATACAAGGAAGGCCTTAAGACGTGTGGGTTCCCCACAGTTTGCTTGCCAGCCAGTCTAGCCAATCAACCACTGTCAGGTTCTGCAAGAGGCTCTATCTCAAAAGATAAGATACAGCAAGATCAAGAAAGGCACTCAGCGTCAGCCTCTGACCCCAACACACTAATAATTAATTGATAGAAGCAATAGCAAGTTAAAATATAATGCTGAGGACTCGGATGAAAGTTCACTCACAGGGCATGAGTTCTATCCCAAGAATCCACATAAAAATCTGGACATGGTGACACATGGGCACACAGTTATGGGGAGGCAGAGACAAGTAGATCCTTGGGGCTTATTGATCAACCAGCCTGGCTTAATCAGTGAGCTTCAGGGTCCAGGGAAAGCTCCTAAAACAAGGTAGCTGAGTGTCTTAGTTAGGGTTTGCATAACTGTGAAGATATTACAGGTTCAGAGATTCAGTCCATAACCATCAAGGCAGGAGCATGGCAGCATCCAGGCAGGCATGGTGCAGAAGGAGCCAAGAGTTCTACATCTTCATCTGAAGGCTACTAGGAGTACACTGGCTCCCAGGCAGTGAGGAGCCACACCCACACCCACTTAAAGCCCACACCCCGCAGTGACACACCTACTCCAACAGGGCCTCACCTTCTAATAGTGTCACTCCCTGGATCAAGCTTATTCAAACCACGGTGCTGGGCATGATGGCACATTCTTTTAATCCCAGTACTAGGGAGACAGAGGAATATCTGTGAGTTCAAGGCCAACCTGGTATCTATATAGCCCAGGATAGCCAGGGCTGTGTAGAAATAACCTTTCTCAAGAGGACAAGGAAGAAGAGGAACAAGAAAAAGAAGAAAAGAAGAAGAGGAAGAGGAGGAAGAAGGGGAAGAGGAGGAGGAGGGAGAGGAAGAGGAGGAGCACGGAGAGGAGGAGCACAATCACCACCTGGAGGATTGCTCCTGAGGAAGAGCACCCAAGGTTGATTCTGACCTCTACATACACATAGGTATGTGTGTGCATGCACACACAAACACACACACAGGAATATGAATACATGCCTACAGATGCATGTCTACACACAAAATACATATAGGATATATTCTCAAAAAGCTCTACACAGGAGCCGTAAAGATGGCTCCGTGGTCAGGAGCAACCGCTGCTCTTCCAGAGGACCTACGTTTGATTCCCAGCACCCACACGTTTCACATAAAACAGGCCCTCAGCTGTTTCAGGGGATCAAACACCGTCTTCTGAATTCTGAGGGCACCCAGTGCATATGTGGTACACAGACATCCATGCGGGCAAAATACTCATATATACAAAATAAATCGTTTTTAAATGTTAATGTTTTATATACCCATAAGCTGGTTTCCGTTCATGAAATTCACGTTTTCCCCTTTTTATAGTGCCTGGTTGTGGGGGTTGTATGCACCTTTTTATCACAACAGATGTCAGAGAAGCAACATTCCTGGTGGTGAGCACCTTCCGGACACCACAGCAGGAGGACACTGGGACCTTTAAGACCAAGGCTTCCCAGCAGCTGCCAGTTTGCTTCCACTCTCATCAGACATCTGGCAGTGGCTGGGATATCTTTGGTCACAGACGGCATCTAATGATGAGGCCACAAGTCTAATGATGAGCCAGGAGTGCGGCTGAATGTCACATAACATAAAGAGCAAACACACACGAACAATGACTCAAAATAAAGCAGGTATGAGACTGCAGAGCTGAGTCAGTGCTTAGGGATGCCTGCTGCTCTTCCAGAGGAGCCTATAGCAGATGACTCACAGCTGCAAGGGATAACCTTCTGACCTCTTCAGGCACCTAAACACACAGAACACACATCACACACACACACACACACACACACACACACATACACGAGAATAATAAAATCTTAAAACATGTTAATAAGACCAAGGTTGAGAAACCCTCCATCAGCTATATAGTCTCCCTCTCTCAGGAAATCCTAACCTTGATCGGAGTTCTCAGTTTAGGTGACATGTTTCCCATCTCTATACCCTCTGCAGTGTCATTGTTCCTGGCTGTGAGGCCATCTCTCTCCATGAATCATGGCAATCCCAATGTACTGGGTTCATTTTGCTTCATTCGTTGTTAAGGCTAATTAGGATTACTTTTGCTGTGAAGAGACACCATAACCAAGGCAATTTATTTAAAAAAAAAAAAAAAAAAGCAGCATTAATTTTGGACTACTTACAGTTTCAGAGGGTGAGTCCATGACCATCATGGCAGGGAGCATGGCAGCAGGCAGGCGTGCATCGTGCTGGAGAAGTAGCTGAGAGCTATCATCTTGATCCACAAGCATGAGGCAGGCGGAGAGCTAGGAACGATATGAGTGTTTGAAACCTCAAAGCCCACCCCTGATGACCCACCTCCTCCAACAAGGCCACACTTCCCAATCTTTCCTAAACAGTTCCACCAGCTTTGGATCAAGCATTCAAATATCTGAGCCTATGAGGCCCTTCTCGTTCAAACCACCCAATTCATTCCTTTTTGGTTTTTTCTTGTTGCTGGATTTTTTTTTCTTTAACTTTTTATTTTCTTGTTGAGACAGAGTCCCTGCCCTAAACTTCCTTTATGTTAGAGTCCAGGAGTCACCCCACAAACCACATGAACACTGATCTCAGTTAGACAGGGATGGTTTATTGAATGCATACTTTCAGGCTGAATGATCAGGGCCATAGCTCCTAAGTCACGGGCAGAGGCTGTGACCCGAAACATTTTTCTACGTCAGCTTATAAAGACTAAAGCCTCAAAAGCTCCAATGAGCTCACATGCAAGTATTGAGAGTGATGCCCGGTGGTCGGCCCCTGACTCAAGCCATTTTAGACAGAACACTTCATGCTGACCTTTAATTTGATGGGTTCTACGTGAAGCTTATGCTTGTAGAATTTCTTAAGCTTAACACACCCCATAACATACAGAACATAACAGGGTATGTGGTCAGCACGGCCCTGCTCTGAGTCAAGTTGTTTTTCTGTGTCAATGACTGACAGGCATGTTACAGCAATATGAGATCACTGGCAGGCATGGAACAAAATGGTGACCGCTATGCTGGCGGGCAGGCCTCGAAACTCTATAGCCACAGTTAGCAAAGAAACTTCCATTTTTCCTGCCTTCACCTCCCAAGTGCCATTATTGCAAGCATGTTCCATACCACACCCAGTGTATGCCTGTGCATGCCTGTGCATGCTTGTGCATGCCAGACACGCACTGTACCAACTAAGCCATGTCCCCAGCCTCTTGTTCAGATTTTGAATTTCAGTGCTAAGAAGACAGAAGAAACAGAGGAAAAAAGGATATCAAGTTGTTCCATATGTCTTTCCTCTGCTTGAAAAGCTTCTATTTAAAAAAAAAATAGTAAAACACGGAGAATATTAAAATTAAAAGCGGAAAGTTGCAACCTGCAATAAGGCCTCAGTAGAACAGAAGAATTTAATTACAATTGAAAAATACTATGAATCAAGATATATCAATAATAACTTATTCGTAATCCAAAAACTATTGCAGAAAGAGTGTAGGTTTTGCTGTATAATGTGCCAAATGACTTAACTGAAATGTGATAGAAGTCTATGAACCATTTGGATCTTAGCAAAGCAGAATGTGATGGTTTGAATGTGAGCGATCCCCGTAAGTCTGTATACAGGAGGCTCTCTGTGAAGATCTTAGGCAAAGGGGAAAGGGCAGGAGCAGGCTGGGAAGTGCTGCTGTGGGAACTGAGCCAGCAGAGGGCTGGCTGGCTGGCTAGCGAAGTGCAGGGGAGGTTTGAGTAGCAAAAGCTTCTGGAGAAGGTCTTCTCCTCAGGCAGTGTTACGGCTCTGATTCAACAGATGCTCTCAGACGATGGACTAATGCTCACACACCTTTACTCCTTCTGGATAGGATCTTATATACAGTTTGGGGTTGGGTTGGGTCTGACAGCAGGTGCTTCCTATTGACTTGGTCTGAGATGTTAGGGATGCCTCATCTACATGTAGAAGGGCTTGGAGGCACTGCCCCTATGTAACTACTGGCCACAATTCTCTCTATGGGGGGAGCTGTGGCTCGTGGCAGGGTCCTGGTTTCAGGAGCAGGTGAAACTCCTACTGTTGTCCCTTCTGGGTCCCCAGAGTTTCAAGCCCTGCTTGACCTTACCAGGCTTCCTCTCAAGGTCCACTGCCCCACACATAAGCTCATGTGTCTAAATGCTTCATTCCCGGTTGATGGAAATGTTTGGGAAGGATTAGGAGGTGTGGTCTTGTTGGAGGAGGTGTGTCACTGGGAGTGGGCTTTGGAGTTTCAGCCATGAGCTCTCAGCTGCTGTTCAAGTGCCATGTATGCTGTCCATTGCCATGTTCCCCACCATGATGGTCATAAACTCTAACCCTCTAGACCCATGAGATCACAAATTGAATCCTTTCTTTTATAAGTATTTGGTAATGGTGTCTCTTCACAGCAATAGAAAAGTAACTAAGACACAGGACAAGCAGTAGCCACAGAGTTGTAAGTTCTTAATTATAAACAGTTAAATGTGTAGGGAATTGTAAGGCCCCCACGAAGGGAGGACCTCACCCAAGCCTCAGGAATTCGTGGCCATCCATTAACTCACAAGACACCGAGCTTGATGCAATCAGCAAGAAGTATATTTCGATCAAGATGTTGAGGTCAAGACCTATGACCCATGCAGGGGCAGTAGGGTCTGACCCCGGGGCTTTGGAGGCAGATTTAATTTAAAGGCCAAAACCACAACCCGAGGGGGAAACCACAACCCAGCGGGAGTGAAGGAAGGTTATTGGAGAGTACCTGTGGAAAGTTTCAGCCCATTATTCAGTTTGTGACAGGGTCCAAGGAACAGTCATGGGGAACATTTTGTATAGACTATTCTCTAAAAGCCTATTTGTAATCAACCATCTATCTTGTGGTCAGCCAAGTTCCTGAAACACAGAGTTCACAACCAAGCTGACCTGCACTCTTGGTTCTGCTCTGCCTGCTAGGAGATTTTGGAAAATTCTTAACCCTTTCAGAATAAAATCCCTTTACAATTAAAACACAGATCCAGCTATGACACAGTGTCAAATGACAAAAGTCTATGAGAGAACACCAGTAACTTCATGCCTCCTGGGTTTGCTACCGAGACGAAATTTGCAGGTCTGTTATTGTAGTTTAAATATAGTTTGCATGTCCCCAAAGGTTTCTCGTGCTGAAGTTTTACCCCCATTAAGACAAGCTTGAAACCTCATTTGACTATAGTGCTTAGAACTCTCAAAGGTGAGTAGAATTTGGAGAAGAGTAGAGTTCCCTTCATTCTTGTGCTCTTGTGAGTAAAGGGAATAAAGCAGGCACAATGTCATTTAGTCTCAGCACTCAGGAGGCAGAGACAAGTGAATCTCTTAGTTTGAAGCCAGCCTGGTCTACAGAGTGAATTGCAAGACAGCCAGGGCTGCACACACCCACACCCACACCTTGTCTTTAAGAAAGAAGAAGAAAAAAAAAAAGTTTAGACAGAAGGTGGTGGTGACCTCTAATCTGAACCCTTGGGAGGCGGGGACAGGCCAATCTCTGAGTTCAAGGCCAGCCTGGTTTCCAAAATGAGTTCTATGACAACTGGGACTACGCAGAGAAACCCTGTGTCAGAACAGAATGAGGAGAAAAGGGAATGACCAGACATACAAACGTAAGTGCACGTTTTGTCCCTTGCTGATGTTCTGTGACACGTCAGCACTCTACCAACTAAACAACCGCAAGGTGTGGCTCTTTGACCACAAACCTCTAGAACCAAGAGCCAAAGTAAACTTCCTCCCATAAAGTGGCCTGCATCAGGTATGTGACTGCAGCAACGAGAAATGAAGTAATCCCTGAAGTGGAAGCTTCTCGTTTCTTTGGAACGTCAGTTATGTCAAATGATTTTTTTTTTCCTGAAGCAGACACAGGTGAAAGGACGTTTGGATACAGCAAACACGTGAAAGGACGCTTGATGAAGAAGTAAAATGTGACCCACAGACAGGGGGAGACGAGCACTGAGCAGTGGTTTGGTTTGTTCCACCTTAGTATTCTTCACTACACTGCCACTGAAAGAAGCTTGCCCAAGAGCTGCTTGTGGGATTCCTGTGGCAGTTTGCTGCTTCCACGGCCTCACCTCAGGCTGGTTAGCAAGCCTGACAGTTCCTTCAGGTTGAACTGTAGCTGCTGGTTCATGTCTGGTGTCTGCTTGCTGAAAGGACTGGACTGTAGCTGCTGGTTCCTGTGTGCTGTCTGCCTGCCTAAAGGACTGGTCTGCAGCTGCTGAACTGTACTTTGTGTTTGCTATGAGACTGAATTGCTGTCAAAGAAGATTAAGCTCACCCCCAAAGAACTATTGCTGAATAAATTCACTTCCCCCAGATCCTAATAACTTTTCTCTTCCACTACCTCGGCTGGGTAGAGGAGAGGTTGAACCCTTATTAAAAGTAGACTGCAAAAAATGTATGCCTATAAATCCCCCCTCATAAATCAAGTCTAGATGGACATTTGCTAGCATATTATGACAGATGTCTGTGGTTGAAAGGTCCCTTTTGAGTTTTTGCATCTTGATTGTCCAGCAATGACCATGTGTCCTTTTTCAAAAACTGAAGAGGAGAAAGAAAGGGAAAACAGAAAAAGAGTCACAGTCCTGAACTTAAAAGAGCTATGAAGTGGGCTGGAGAGATGGCTCAGTGGTTAAGAGCACGGACTGCTCTTCCAGAGGTCCTGAGTTCAATTCCCAACCACACGGTGGCTCACAATCATCTGTCCTGGGATCCAATGACCTCTTCTGGTGTGTCTGAAGAAAGACAATGTACTCATATATATAAAATAAATAAATAAAAATAAAAAAGACCTATGAGGTTACAAGAAAACTGAGGAAAGGAAAGCGATGGAGGGACAAGACAAGGTGACGAGGGATGTTTACTAACAAGTAGGTGCAAGCACAAATGGCAGGACAGAGTCAGGTGTAGAGAGCGCCGACCAGGGAGCCTGGCAGGATTGGTGGTGTCTGCAAGGCACCCCCCTGCCCTCCTCACCTTTCCTCATAGAGGGAAAAACATTTTTCTGTTCTTGATCTCCACCGTTTGACCCTGTATGCTTTGTATAAGAAGCACTGAAACGTGAATAACATTCCCCAGATAAATATTCCTCACCCGAAGAAACTTGTCACATCACGAAAAGAGAGGAAAGAGATGACCTGCCATCCTCCTTCACTGGTGGTTCAGTAGGGAAACAGACACTGTGACCACTGTGAGTTCTACCTTTAGGCTTCTACCTTTAACAGTCTGTGACCTAGATTTCTGCTGTCCCCTGGTGGCTCAGCGACCAAAGCACCCAGCAAAGGATTTCTACACACACACACACACACACACACACACACACACACACACACACACTAGGGGCTTCTTCATTCTTGGGTTTGTCAACCTGCATGTTTGTCTACACACTATTCCTTCCATCACAGATTTATTTTCTTTCCTTCACTTTTTTTTTTACACTGAAAGATTTTACAGAGTTCATATTAAGAATACAATGAACCTTTAAAAGCCCCACTGTACATGCCAAAATGAATTTACACACAGGAATCCATTTGCATTCTAAAGGAGATTATAAATAAGGCAGCAGCCTGTTTAACCAAACTATTGTACCTGGTACCATCCAGTGTACATATTAGATTACTTTGCTATTTCAAGCTTGCCTCCATATGAAATAGTTTGGGAAACTTTAAAAAAAAATACTGATACCTATGTCCAAAATAAATAAATAAATAAAAGACTCCCTGTTACACTTTTTTAGTGGATATGTTATTTACATTTCAAATGTTATTCCCTTTCCCAGTTTTCCCTCCAGAAACCCCATATCCCATCCTTCCTCCCCCTATCCCAACCACACACTCCCAACCTCAACACCCTGGCATTCCCCTACACTGGGGCATTGAGCCTTCATAGGACCAAGGGTCTCTCCTCCCATTGGTGTCTGACAAGGCTATCCTCTTCTACATATGGGGCTGGAGCCATGGGTCCCTCCATGTGTACTCTTTGGTTGCTGGTTTAGTCCCTGGGAGCTCTGTGGGGTCTGTTTAGTTGGTATTGTTGTTCTTCCTATGGGGTTGCAATCCCTTCAGCTCCTTCAGTCCTTTCTCTAACTCTTCCATTGGGGACCCCATGCTCGGTCCAATGGTTGGCTGAGAGCATCTGCCTCTGTATTTGTCAGGCTCTGACAGAGCCTCTCAGGAGACAGCTATATTAGGCTCCTATCAGCAAGCACTTCTTGGCATCCGCAGTAGTGTCTGGGTTTGGTGTCTGTATGTGGGATGGATCCCCAGGTAGGGCAGTCTCTGGATGGCCTTTCCTTCAGTCTCTGCTTCACACTTTGTCTCCGTATTTCCTCCCTTGAGCATTTTGTTCCCCCTTCTAAGAAGGACTGAAGCATCCACACTTTGGTCTTCCTTCTTCTTGAGCTTCACGTGGTCTGTGAATTATGTCTTAGGTATTCCAAGTTTTGGGGCTAATATCCACTTATCAGTGAGTGCATACCATATGTGTTCTTTTGTGACTGGGTTGCCTCACTCAGGATGATATTTTCTAATTCCATCCGTTTGCCTAAGAATTTCATGAAGTCATTGTTAGTAATAGCTGAGTAGTACTCCATTGTGTAAATGTACCACATTTTCTTTATCTATTCCTCTGTTGAAGGACATCTGGGTACTTTCCAGCTTCTGGCTATTATAAATAAGGCTGCTATGAACATAGTGGAGCATGTGTGCTGGTTATATGTTGGAGCATCTTCTGGGTATATGCCCAGGAGTGGTATAGCTGGGTCCTCAGGTAGCATTATGTCTAATTTTCTTAGGAACTGTAGACTGATTTCCACAGTGATTGTACCAGCTTGCAATCTCACCAGCAATGGAAGAATATTCCTCTTTCTCCACATCCTTGCCAGCATCTGCTGTCACCTGAGTTTTCAATCTTAGCCATTCTGACTGATGTGAGGTGGAATCTCAGGGTTGTTTTGATTTGCATTTCCCTGATGAGAAGATGTTGAACATTTCTTTAAGTTCTTCTCAGCCATTTGGTATTCCTCGGTTGAGAATTCTTTGTTTAGCTCTGTACCCCATTTTTAATAGGGTTATTTGGTTCTCTGGAGTCTAACTTCTTGAGTTCTTTGTATATATTGGACATTAGCCCTCTATCAGATGTAGGATTAGTAAAGATCTTTTCCCAATCTGTTGGTTGCCATTTTGTCCTTTGTCTTACAGAAGCTTTGAAATTTTATGAGGTTTCACTTGTTGATTGTTGATCTTTGAGCACAAGCCATTGGTGTTCTGTTCAGGAAGTCTTCCCCTGTGCCCATGTGTTTGAGGCTCTTCCCCACCTTCTCTTCTATTAGTTTCAGCATATCTGGTTTCATGTGGAGGTCCTTGATCCACTTGGACTTGAGCTTTGTACAAGGAGATAAGAATGGATCAATTTGCATTCTTCTACATGCTGACCTCCAGTTGAACCAAAAGGTAGACATAACAACAGAAACTAAGGAAATTCAAAAAATCATCAGATCCTACTACTAAAGTCTATACTCAACAAAACTGGAAAATCTGAATGAAATGGACAATTTTCTAGACAGATCCCAGATGCCAAAGTTAAATAAGGATCAGATAAACCATCTAAACAGTCCCATAATCCCTAAAGAAATAGAAGCAGTCATTAAAAGTCTCCCAACCAAAATATTCCAGGACCAGATGGGTTTAGTGCAGAATTCTATCAGACCTTCAAGGAAGATCTAATACCAATTCTCTTCAAACTGTTCCACAGAATAGAAACAGAAGGAACACTACCCAATTCATTCTATGAAGCCACAATTATGCTCATACATAAGCCACACAAAGACCCAAAAAAGAAAGAGAACTTCAGACCAATCTCCTTTATGAATATCGATGCAAAATACTCAATAAAATTTTTGCAAACCAAATCCAAGAACACATCAAAACAATCATCCATCATGATCAAGTAGGCTTTATCCCAGGGATGCAGGGATGGTTCAATATATGGAAATCCATTAATGTAATCCACTATATAAACAAACTCAAAAAAAAACACATAATCATTTCATTAGATGCTGAGAATGCAGTTGACAAAATTCAACATCTATTCATGATAAAAGTCTTGGAAAGATCAGGAATTCAAGGCCCATACCTAAACATAGTAAAAGCAATATACAGCAAGCCAGTAGCCAACATCAAACTAAATGGAGAGAAACTTGAAGCTATCCCACTAAAATCAGGGACTAGACAAGACTGCCCACTCTCTCCCTACCTTTTCAATATAGTACTGGAAGCCCTAGCTAGAGAGATTAGACAACAAAAGGAAGTTAAAGGGATACAAATTGGAAAGGAAGAAGTCAAAATTTCACTATTTGCAGATGCTATGATAGCATACTTAAGTGACCCCAAAACCTCCACCAGAGAACTCCTAAACCTGATAAACAACTTCAGCAAAGTGGCTGGATATAAAATTAACTCAAACAAGTCAGTAGCCTTCCTCTACTCAAAGGACAAACAGGCTGAGAAAGAAATTAGAGAAAGAAAACCCTTTACAATAGTCACAAATAATATAAAAGACCTTGGTGTGACTCTAACCAAGCAAGTGAAAGATTTGTATGGCAAGAACTTCAAGTCTCTGAAGAAAGAAATTGAAGAAGATCTCAGAAGATGGAAAGAGCTCCCAGTGCTCGTGGATTGACAGGATTAATTTAGTAAAAATAGCCACAGCAGAGAGAGAGATGCTGGTGCCCCTTGGTGTTGCTGGGGGAGGGACACAGAGGACTCAGATGGCCAAGGAAAAGGGTACAGGGCATGAGCCACTCACAGCCCCGACACAGGAGGTAAGAAGCACTGTGATAAGGCTGAGGATGGGAGCCAGGGTGGCTTCTCAGTTTGGTCAATGGTTAATTTGAGGTGCAAAGATTGGGAGTAGCAAGTTGGATCAGGATTCATAGGGACCTGCTTTGCAGAATTCAGACTGAATGGGACTTAAACCTCGAGGAAGGAAAGCTTTGCATGGGTTTGTTTTGTCTGCTTTGCTTTGCTTTGCTTTGCTTTGCTTTGCTTTGCTTTGCTTTG
>JANHMN010000002.1:225143492-225198789 GCA_030674055.1 Rhabdomys pumilio
CACACACATACAGACATGCAGAAACACAAGGCCTCCACATGCACGTGTACACACATACAGACATGCAGAAACACAAGGCCTCCATGTGCACGTGCACACATATACAGACATGCAGAAACACACACATTAATCGATAAACCAATTAAAATAAATAAAAAAGAACCACCAACCCAGACATTTCCAGTTCTCCTGAGCTCCCAGCTGCCTGCATGGATGACCACAGCTATAGTCCATCAGGAGATAAACTATCCAGTAGAGCCTGGGCCACCGACAGCTGGGGTGAGGAATGAACCATTGTCTTAGGCCATTATATCTGGACAGTTTGCTCTACTAGAAATAAGATTCCTTCATAATGCCCAGATGATTCATATCCTCCATTCTCTCCTGTAACCAGAGCAACAACACGCTAATTCTAATGGGAGAACTGGGGACTCATGATACAGATTCACTTCACATCTTTCTTCCAAAGACACTTGTGCTGTGCAGATGCAAGGTGGCCTCTGAAGTAGGAAGTCACTAGCATAAGGACAAAGTCAGGGACTGACAGGGTGAGAAAGAGATGCTTCCTTCTTGGTAGTACCATTCAGTAGCCATGACAGCTTTGACAGCCACCTCAGAATTCTTGTAAAGTTAGGACAGTGGGTTGCTCTTGTGTTAATATTCTGTTGTCCACAGGCAAACACATTCCAGATGTGCCTCTTCATTATTGCTGTGTCAATGACAAAACCCAGGGAAGAGAACGGGGCCCACCCAGAACTACAGAGCTAGCTAGCATCTAAGCAGAATTATATTCTAATACACCATCCTTAAAAGATGCAGACAACTTGGCCTTAGGAACAGGCACGCCCAAAGAAGACTGTATCTGAGCCAAACTCACATACCATGATTCATTTCAATGTTTATTTCCAGTTCTTTAAATATAGAGAAAGGTGATGGGCAATAAAAAGTTACATAGAAAACCAGACCATGTCTCTGTCCCAGAGCCTCAAAGGCAACAGGTATATATGATTGCACTTAACCCTCATAGGAAAGGCACAAGTTGGGCCCAAGACAAACCACAATAGTCCTGTGTCCTGGGATTCTCCCAAACAGGCAAACTGTGTTATGATGTCACTCCAAAACCATGTGCCCTGGATTTTTTAATTTGGAATACGTGGTCACAAGAACTACCTCATGTGTCTCCACACCTACTCACCTTCTACTTGCCAAACACTGCAATATACTTGGCAAAGAAATTAAATGATTTTATAGTTGAGAGAGCCGGATATGAATATCACCCAGAGAGTTGAACAATGAGTCTAAAAGGAGGGCCACCATGCTTACCAGGTGTCACCATTTTCTTGAGTCTGGTAGGATGAAGGCCACCTCTGTTCCTCTGCCCTCTTCACCAAAACAATAGCGCCTCTGCTCTCTCTCAGCCCAGCTTCCATTAAGCTCCCCCGAGTTTTGCCGAATTTTAGACACAAGGAATGGAGCCCTTGTGAGGCAGGCTAAGGCCAAGAGTCAGAGCACAACCCTTTGTCCATCACTCACACCGCCTTCCTTGCAGACTCACACCATGTCAAATTATTCCTGTCAGCTCAAACACCTGGATGTGATGGGACGTCACGGCCCCTAAGTCTGTGCATGCCACCCCTGTTCTTTTTTATGGATTTTATGTTCATTCGTGTTCTGCCTGCATGTATATGTCTGTGTGCAGGTGTCAGAGCCCTGGAAATGGAGTTACAGACAAGTGTGAGTTGCCATGTGGGTGCTGGGAATTAAACCCAGAACCTCTGGAAGAGCAGTGCTCTTAACTGCTGAGCCATCTCTCATTTTTAAGCTAGACAGTGTTTGTAGTCCCTCATACTCTTCTGAAACAAGGTTCCTTCAAAGTTCTAACTGCCCACCCTTGTCCTGCTCCCAAGAACCTTGTAAAAACATGGTCCCTGCAATGCCTTTGGACAGGATGCCCTGCCCTCAATGTCTTGGTTCTGCTAGTTTAGGTGAACTCAGCCATTACAAAACATTCATCTCAGTAAGCTCATGACTAATCATACTACCAGGGATCAAGACAAGAAACAGGACTAGGGATGACCACCCTCACCCTCTATCTGCACTCCCCCAACACCCCACCTACCACCAAAAAAACAGGAAAGCTGCAGTCAGGATGCCCGACTTCCCACCGGCATCAGCTCCCGTTCCTCTGCCCTCCATCCCCTCTGTCAAAGAGCATCACTGCCCCCGTGGCTCAGGCTAGACACTTCACGGCATCCTTGATGCCCCTCTCCCTCAGTGTCCTCAGCCATTTACTTCTGTAGCTGGTCCTTTAAGTCTCCACCTCTGCACCATGACCGACCTCCTTGACCTATCTCTCACCTAGTCTGACATGATGGCTGCTCACCTGGTCTTCGATTGTCTACACTTGCTGTCATCCATTCTTCCCACACCAGCACAGCCTTTTCAGAATAAAAACCGGAATAGGCTTCTCCCTCATTTAGACTTGCCTCAGTGACTTTTTTTTTTTTTTGGTGGGGGTGGGCTTTTTGAGACAAGGTCTCATTTTTCCAGACTACCTAAACTCACCATGGAGTTGAGAATGGCTTTGAACTCCTGATCCTCCTGCTTCTGCCTTCCCAGTGCAGGATTACACTTCCACCACGCCTGGCTTGGTTCCTTCTTTTATACATCCTTTAAAATGTGTACTTATTGTGTGTGAGTGTTCTATGTGACTTTGAGTGCATGAATACCACAGTGTGCCTGTCTGCTCAGAGGACAACCTCTGGAAGTCAGTCCTCCTCTTCCACCACAAGGCTCAACTCAGACCCTCAGGTTCATGTGGCAAGCCCTTTACCCAATAAGCCATTTCACTGGCTCTGTTTCCTTCTGCACTTAGAATAAAATCTGGGAATAAAGCTGGAAGCTGCCTCAAATCTGAGGCCTGCCACCCCCTCCACCTCAGCTGAAGCACCCTCTTTGTCTCCAATCACTTCCTGAGGAACACAGATCTCCTTCCCTCATAGCCTCTGCCTTTGCAGCTCCCTCTTCACAACACTTCACCAAAGGTGTGGATCTTGCTCACCATAGATACCCACATGCCAGGTAGGGCTGAGTTTCCATACTTAGGGTAAGTGAATGAATGAATGACAGGTAAGTAGGTGGGTCAAATGCAAATGAGCAGAGCAGGAAACAGACCAGAACAGTGCTGGGCTGTAGGGAGGTCCTGAGCATTACCTGGCGGATTTAATGCAAGTTCTTCAAACACATTTCTTCCAAACTACATCATCATTCTATGAAGATGACAAAGAGGAGATTCAAAGAGATGAACACACTTGCCCAAGCCCACAGAGCAAAGAGACAGAAGATTCACCACAGGCTCACGTTAGGACTAGAACTTATCCCTGGGTGTCTACATTCCAGTGTCTACCTGTGCCCCAGGTAATCTGACTGACACTCCACCTTTGTCAAACAGACCAGCTCTGCTACAGTATAGCTTTGATGATGTCAAAGGCTAGGAAAAGCTCAGGAAGGAGAGCTTCCTGGGGATCGGTCTCACTAATGCAACCCTTCTCCACAACAGGAGCATATGTAGCTCAAGTACTAACTTCACCAATTGGTAGGGTCCTGCCCAGCCTGCAGGCTCTGAGGGATCTGAGGACTGCTTCCAGTCTACTGCCTAGCTCCAAGGGAAAAGGAAGTCCCGTCTCTAACGGCCAAAGGCCAGAGTAGCTCATAAAGGTACCACGCCTGGGAACC
The DNA here is from genome assembly GCA_030674055.1 of Rhabdomys pumilio. Classification (NCBI taxonomy): domain Eukaryota; kingdom Metazoa; phylum Chordata; class Mammalia; order Rodentia; family Muridae; genus Rhabdomys; species Rhabdomys pumilio. Next base: position 225,147,228 of record JANHMN010000002.1, read on the forward strand.
AGCCTTGCCCTCAATCCCCACAATTCAGATTTCAACTTCAGACACTGAGAAGGTTGTAGGAGGCCCCCTGCAAGCTAACAATGAGTGACTTGCTCACAACAGATTTCCAGATTTGGTCCCAGGGCTGGGCACTGAGAGTTCTGGAAAGACTGTAGTGTTCTAGACTCTCTTATGGGCAGTCTGTCCAAGAACGCTAAGCCAGATACAGATCACCCCACCGGGTACTTACTGGAAAAAAAGCTTGCTATCAGGGAGGCATGGTAGAAAGAAAAGATGACAGGTGCTGTGGAGTTTCAGGGTCTCAGAGAGGGGGTGATCAGCAGGTGGGGAGGGGGGACTATCCTGGTTCTGAACTTAAAGAACTGGTTACAAATTACATTTGAGGGAGAGCTGTAATATCACGTGTGTCTCTAACTGCAGCATCTGGAAAGCTGAGGCAGGGGGACTAAAAATTCAAAGCCACTACATGATACAGAGAAAGACTATCTTAGAAGATGAGGGCAGGAAGGGATGAACAGGAAGGGAATAAGGTGGTAGAGGAAGAGGAGGAGGAGGAGGAAGAAGAGGAAGTGGGGGAGGAAAGAATTTATAGCCATGACCCAGTAGTCTTCCTAGGAGCCAAAAGAAAGGCGCTCTCAGGTGAGAGACTGGCTCCAGGTTCTACAGATAACAGAATATCATTCAGGAGACAGAGGCAGGAAAGTCACAAGCTCTAGGCCAGCCTGGGAAAAACAGTGAGGATCTGTTTCCAAAAGGAGAAAAAGACAAAAAGAAAGAAGAGGAGCCAGGTTTGGTGGCGCATGACGGTAATCCCAGGACTCAGGAGATAGAGGCAGGAAGATCAGGGGTTCAAAGCCAATACTGACTATAAAGAGAATTGATTGCCAACCCGGGCTACCTGAAACTCTTGTCTCAGAAAAAAAAAAAGTAATAAATGATCTCATTTCAAAAATCAGGGAAGAAAATTAATCACCCAAGAATAAATGTTTTAAATCTATAAAACACCTTAAAGTCTACTACCTGAGCAACAGGCAGACATATAAAGTTAAATATATTTGGGTTAGCTCTCCAAAAGCCAGTGTATATATCTAACATCATTCCCAGAAAAGTAGTATGGAGAACAGAGAGAGGCAGGAAATAGAAGGTAAAGGAAAAGAGAAGTATAAACAGGCAAGAGCAGCCACGAAGATTCTAAGAGCAGGAAAATAAGGGAAGGGCTTATTTTCAGACAACACAACAACTTTTTTTTTTCAATAGTTTCTCCATGTAGCTCTGGCTGTCTTAGAACTCACTTTGTAGACCAGGCTGCCTTCCAATTCACAGAGATCCACTCGCCTCTGCCACCACCACCCGGCAACATCACCAGCTTCTAAGAACTTACAGTGTCTCTTTTGTGGTAAAAGAAGCATGGCCCAGAACAGAGAGCTTTCTCCATCCCCTCGCCCACCTCCCTAGTGTCAACGTCTCTTTGTCCTCTGTCTCCCCTTTCTAACTATGCATATGTCTGGTCCTCTGAAGACTTCTACACAGGGTTCTCTCTCTGATATCTAGCCACACCCTCCTCCCAACTAGTTTTAACTTCTCCCAGTGTTAGCTTAAAATGTCACAATCTTGGACATACTCTACTTAACCACCCAACACAGTATGAAGACCCATTATTCTCTAAGCACCCGTTAATGGTCTTGTGATGTCCTTATCATAACTTGAAATCATGTATTTATTCGCACACTTTGTCCAGCACAGTGTACCCAGAACTCATCACTGGATGTAGCAAATAATAAACATATGATAGGTGTTTGTGGAAAAAAGATAAATATGTTATTATAAGATTCATTAGGTCATCATGGCCTGCATGAGAAAGAAGAGAGCTCTTTCCAGAGCCTAACATTGTCAGAATAAAAGAAAATTTGCCTCATCTATTAACAAGAAACTGGCCTGCGTGTGTGCAGAGAGAGGAAAGTCTCTGAAGCAGATGAGGAAGAGAATGTATGCTTGTCTTGTGCAGACATCAACATTCTATTCAGCCTCGTTGCAGGTTCTTGGGGTAGATTTTAGTGGAAAATCTCTCAAATGACCAAGGGGGTTGGAATTAGTCAGCAACTTCCTAACCCAGCTCCCACAAGGCTACGTGGCACTGCCTCTTGGCATGCTGCTTTGCTTGGCTAGGACTAATCCAACAGGGGATTGTGACTTGGGTGTTCTGTACATCTTTGTTCAGTTCTCAGAATATAGCTGGCATTTATATTGTTTCTCAAAGCAAACTAAAATCAATCATCGGGGAATGGTTAGTGCTTTGGCACCAGATCGTGTGCATATGCTTGACAGAGGAGCAAGTCCGTCTGCTCATGGAGCATGAGGAAGTTTGGTTTGAAGACAAGACCACAGGTGCAGCACTTCTTTGCACTGGTCACGCCTCATCTAGGGTGCATGTGTTAGAACATCACGGTCTCTGAACAACTCTGGGACTGCCCCTGTTCCTCCCTGGTTCAAGGAGCTGGAGAGATGGCTCAGCAGGTAAGAGTATTTATTGTTCCCACAGAGGGCCAGGGTTCAGTCCCCAAACCATCTGTAACTCCAGTTCCAGAGGAATCTGACACCCTCTTCTGGGTCATGAGGGTACCCACACAGCTGTGTGCATATAAACTTCAGCAAGCACACACACAGACAAAGAAAAATAATAAACTGTTTAAAGGCATGAGTTAGGGAGATAATTCAGTCAGTAAAATGCATTCTGAACAAGCCTGAAGAACTGAGTTTGAAGGCTTGAGTTTCAATCTCTGGCACCCACATTAAAAAAAAAAAAAATCCAGGTGGTAGCGGCCCACCAGCCTTTAATCCCAGCACTTGGGATTTAATCCCAGACAGAAGCAGGTAGATCTCTGAGTTTGAGGCCAGCCTGGTCTACAGGATGAGTTCCAGGTCAACCAGGTCTACACAGAGAAACTGTCTTTAAAAAAAAAGTTTACTTAAAAAAAACAAAACAAAACAAAACAAAAACCCAAGCAGACCAGTGAGTGAAGCTGCTTACCAAAACCCTGAAGACCTGAATTTGATCCTCAAGTCTCGCTTAAAGGAACCAATTCCCACAAGTTGCCATCTGATCTACAAATGCATGCCCTAGCTGGTGCACACACACACTAAATAAGTAAGTAAATAAATTTTACTTTTTTAATTTATTAAAAAAATTAATTTTTTTTAAAGAGGCAGGTTCGGGGTAAAGAAGTTGAGATCAGTTACCCTTCAAAATGAGCTGTTGAGAGAAACCACCTAGGACCACCTAGGACCATGGAGGCCATGATCAGCACTTGGGCGGTGGGGGGAGGGAGAGGACTAGAGGGACAGTTTAAAGTGACAGACAAGACAGCTGTGGTGAACAACATGTGGGAGGTGGGGGAAGGGAGGGCTCTTCAGAGAATTTTCTTAGCTTTATAACATTCACAGGGAGCCTAGCCGTAACTCAAGGCCTGTTTCAGGGTAAGCATCAGAGTCATTTACAGAGCCAAGGAAGAACACTGATTTACCAGTCCTTGCTATATCAGAAGGAATCAGAGACCAGAGCCCCAGGAAAGATAGGGCCGGGTTTCTGAGAATGAGAAAGTCAGCTGGAGGCTCTGTGGTCTAACACCTAAATCCCCGTACTTGGAAGGGGAGTGGGGCAGGAGGACTTCGGGTTCAAGACTATCCTGGGCTATGAAGCAAGACCCTGAAAGGCAGGAGGGTGCTGGGGGAGGAAGACATGATGATACACACCTGCAATCCCAGCACTCAGGAGGCAAAGGCAGGAAGTCAGGATAGACCCACAATGAGGACCTAAGGCATATCACTAACTCTTCAGGAGCATTACTGTGGGAGGTGCACATGTACCATGGCATCCATCTGGTGCTCAGAAGAGAGTTCTCTCCTTCCACCTTTGCATGGGTTCTAGGGGTGGAACCCAGGTCTTCGGGTTTTTGATCAGGCAGGCAAGCACCTTCACCTGCTGAGTGTCTCTCCTACCCACCTTCCTAGGCTACACTTCACTACACTACTCAAGTCCAAACCAAACAACATGGGTCATCAATGGCACTTTCTTTCCCAAAAGAAAACAAAGAGCTGGGGTAAGGAATAGTTAGAGACCTCAAAGCGGGGAAGAGGTGGCCTATATAGCCAGGTGTCTGAAGACAATCTAGCAGGTGAGAAACTCTCTGGTTCTATCCATCCAAGAGACAGGGCCAGGGAACACACTGGGACCCTTCCCATCATGACAACATACCTTTGGGAGGTCTGCTTAGCAGCCCTTACCACAGTCTGTACACTCTGCCCAGCAGGACACGACCCGTTGCTCTGGCACAAGTGTTCTGCATGGGTTCTGATCAGTAGGACCCTGTCCTTCCTTAACTGAAAAAGATTCCAGAGAAGTTCAGATAATTGGCTAGGCCTCAGGAAATGGGGATTGGCAGCAGAAGAAATGACTCAGCTGGTAACATCAAAAGTACTTGACGTTCTTCCAGAGGACACACGTGTGGTGCCAAGCACCAATCTCTGGCACCTCACAACCATCTGTACCCCCAGCTCAAGTGGACCCTACTCCCTCTTCTGGCCTCTGCAGGCACCCATACACACACTATACACATTGGGAGACACCTACACATAAATAAATCTTTTTTTTTAAAAAAAATAATTAGTAAATGAGAGTCAACTGTACCTCAAGGAACTCAGCATCTCCATGCATCCCTATGTAGAATATCTGTGCAACCTCCATCTCTTCTTGCCACACAGACACGAACACCCTACTACTACTACTACTACTACTACTAAAAGACAAATAAACCATTAGTGCTGCAGAGAAAGTCAGACAGACAGACAGACAGACAGTTAGACAGAGCTAGAGAGCCTGCTGCATGGTCCTGTCATCATCTCACAGGCCCTAGAAGATATCCTTGTAAGCCCTGGCTCCCTGTTGCAGAGAGGGTAACAGGACAAGAACGCGACAACTGCCCCCACTCTCCCGACTACCCTTCTATGCAGCTCTTCCTACAGAGACAACCAGCTCCACAAACGAGGAACTTTAGGAGGGAGATGTTCTCTCCCCTGACTAACTTTGTATTTGTTTTAGCCAAGGACCCCAAATGATAGCTCACCGTGCTCTCCTGCAGCTACCCAAGATGCCAGGAACCCAAGAGCAACAAGTGCCTTCGTGAGGAAGAGGTATCTTAACATCCTGCTGAATATGAGAGTCGAGAGCTCAGTTGAGGGAAGAGGTAGCAGCAGAAGGAAGGACTAGATGGCTCCTGTCCATCTAATCCCAACTGTTTCACTTAAGCAATTATCCTCTCAGAACAGCTTCTCCTAACAATGAGAACAGTGATTGGCTGCTAGTGTGTGGGAAATTTCCTGGCACTACCAAAGAGCACGTGATGGGAGGGACCAAATACTGCCATGCGATATACCTAACACTCTTAGTCAAGGGATGAGGGCCCTTGAGACACTAGGGGAAAAAAAAAAAAAAAAAACAATGGAGAGATAGCTTCTGGGTTAAAGGTCAAAGAGAGACCGGAGGGCTTTGGAAGGATTCAGTTGCAGTCAAAACGACAGAGGGTAAACCAGAGCAGTGGTTCTTGCTGGGTTCACACTTGCATTCTGAGGGAGAGGAACAGTGGTAAGAAAAATAAACAGTCCAAACCTGGGGGTATGGGGGTGCGAGGGGTCAAAGGCTGGTGACTCAAGCCAGCAAGGTTATTATCACAGCTCTGTACATGGCCTTGGGTGGTGAGGCAGAATACAAGTCAGCAGGTTACAGGGATTACAGCAGAATTACAGGGCGGTCTAGCTCCCCTTTTCCAAGGTGTATTCTGGTGCGGTAAGCAAAGCTTCTCGTATCTCAGGGTCTGGAACATTTAACCACAGCTTACGTGGAAACCTGGCCTCGCCCCCCACCCCCCAGGCCTGGCGCCAGTCCATTGCTGGCTTTGCCAAGAATGACCCTGACAAGGAACAAAAGCTCAGTGTTCCTTGTTCCGTCCATGGGATGTACAAGGGCCTCTGTACCTAGTCCTTGACAGAGGAAGAACTGGAAAGACAACCTAAGAAGAAAACAGCCGAGCTAATGATATATCTTAAGCATGACATCCTGTCCACCTCTGGGAACTATAAAAACCCATGGAAAAGCAGCATCAGAGCGTTTCAGCATCAATACAAGAGCACAAAGTTTCCAGCTTGGTCCCTGTAGAGCACACATTCCACTCTTAGACAAAATGAAGGGTAGTCGTCAAAATGAGAGACGACAGCTGCTATGACTTGGTCTTTCATGTCTCCTTTGTCACCTTTTGGCCTGCTTCTTTTTATTTGTGTAGCACGTGTCCTCGGTGACACTGCTGAGCTCAATAAGGTTAAGGACAGAGAACAGGTTAAAAACAAAACAACAACAAAAAACTATCTTCATATATCCAAAGCCAGGCACGGTAGTGATTCCAGTCTTTGGGAGGCAGAGAGAGACAGGTAAATTACAAAGTCAGCTTGAGCCAAAGTTCAAAGCCAGCCTAGAGGAGGATCTTGCCAAAGGGGGAAAAAGCCACCATTGATTAAAGCAAGGAAGTGTTCTTGTTAAAAGGTGGGTGTTGGGGCTGGAGAGATGGCCGAGCAGTCAGGGAGCACGTGTCACTCTTGTACAGGATCAGAGTTCAGTTCCCAGCACCCACGGGGAAGTTTACAATCATCCATAACTCTTATTTCCAAAGGATCCGATACCCTCTTCTGACCTCTGTGGACACCAGACACATACATGATGTACATACATATACATACATACATACATACATACATGCCAGCAAAACACTCATACACATACATAAACCTTAAAAAAAAAAGTGGATGTTGGAACATGGAGAAAACTGGTATTTGTTGATTATCTAATATGTACTTTATGTACAGTATCTTAATCCACAGAATAATATTTCAGAGGAAAGGGTCCTTACGTGAAGACTGCTAGAAATTGCTATTATATTAGAATAATTTAAGGAGTTACTTATATCATAGTTTTAAGTGCTTTGCATAAAATAATCCAGCCCTAGTGTCAACCATGTGACTCTGGGGTCAATTCCCAACACCACATAAACCAAATGTGGTGTGGCATGTCTGTGAACCGGCACTGTGGAGGTGGTGGCAGCTCCTTAGCTACATGGTGAATTTAAGTCCAGCCTGGAATACTTGAGACTGTGGAAGAATGACCATGCAATTAGTGTGCAGGAGAACAACGGTAAGCGATCCAGTCCCACAGCCAATGTCCTTAGCCTTTGGCTAAGATAGCATCTTGCTCTGCAACACAGGCTGAGCTTTCTGCTACTTCTTCCTCAGTGCTGGGGTTACGTTATCACACCAGGCCTATCCAACGTTAACGATCATATCACATCAGGTTTGAATCTATCTTTCCTAACAAAAAAACTCATATACTTTACACTACCAGCTTCTTGTAACCCGAGAAGAGTAACTTTATCACCCGCAAATGAATCCAACTCTTTCACGGACAACTTACCTCTGAGATAGGGCTAAAGGGAGCTCAGGAGAACGACACAGTTGTTAAAGCTTTCATCTCCTACCTATCCCAGAATCAACCATCTAGAGGAGAGAAGGCCAGCTCTCTGGAAGAGGACTAGTTCACAATTCAAAACCCAACCTTCATTCTGATGCCTCCTGACACAACTGGCAGCCCGCAAAGGCTAGTAGTATGGTGTTTAGGTGTTTGGGTATTTGGGATGGTACCAACAACCCTTCCTTTGTTGGCTTTCCCGGTTCCTGAGTCGAACTATTCCAATTCGGGAGAGGCTGTGCCAAGTTTTCAGATGTTCTCGCGGACAGCCCTGTGCTCCCCAGCGGAAGTGTATGCTCTGCTGACCTCACACCCGCCCTCGTCCCTTGACTGAATGGTCCCCGAACACCCACACTCGGTCCCCAGCCGTTGTCTCCCAGGAGTCTGGAAGCCCCGAAGTCATCTCCTACACCAAAGATCCGGAAATCCACCCAGAAGTGGCTCCTAGGCGGCAGTTCAGTTCCCATAGTAACTCCACGGCGCACCCGCGTCGCGCTTCCGGCCGGGTGGCTCGGGCGCTCCCGTGACGTCACGGCGCCGCTTTCCGGTGGCTGAGTCGAGCTGAGGTTGTTGTGGGCCGGGGGCGCCATGGGGGCCACTGGCGACACCGAGCAGCCGCGGGGCCCCGGCGGGGCGGAGCGAGGCGGCCTGGAGCTGGGAGACGCGGGCGCGGCGGGCCAGCCGGTTCTCACGGTGAGGGCGCCCGGGCGAGGCCGGGGCTCGGGCTCGGCAGGGCCTCGGGCTCCCGGGCCCCGGGCCCCGGGCCCGCGGGCGAAAGAACGCGGCGGCTGTGCGGCCCTGGGGGTGCCGTTTTCTCCGTGCGACGACCTGGATTCAGATTCTAGCTAGGTGACGTGGGCCTGATGTGACACCCTCTGAGCGCCAGGTTTCTCTTCTGTGTAATGAACAGCATTAACCCGAGCTTGATGGGAGTTGTGGTGGGATGGGCTGACATAGGCGGGTAGAACGCCCTGACTCGTCACCCGCCTCATAGTAGACCCTCGGTAAACACTGCTGCTCTTTCTCTTGCTCTTCCAGAAAAAGGGAGCTTTGGACATTGGTGACAGGAAACATTTCCCCAGTTCCTCCACCCTGATAGGGTTTTCCAGCCACTGTATTCCCCTTCACCCCAAGGTGGGAGAAGTGAGAAGCAAGAATGTCTAGGCTTAGCTCACTTTTTCCTCATCCTCATTATGAGAGGCCTCGGTGACATTTGCCCACTTGGTCCCCACAGAACCCTTGGAACATAATGATAAAACATCGGCAGGTGCAGCGAAGGGGCCGCCGATCTCAGATGACCACAAGGTAAGGCCAGTCCTGGGTTGGTCTGTCCTGGGTGAGACAGACCAAGTCCAGATAACTGTATCCGGTTATGTGGACTTGAGTGCTTTGGGAGCCCCACTGCAGGAGTCCGAGATCCACAACCCGTAAAGAGCGCTGACTCTGGTACTGTAACTTCCTGTAACCTTGTCAGTTCTGCATCCTAACTCCTCTACAAAGCAGGAAAGGAATAAAAGGCTAGTACCATCTGTGTGATTGAAATCTGTAAGTCAGAGAATGAGAATTCACGATTCAGACATCTGTTCTAATGCAAACTCTGATATTTGTTAACTGGATAAGTTTGGACAAGCCTTTAGGTTTTCTTAGACTTGTTTTCTCAGCTTTGATGTGGGGCTGCTAGTTGAGTGTCCAGCCTGGGGAAGGAAAAGAACTCTGGATAGGGCTTTGGAATTCTACTTGTATTTTTGATCTGAGGTAGTGATAACCATTTATTAATTACAGCACTTGGCAGAGGCAGGCAGACCTCTGAGTTTGAGGCCAGCCTGATCTATGTAGTGAGTTCCAAGACAACCAGACTACACAGTGAGACTCTGTCCCAAAAAAAGGAAAAGAAAAAATATATGTGTATGTATTATATGTCATAAAGCACTCTGAAAATAATTTCCATTTCATAGAGAGTTACGACGATGAAATAAAACTTTAAAATCCCATGTTGCTAACTGGCTGAGTAATCTGGGAACATATGTTTGGAACACTCCCCTGACTCTTGTCTTACCCACAAATGCAGTTTCACAGATCCAGCCATCTCTATGGATCTCCTCCGTGCTGTCCTGCAGCCTAGCATCAATGAGGAGATCCAGAGTGTCTTCAACAAGTACATGAAGGTGAGGACGTGGTGATCAAATCCAATAGCACTGCTAAATAAGACTGTACAGCCAGGTGCTGCAGCGTGCCCAACCACTCAGGAGGCTGAGGCCGCTGACAGCCAACCTGAACATCACAGTAAGACCCCTTAGACAAGAAAAACAGAATGGAGACCAGGAAACATAGCCTCGGGGGTTAGGAGTGCTTGCTGCCTCTGCACAGGAGTCAATTGTAATTCCTAGCACCCACATCAGGCCACTCCCAGCCACCTGTAACTCCAGGTCTAGCATCCAGTGCCCTCTTCTGGCCTCTACAGATTATACTCAAGACTATAAATTCCACAGGTACATACACATAAATATTTAAAAAGAAAAAAAATCTTAGAAAAAGCCAAGCATGGTGGCACATACCTTTAATCCCAGCACTCAGGAGAAAGAAGCAAGCAGATCTTTGGAGTTTGAGGCCAGCCTGGTCTGCATAGTAAGATCCTGTCAGAAAAGAAAGGGGTGGAGGGAATAGAGGTGACTTCCAGGCAGGATGGTCCTTCCTCCTGTCAACAGTCTCTCTTCAATCCATGCTATACAGAGATAACAGGTTTCAATTCTATTCAGAATATATCCCAATAACTTTTCCACTGCTTGGGGGTGATTTAAATACCATTTTTTGCCAGATGGTTTCATTTTAATGTATTTAACACCCTTGCTTAGACCATGAAAAGTTAGACTTTTTTATTCATTTTTAAAAGTACTGTCAGCATCATTAAAATGACTTGGGGCTGTGCAGCTCAGTAAAGCACTTAGCTTGTGAGCACAAAGCCCTGAGTTCGATCCCAAGCACTGGAAAGAACACTGACTCATGATTAGCCTATTGCCCAGCATGGCTGGACCTGTGGCAGTGTGTGACACACATAACGCCTGTGCTCACTTCAAACAGTGTAGGGAGTAAGGGAAAGAAGAGGCGACCCCTGGGCTGACTGGAGAACAGGGCTGGGCTGCTGCTGTTCTCAGAGACATTTTATACATTCATACATTTTAATGGGGATTGCTTTTAGTAATGCCAGTTCACAGTATTGATTGTTCCAGATCATGAACCTGGGGAGGGGGTCACTCCATCCTGCAGGGTCTTCAGTTTCCTTCCGTTTTAAAGCTTTTGTTACAGGCATGTTTGCTGGAAGGCTTATTTTGTGACAGTTACGAATGGAATGATTTCTCTGAGGTCTTCCTCAGCCTGTTTGCTCCCCGTGTAGAGGAAGGCTGTAGGGTTTTGTATGTTGATTTTTTTTTTTTTTAAATTCTGCTTCTTTGTTGAAAGTGCTTGTCAGGTCTCATGGTTTTCTGGTGTGTAGCATATCATCTGCAAGTGAGCTCCTTTGGCTTCCTTTCTTGCATGTGCGTCCTCTTGTCTGATTGCTATAGCTGAGGCTTTACGATACTGAATAGGAGTGGAGAGGGTGGACACTTGACACCTGCCTGTCTTGTTCCTGACATGGTTCTGAGTTTTCTGTACTTACTAGAATGTTGGCTATAATCTATCATCCGTAGCCTTTGTCCTGTTGAGGTGCATTCCCTCTCTTCCAGGACTATTACAAATGATGGTTTATTTTGTCAGAAACCTTTTCTGCATCTAATAAGATGATCATTTGATTTCTGTCTTAAGTCCATTGTTTAATGAATTCCATTTATTTGCAAATGTGGGCCATCCCTATGCCTCTGGATTAAAGCCTGCTTGCTCATAATGAATATTTACCATGTTTTCTTGAAATCAGTTTGCATCTCTGTTGTTGAGAATTATTCTTCTATGTTCTTCAAGGAGCTTGGCCTATAATTTTCTTTTCTGTTTTGGTATCAGGATAATTCGAACTTCATAAAAAGAAATAACAGCAGATCCTGTAAGGCTTTGAGGCTGCTTGGGGTTTTTGTTTCCTGGATTGTTTGGGGGATTTGTTGGTTTTTGTTTTATGTTTATGAGTGTTCTCCCTGCGTGTATAGATATGTGCTATGTTTGTGCCTGGTATACACAGAGATCAGAAAAGGACGTTGGATCCTCAAGAGCTGGAGTTTATGCATGGTTGTGAGCTGCCATGTGGGTTCTGGAAACTGAACCCTGGTCCTCTGGAAGAACAGCTAGTGCTCTTAACCCCTGAGCCATCTCTCCAGCCCCAACCATTTTTTGTTTGGTTGGTTTTGTTTTTAAAGTAGCTCAGAGAGGCTTAAAATCCACTACATAGCCCAGGTTAGTCTCACACTCAGATTCTTCTGCTTCTCTGTGTAATGCTTTAAAAAAATCACTGATTGTTTTTAGGGAAGGGCTGGAGACTCAGCATTCCGGGCAGGTGGCTGTAACTCCAGCTCTGGAAGCTTCAGCGTCTTTGACTTCTGCAAGTACATTTGAACACATAAACATAATTAAAAATAATTTTATAAGCCAGGCATGGTGGCATGAATATAGCTTTAATCCCAGCCCTTCGAAGGCAGAAGCAGGCAGAGATCTGTGTAAGGTCAGCCTGTTGTACATAGCAAGTTCTAGATGAGCCAGGGCTCATATGAGAATGCATACAAAGGGAGAAATAAAGAAATAAGTTCATTAGTTAATCTAATTTTTTACTAAAAAAAAGAATTACTGACTATCATGTAGAGAATAGATTGCAGGGGAACTAGCTGGGAAACCCAAATAATCCCAGCAGGAAGTGACAGTGTTGGAGCCTCGGTGGTGAGGCAGCAACGTGTCCAGGTTTACATCCATGACTGTGATGCAGACTGAGAGAAGAGGGTGTGTGTACCTCTCAACTCACTTGTCCTAGGCAGCTACGAAGACAGAGCTGCTACTGGCATACTGTGAGGAGGCAGGAACAGATGGGGTCAGAGCTGCTTTGGGTCATTCATGTAGAAACCTCCCTTCTGTTCTGTCTTCCACTGCAGACTCCATGCCCCATTCTGGTTGACACCTTCATTGTTTCTCATCAAGACTCCTTCTGTTGTCCAGCTCTGACTGCTCTTTCCTTTAAATCTACCTCCCATACAACTTCAGAGAACTTCTGAAATAAAAATAAGTCCAGTGGTGTCACTCCTGTGAGGGAGCACCCTAACAGTGTCCTCAGACCTCAGCTGTCAGTCTCATTTTAAGTTTCTGTCTGTCTGTTTTTATTGTTTATGTGTGAGTGCACTATGGCTGTCTTCAGACACACCAGTAGAGGGCATCGAATCCCATTACAGATCACCAGTTAAGAGCACTGACTGCTCTTTCAAAGGTCCTTCCCAGCAACCACATGGTGGCTGACAATCATCTGTCATGGGATCTGATGCCCTCTTCTGGTGTGTCTGAAGACATTGACAATGTACTCATATATATAAAATAATCAAACCTTAAAAAAATATGCTGCTTTTTAAAAAGATATTCCAGGACCAGCAAGATGGTTAAGCAAGTGAAGGCCCTTGCTATCAAGAGTGACAGCTGAGTCCCCCAAATTATCCAGTATGCCATGGAATGTGTGTCCACAAAACAAACACATAAATGTAAAAAAAAAAAATTCAAGGCTGATTAAGAGCACTTGTTGTTCTTACTGAGGACCCGGGTTCAGTTCCCAGCCCCCACATGGTGGCTCACAGCCATCTATAACTCCTAACTCCAGTTTGAGACCAGCCTGGTTCCTCAGGCAGCAGGCATACATGTGGTACACAGACATATACGCAGACACAACACACACAAACTATAAATCTAAAAAGTGTTTAAGCTTTTCCAAAGAAAATGTAATATTCAATATTTAATATTGTAATACTTAATAATAGACCTGGCATCAAAGCACACGTTCGTAACCCCAGTACTCAGAGGGTAGAAGCAGGAGAATTACCAACCTGAGCTACCTACTAAGACTCTGTCTCAAAGAATTATAGGCTGGAGACATTGAGGTAGCTCAGGGGCTTAAGGTACTTGCTGCCAAGCCTAATGGCCTGAATATAATCCCCAGAACACATGTGATGGAAGGAAAGACCCAACCCACAGACTGTGCTCTGACCTCTACCACATGCCATGACATGTGCTCCCACATGTACACATACACACACATTATATGCATATATAAATGTAATATGATCCTGGGTTTGCACCTTAACATTGAAAATAATAATAAATTAATAACACTGAGTTGATGGATAGATGGGCAGAAGAATGAGTAGATTTATAATAAACATGGTAGGACTTTGGACTATCTGTGGAGGGTGTTAGGTTTTTATTCCATAATTCAACTTTTCTGTTTCAGTTTTTTGATAAAGTGTGGCACATACCTGTAATAGCACTTAGAAGGTAGAAACAAGAAGATCTGGAGTTCGGGCTCATCCTCCACTAGTTGGAGGTTAGCCTGGGGTCTGTGAGGCCTCCTTTCTAAAACAGAAAGCAGGGCTTGTAGACAGCTCAGTGAGTGAAGCACTTCCCATGAAGCCTGGCACCCTGGAGGCAGATCCAGAACCAACAAGATGGAAGGAAAGCACTGGCTCCACAGGATCGCCCTCTGCCCTCTGTAAGGCACTGGTACCAGTGTGCATGTGCACACATGCACAGTAGTAATAGCTGACTGCTGACAGTGGCTCTACAGCCTTCAGCTGTGTCGCTTGCACAAACCTCTTCACCTTGATTGACTTCACGTAGTGTATGGGTCGTGTTTCTAGATCATCACATAGCAGCTCATCCTGACTCTTCATAATAGTTACAGAGTAGTCTCTTTCCTCAGTATGCCATAACTAAATTAGCTAGTGCCTAGGACATTCGTTGGGATTCTTTACATTTTTTCTCATGTTACAAGAAATACCTCAGTGGGGCTAATGAGATGGCTCAGCAGATAAAGGCACTTGCCACCAAGCCGGAATACCTGAGTTCAAATCCCAAGACTCACATGTGGAAGAAAAACACCAACTCCTGCAAGCTGTCCACATTCATGCTAAATAACCAGTTCATGTAGGTGGTTTTGTTTTGTTTTGTTTTAATTTAAAAGAATTCTACTCGGATGACGCTGTAAGTGTACATCTTTATTCACTTGAGGGTTTCTGAGGAGTCAGTTCCTTGGGATGGAATTAAGGGTGCGAGGGAAAGGAAGTTGCTCTCCAGAAAGGTGGTGCCCTGTGCAGTCCTTCAATGCGCTCTCCCTGGTTTTATTTTGTTGGTTGTTGTTTGCTTTGTAACGGGGTCTTTCTACAGAGTCCCAGCTGGCCTGGAACTCACAGAGATCTGCCTGCCTCTGCCTCCCAAGTGCTGGGACTTAAAGGCGCACACGGCCATGCCTGGCAGTTTCCCTGGTTTTTATGTTAATAACAAGCACTGGACTTGGTCACAGTCCCTCCTCACAGCTGCCTCTCACAGCAGGAACATTGTCTGTAGTCTCCAGGACTTTTCTGTATCTAAGAGAGAACTGAGACTTTCTTTTAGAGATACAATTTGGACACTTATAACCCACTGAGGCATCTCCTTGGTGAGACTTGGACACTAAGTAAATGTGTTCTCAGACCCTCAGATGTGTGGGCCCATCATGCAGCTCCTTGGCAGTTTTAGAATTAGGTTCTCCCTTTCCCTTTATGTCCTTCTGGGCCTTTGTCTGTTGGTGTTGCTGGGATCCTGGGTCACCTTCCCTGTCTGTCCTGAAGACTACATAGGTGTTCCCTTTGGTTAATGCAGACTTGAAAGACTTCTGACTTTGGGCTGATGTTCTCCCCTAGTTCTTCCAGAAGGCAGCACTGAATGTGAGAGACAATGTTGGGGAAGAAGTGGACGCAGAGCAGCTGATTCAGGAGGCCTGCCGAAGCTGCCTGGAGCAGGTGAGGGCCAAGGGGTAGACAAAAGTTCAGTCACCAAGTGGGCTAAGAAAGTGCTCCTTCATTATGGTACTTGGGGGACATCAGGAAGTCACTTAGATCAGGTTGAGCTCAGGGCAGCTGCTGACAAAGCAGAAAGAGAAGTAGCATAAATATGTTCGAGGAACCATTCAGGTCACATATGGTCATCCCTGTTTGACCAATGAAGAAACTGCTTAGCAGACTGACAAACAAAAGGGAATCGTGGTTACCTGGGAAGCTGTGGAAATCTGTGGTTAGAAGGTAGATTCCGTCTGGGGTCTTGTACGTGGGATAGTGACACTAGTTGTTGACATTCTTGTTTACTTGATATCTGCTAAGAAAGTACTTCTAAAGTGTGCACACATGTACACAGACACAGTGGTAACGGTGTATTGTGATGATATAAAATTTTGATATATCATGTATACATCAAACCATTTGTGCCCCTCATGTATGTAATATCTGTTTGTCAGTTTTCCCACAATAAAGCTAGAACAAACTAAAAAGGCAAACAAGGGCCAATAAGATGTTTGCCACCAAGCATGATGGCATTTAAGATGTGCCCTCGCCTCTACAAGTGGCTGGTGAATTCCCTTCAAGTAGTCATAGGCTCTTTGGGGGTCATGGGACCTATCACCCTTTTTGTCCTCCTGCATCTCAGGTGTGGTCAGGAGACTTGACATCAATTCTATAAATGACTATTTCAGACACTAGAGAACCTGTTTGCCTGTGTCAGCTGTGCTATTAATAGAGACTGTCAGCATCCAGCATGCTCTTTGCTTGACTGTGAATTTGTTAACTGCCTTGCTTGACTGTGAAGAGCCTCAGAAAGGAGCAAAGACACTGCCTGAAGCCCAGCTCTGGGAGGGCACAGCTCCACCCTACAGAACACTGAAAACCGACCTGCTCCTTGGAAACTATGAAGTTTTAGCCAACAAATTCCTAAGAAGCCAGATTGTTTACCAGGAAGGAGCATCATATAGGAACAATGTAACAGCTGCTAACAACAACTAACAACAAACGTTTGCTTATAGTGTTTTCATAAGGTTGCACTAAAGTAGGATAAATTGAAAAGACCTTCATTCACCTGCTTGTCAAATCCCTCTCCTCTGGGTGTTTGTATATACATGTGCATGTGTGCAAATGGTCCGTGGCAAGTCTGTGAAGTCAGAAGACAACTGTCTGAAGTTCTTCCTTCCACCAAGTACTTCCTAAATGTGGAACTCACTCACATCATCAGGCAGCAAATGCATTGTCCTCCTGAGCTAGCTCACTGGTCCCAATCTTTCTATTTATCACTCCACTTGTTATTTGAGGGCCTACTGTGTGCTTCTTAGTATCAGGTCCCAGTGATGTGCACTGTGGACACAGTCCCCTCCCTTAACAGTACTGGACAATAGATATCCAGTAAAAGAGCTTGCTAGAAGATGCAGAGTCTAGAGGAAGAAGCAGTGCCATGTGTCTAAGGAGTCAGCTCAGATGTGGTGCCATATACATGTAGTGAGATTGAGGCCAGCCTGCTGAGGACATAGGTGAGGTCTGGACCAGCCTGTGCTACACAGTAAGATCCTGTCTTGAGAAACAACAAAAATGTCCTGGAGAGATGGCTCAGCACTGGCTGTTCTTCCAGGGGGCATGAGTTCAGTTCCCAGCACCCACAGGGGAGCTGGTGGTTGTCTATAACCGTAGTCCCTGTGGGATCCAATGCACTCTTCTGATATGGAAACAAAACACACCATGAAATAAGTAAACAGCTGGGCATAGTGACCTACACACTTTAATCCCAGCACCTGGGAGGCAGAGGCTAGCCTGGTCTACAGAGTGAGTTCCAGAATAGCCAGTGCTACACAGAGAAACCCTGTCAAAAATTTTTATATAGAGAATTTTTTAACAGTATATATATATATACATATGTATGTACACACACACAAATTAATAAAACATTTTGTTTTGGGCTTCCCATGTCTAAAACATACAAACTTACTTGATTAGAAATTTCTTCAGGCTAAACATGATGATTTACACTAGAATTCTTTTAGTCAGTGCTGGTGGCAGTTATTTTATACTAAAGTCAGCACAGGAGGTCAGAGCAGGAGTCAGTTCTCCTTTCACCTTTTGGGTTCCAAGGTGAACTCAGATGTTTAATGGCAAACATCCTTACCCACTGCCAACTTCCGGCCCAGTGTTTTAGTTTGGGGTGGGTTAAGTCCTGGCTCTCTTGCTTTCACTCCTTATGCCCATCTTCCTTCTCAGTGTGTTCCTAATCTCTCCAACACTTCCTTGTGTTTGTTAGGGGGAAACGGCTAAAGTTGCCTCCCATGTGTTCCCTTGAGTTTTCTCCTGTTTGCTTTTATCTGTTCACTTTATTTTTGTTGATAGCATATTTCATTAAGAAGGTTCATACAGCCAGGTGCTGGTGGCACGCACTTTTAATCGCAGCATTCAGGAGGCAGTCACAGGCAGACGATCTGAGTTCAAGGCCAGCCTGGTCCACAGACAGCCAGGGCTATACAGAGAAACCTTGTCTCAGAAAACTAGAGGGAGAGGTGTTTATACATAACTTTAATCTTAGTACTCAGGAATCAGAGCCAGGCAGATCTCTGTGTGTTTGGGGCCAACCTGGTCTATATAACAAGATCTCCAAGTGATAGTTAAGAATATAGACTTAGCTGGGCATATTCCAAGCCTTTATCTCAGCAATGAGGAGGCAGAGGCATAGCAGTTTTCATTTAGATTCCAGCCTGGCTACCTAGCAAGTCCTAGCTGAGTTTGGCTTCATGGGAAGACCCTTTCTCAAAACACAGGTTGGCAAGATGGCTCAGTAATTAAAGGTGCTTGCCTGACAACACATGGGAAAGACAGCTGACAGGTCTGACGTATACATACACTCCACCACATGACTGTGTGTACACACACATACACACGCAGGCACACACCTTTTTTTTTTTTTTTAGAGTCTCATAAACATAACAGCAGTCCTTGTGGGGCAACCTCCTAAGTGCTGAGATTAATGTGAGCTGGCTGTTGCTTCGAGGCAGGTTCAGAGCCTCATCCACACTGAGTGCAGTCCAGCCTTTGGTGCCTCACCAGTTCCTTCTTTCCTCCATAGTCAACAGGCAGAAACAGAATGTGCTTCATAGCCACTTTTTATAAATGTATATTTGTGCCGATGCTTTTCTGGCTTGTTATCTTTGAACATAAGTGTGAGTGTCTTACAGGAAAGCGAACCCATTCTGAAACTGTTTACAAACTGCTGTACTTCCCCACCAAGCTACTGACTGGCAACACTGGTCTCTCCCTTCCAGGCAAAGCTACTCTTTTCAGATGGAGAAAAGGTGATCCCCAGACTGGCCCATGAACTTCCAGGGATCAAGGTGAGAGTCACTGCCCTGGGCCCTTCGGGAGTCAGGTGGGAGGCAAGTAAAATATGGACCCTGGAAATGACACTCCATTGTCCAGAGAGCCAGGTCTAAAAGGCGCCATTCAAGACTTCTGAGACCTGGGTCAGGTGGCCAGAGGGTTAAGTCCGGGGTCACCGTTTACTGTAGCCCCATAAGACTGCAGCTCCCAGGCACTAGCCTTGCAGGGACGCCTTCCCTTTTTCTGCAGCGTGGCCGCCAAGCAGAAGAGGAGTCCCACCGAGGAAGCCCCATTCCCAAAAAGGTAAGCAAGGAAGTCCTTGTTGGAGCTTCCAGCTGGGAAAGGGCCCTTTTATTCCAAAAGAAGCCCTGGGGTTTCATTACCTCTGGGTTTTCCAGGCATGGGGTGGCAAGGAGAGAAACGGTTGTTCTCCAGGGCACTCCCAAGGTCATTTGTTCTCTCTGGACAACCTTACCGTCTCCACTAATTGACCTAGCCCCAGCAGACTAGACCAGGGATGCTACAAGGTCAGGGCTCTGACAGCTCTTCTCTGTGCAGAGGAAAGGTCGGCCTCCTGGACACGTCCTGTCAAATGACCGTGCAGCTGCTGGCATGGTGTGAGTAGGGGTTACCAGTGCTGTAAGAGCTGAAGGGAACTGATGAGGGAGGGGCTGTGAGTGGGAAGGGCCAGAAGTGAGTCTGGTGGACTCGGGTCCACTGGTGTGAGCTACTGTGGGAGAGGATTCCCAAGGAAGGGTAGTGAAGGGGCCATGAGATGGAGTTATTTTATCCTGCCTTTACAAAACCCAAACAGTTCCAGCTTGATTAAACACCAGTCCTGATTCATGTCCAGATGTTCAAAACTAGTCTAAGTACAAGCTTACAACTACTCTCTAAAGAACACAGCAGTTAGCAGAGTTTAAAAAATAGTCAGAATTACTTGCCCTAGTAGGGTGCAGTAGCAGGCACCTGAGATCTCTCTCCTTAGGGGGTGAAGTCAGGATGATCAGGAGTTATTGGTTATCCTCAGCTACACAGTGACGAGTGACTTGAAGGCCAGACTGGACTATAGGAGACATTGTCACAAACAGAACAAAAAACTGATTTTACAATTATTGGAAGCACTATTAGAGACTAGAGGATAGTTGTTTTCTTTCTTTTTTTTTTTTTTTTAAGATTTATTTTATATATGATGAGTATGTTGTTGCTGTCTTAAGACACACCAGAAGAGGGCATCAGATCCAATTACAGATGGTTGTGAGCCACCATGTGGTTGCTGGGAACTGAACTCAGGACCTCTGGAAGAGCAGTCAATGCTCTTGCCCTCTGAGCCATCTCTCCAGCCCAGAATGATTGTTTTCAAAGACCTCTTTTAAGTTCTACTTATAGATCATTTTAGATCCATCACAAACTGAGTAGAAGATACAGAGATATAAACCCTCCTCCCCTGCCCCATATATATGCACTTGTTAGCAACACCTGACACTAGAATGGCACATTTGATACAGTTGATGGTGACTCTGCCTCAGCTTAATGCCATCACTGAACCTGTGTGCTGCTGAGGGATTCATTCCTGGTGTTAAGTCTTGAGTTTGGGCAAAGTTAAAGTGACCTGTATCCAGCTACAGTATCCTTCCTGAAGCCATCTTGTCCTGTCTCGGAGGCGGGGTCTTACTCTTAAACCGTCTGTGACCTGAGACTCACTAAGTAGACCAGGCATTGCCCTCCCGCACGAACACAAGTGGGCAGGGCAGCTGCTGGCCTCTCCTTCTGACAGATGAGAAAGCTTCAACTGGACATTCCTGGACTTGTCCATTGCTAGGCTCTAAGGTAGTTTATGCTCCAGGCCTTTTTCTCCTTTGTAATTTTTTTTAATTCAGGTTTTATTTTATGTATATTGGTGGTTTGCCTGCATGTATGTCTGGATGTGTGTGTTGGATCCCCTGAAACTAGAGTTGCAGACAGTTGTGAGCTGCCATGTGGGTGCTGGGAACGGAACCCAGGTCCTCTGGAAGAGCAGCTAGTGCTTTTAACTGCTGAGCCATCTCTCCAGTCCCTTCTTTGTATTTCTAATGACTTGCCAGAAAGCAGTGCACCGTCATCCCTCCCAGTGATGTCGCTCTAGAAGTCTCCAAGCTCAGTCCCTCCCTCCATCACTTGGAGAATTCACCTGTCTTTTTTCCTTCTGAGCAGATGGAAACCAAAATCCTGTGAACCAATTCGCCGAGAAGGCCCCAAGGTATGCTTGTGTGAACGTGACAGTGGCCGAGGCTCTGGGCCCCTGTGAGACAAAGAGGTTGGAACTGGTACATGATACGCTCACCATTCCAGAGCCATCTTCCCTGTCTCTGCCTTCAGCCATTATGGCCTCCAGACAGTATTCCAAGGAAGAACTGGAATTAGAAGCAAAATAAAGAGCTGGACTTGGGCTAGGCTGGCAGCGGACACTGCCTGGCATAAGGAGGGCCCTAGGTGTACTCCCTAACATGAAAAACTGTTCTGTTGTGCTTGGTCTTTCCTCATGGTCCACACGCATGCTGTGCTGTGGACATGGCCCTCTCTGTGCTCTGCTGTGTCCCCTTTGTTCCCTAAGCTTCATGTCTACATTCATGGCATATATACACAGGTGATTTTGTGTGTATATATGAAATCTAGAAACTACACAAGAAAAAGCAACAATATCGTATGCTTTCTGAGACCCCTGCAGTTATATCATTTCCCTGCAGGTGGCGTGACTTCCTTTACTGGAATTAGAAGGAAACTGAAAAGCTGGGCTGGAGGCACAGCCCCATAGTAGAGCGCTTGTCTGGCATGATGAGGCCCTGGGTTTGATTTAGTTTTTAATAGATAATTTTAAAATTCAGAGCACAGTGCTGACGCCTATAATCCCAACACTTGGGAGGCAGGCAGAGGCAGGAAGATCACTGCAAATTCAAGGCCAAAAGTAAGTCTCTAAAAGGGAGAATTAAGTCTTTAAACTAACAGTTGCCAACACTTACTACTTTGTATGTGAAGATGCCACCCAGAGTTTGTGGTCTGCTGGCTCACTTAACTCTTTGTGGTGCTGTTACAAGATACAGAGTGTGTTCCTGTTTTGGACTTGAGCTTCCATGCCTGCCATCCCTGCTGGGCAGGCGTGATCTTGTTTTCTGACCTTATCTCATGCTCCCAGGACAGTTGCATTGCCTAGGCAAATGTACAGCCGACTGGTGATGAAGCCAAGTGTGAGGCCCGAATCTGTTGATGCCTTTAGCTTCTGCCACCTCCAAGATATTTTTACAATCCCTTTTATGATCAGAACTCTTTATTGAAATGTAGATGCCTAGTGGGGGACATAAAAGTATTCCCTCTCCTTGTTAGAACTTTATTAAAATCGTTAGCTACGGTTTCTATTGGTCTGGTAAAATGCCATGACCAAAAGCAACTCAAGGAGGAAAGGGTTAATTTCATCCTACACTTCCACATCACAGTCTTACCAGCAGAGGGAAGTCAGGATAGGAACTCAGGGCAGGAAGTTGGGCAGAGGCCATGGGTTGGAGGCGCTGATGCTGTGCTTGCTGACCTGCTCCTTGTGGCCCACTGAGCCTGCTTCCTCCTCCTCCTCCCCCCTTGAACTCACAGATACCTACCTGCTTTTGCCTCCCAAGTGCTGGGATTAAAGCCATGAGCCACCATGCCTATTAACCTTTCTTTTAGAACCTAGGACCACCTGCCTAGAGGTGGTGGCACATGGCAATGGGCAGGGACCTCTCTATAAATCACTACTTAGGAAAATGCTCTACAGACTTGTCACAGGCAGAGAGGGGCATTTTTTCAGTTAGAGTCCCTCTTCCCAAATGTCTAGCCTATGTCAGGTTGACATCGAACAGCCAGCACAGCCACCTCATGTAGTCCTCCTTACTTTCCCTACAGTTGTCATGAGGTTTCTAAAAATCTTCAAGAAACTTCTAAAGCTCTAAAACTTAAAGCTGGTGATCCACATTCTCCTGAATCTTTCTCCTCTCCAAGCCCCCTTCTGAGTCCTACAAGAAGGTCTTCTTCAGCAGACCCTTAGGGCCCAGAACTGTTTCACTGGAAGCTCCTCTGTATGATTGTTAATACATTCGCTTACTGTGTGTGTGTGTGTGTGTGTGTGTGTGTGTGTGTGTGTGTGTGTGTCACATGACGCAAAGTCATGTGAAGATCAGAGGTCATCCCAGGAGAGTTGCTTCCCTCCTTCCACTGTGTGGGTCTTGGGGCTCGTACTCTTACCTGTTCAGCCATCTCACCAACTCTCTGGGTCTTTTTTTAGTATAAAACTTGTGTGTGTGAGTATGTATGTGGATGCCCACGAAGGTAAGAAGAGAGCATCATTCCTTTGGAAGAGAGCTGGAACTATAGGTGCTTGTAAGCTACCTGCTATGAATGCTAGGATTCAAACTCATCCTCTGTAAGACCTCTGTTGCTCTTGACTACCATGGGCACAGGGATTCTACTATTCTATGCTTACAGCTTCAGGACCAGGTCTTACACTTCCAAGGTTTCTTCTCCTTCCCACACCTTCATCTTTCAACCTTGTAATAGCTTCCTGTTTGCTAGTCCTGAGTTGCATAGGCGTGTCAAACACAGCTTATCTAGGGTGTGAGGGCCATCTCACATATGCCACCTCTGTGGTGCCGGGAGTTGACTAAGGTGATCTGGCAGGCTAGGCAAGCGGTCTATCCCACCCCCACCACTCCAAGTGCACCCCTCCTAAAGCTACATCTCATTCCAAGAGAATGACCTTAGCAGAGCATGGCCATTTTTTGGTCAGAGGTGTATAGTTGCTGTGCCCCAGCCAGAACCTCCAAACAAGTTCTCAGACACAGTAGATCTAAAATTAGACTGAGGATCTTTCTTCAAAACCCATTTGTTTTTGTTCTGTTATTCTGAAATAGGCTCTCACTGTAGCCCAGGCTACCCTTGAACTCAGGATCCTTCTCCGCCTCACAGATTCTGGGCCTCACAGGTGTGTACCACTGTGTCAAAAAGTGAGCTCCACTTTATGTGCTGATGGTTGTACTAGGGACTGAACACAAGGCCTTGCATGTACGAGGAATTGAACACAGGGCCTCATGTGTGCCGGGGACTGAACACAGGGCCTTGCATGTACGAGGGATTGAACACAGAGCCTCCTGTGTGCCAGGGACTGAACACAGGACCTCGAGTGTGCCAGGGATTGAACACAGGACCTCGAGTGTACCAGGCAAACGGTTCTCTGCTCAGTTGCACCCTCAGCCCACTTTTCAGACCCTGCTTCTATCTTACCTTGGCCATCTTTGCCGTTGCCTTCCCTCACCTCTATATCCAGTCAAGCCCCTACACCCTGTGAATGTAGGGCAGTTCCTTCCATCTTTTTCCTCACAGTTGCCACAGCTTGGGCCCATATTGCTTGACATTCTGATTTGTCACAGCAGCCTCTGAGCTGCTTTCCTGTCCGTCATCCACGTTGCTGAAAGAGTAAATTGTCCTTAAAGCAATCAGGCTTATCCCAGTAGACTCGTTAGTGGTCCCATGTGGTCTGTGGGTCACACAATGCAAACCCATCAGTGTGGCTAGGCGCTCCAGCTGTCTGTGCTTTCTCAGTCACCTCTCATCACTTCCCCTCTCCTAGAACAACACAGGAATGACCTAGTTTGTTCAGTGCTCCAAACCAATGCCCATCAGCCTTCACATGCTGCACTCTGTAGGATGCCCCTTCCCTCCCTGCCTGTTTGATTTGCACTCACACTTCCAGAGGTAACTTCAGGGGTTATCTCTTTAAGAGAGACCTTCTGCCTAGTCCATCCATCCCTTTGGATACCTCTCATGCTCTGTACCAGCCGTGTCATGGCCCCATCAGATGGTCCATCAGTGGTCTTTCAGTCAGTATGTGTCTGGGACTCCTGGGGAACAGTCTATATCTTAACTCATCTCTATGTCTAGAACAGAGCATGTCTAGAACATGTCTAGAACAATGTCTAGAACATTGTAAGTACTCTGTTTTCTGCATAAACTGTCGAATAATGGATAAGGAGGGAGGAGGAAAGAACAGGGAAGAGTGTCACAGCTCTGCCCAGCATGTTAAACGCCCCTTACTGGCCTGTTTCTTTTAGTGGGACCCAGCTCGGCTGAATGAATCTACCACTTTTGTTTTGGGGTCTCGAGCCAACAAGTAAGTCTGAGACCCTTGGTACTAATGGGGAGGGATTGGCTCATGGCTCACTGACAGGGTCTGCACCTGCTGCCACTCTTCCTTCATTTTTCAGGGCCTTGGGGATGGGAGGCACCAGAGGAAGGATCTACATCAAGCACCCACACCTCTTTAAGGTAGGTAGCGCTGGAGGAAAGAGAGAGGTGCCCCTGTGTGGTTGTAGATGGCCTTGGAAACTTCGAGGCAGAGAAGCTGGGACAGGCACTGACCTGGCAGTCAGACCATCAGGGACCAGTTCCCCTTAGCCATCTCCTGCACCTATGCCCAGCTATGCGCAGCCCAGTTTAGAGAGCTCCACTTGCCTGCACCATGGGTTGTTCTGGAGTGGTAGTGTAGCCAGGTGCAAGCCTGCAGTCCACCTGCACTCCGCTACTCAAGCTAAGGCTGGAACACAGGCACCATCCACCCTGGCCAGCTTCTTTCCTGCTTTCAGTCTTGTGGAGTTTTGTTTTGTTTTGTTTTGTTTTGTTTTGTTTTTAGAGATAAGGTCTCTGTAAACCAGGCTAGCCTTAAATTCAGAGATCCTCCTGCCTCTCTCTTCTGAGTAGTGGGATCACAGGCATGTGCCAGCACCACCAGGCAACTGACTGGTACTTTTACAGAACAACCCGTTGTCCGTGATACCTTGATGGTTCATCTCTCCAACACAAATAGCTTTCCCTCATCTTACTTTCTACAACTGCATAGAATTCATAGGATTGTTTTTCAACACAGGCTCTCATGCCCAGGCCATTCTCTCACTCACTCCAGGCCCTCCTGCCTTCACCTACCAAGTTCTAGGATTACATACAGGCTTGCCCCACCATGCCTGGTAACATTCCATTTTACAAATGAGGATAAACTAATCTGGAGGAAATTACCACCCAGACTTATATATCTACAAAGTGGTAGGAAGTTTAGCCTTATTTGTCTTTGATGTTGAACTCTAGAACCAGGTGGTTTATATGGTGCTATTTCTTGACTTTTGTTTTACAAAATATGGTCCTGCCAATAATAGCACATGCTCATAATCTCAGTACTCAGAACAGAGACAGAGGGATCCAGAGGTAATCCTAGCCTGGGCTACATAGTGATATGATACCCTGTCAGAAACCAAAAATAAAGGAAATACTGTGCCCATAATAATAATAATAATAGGTGTTAGAAGGCACCTGTGGCCAATTTGAAATAGGCTAAAATAACTGTCATTTGAGGATTGTCATTTCCAGGGATGCTATATTTTAAGAAAGGGGAATCTGGGGAGAATGGACATGTACCTGGACTCTAGCAGCTAGGTTGCATCCCTGGGCATGGTTCAGCCTGCACTGTAGAGATTCATGAGCCCTTGGTTATATATACCTGACTTGGACAAGGTCCGTTGGTGAGAACTGGTCAGGGGCCAAGAGAAGAACCCGTCCCTCTAAGCTAACAGGTTTCCCACCAACTTTACCTTTCCTCCTAGTATGCAGCAGATCCTCAGGACAAGCACTGGCTGGCTGAGCAGCATCATATGCGGGCAACCGGTGGAAAGATGGTGAGCACGGCTCGATGTACCACTGCCAAAGATGCACCCAGTCCAGGGACATGCGTCCAGCTCTTGGCCAAGCTTGTTTCCAAATTTGGTAGACTCCCTAAACAGCAAAATGGTGGGAGGGGGACATGAGACTTGTTCTTTGATGCTGAAGGACAGACTAAGGTTCCTAAGGCTTCCTCTCTCCCCTCATCTTCCCACCCACTCCTGGAAGCTCTGGATAATATTAGCTGCCCATAGAAAGGGCTGTTTGTTTGTTTCCCTGTATAACAGCCCTGGGTGTCCTGGAACTCACCACCCAGCAGTGCTTCTTTCCAAGTATGTCTGTACATGACCACAGCATTATCCAGACACAGCATAGTAGTGATACAGGGAATCCTCACAAATGCAGCTGTAGAAAGCTTTCTCAACACAGTAGGGACAAGTCAACATGTTAACAGCCAGGCATAGTGACACACACCTTTAATCCCAGCACTTTGGAGGCAGAGATGGGTGAATCTCTGTAAATACAAGGCTGCCTGGTCTACAGAGTGAGTTCCAGGACAGCCAGTGCTACACAGCAGAAATACCCTGTCTCAAAACAACAACAAAAAAATCTTAACAAGGAGAAAGAAAGATGACCACCATACCTGCCAACACTTTCCAGATTCATGTCCACTCCAAGAAATCTTGGCTTAAATCCCAAAGCAGTCAGGATGGTTGCTTGTCCTGAGATGACCGTGATGGCATGGCTTTCTCCATAGGCAGGGTTCTCTACCTGAGGGTTCTGTTGGAACTGTTCATAATTGACTCTCACAGCCTTGAATTCCTGTGTACGCCATCTGCTTTTTTGGCAGTGGGATCTTTCTTTTATGTTGTGACTCTGCCACACTTTTATAAATGACTCCAGATTGCTACCACTTACAATCGAGTGCAGCATACCCTGAAGTAGCAGCCAATGAGTAGGGCTGGACGCAGTGCACATCTGTGGTCCCAGCATCTGGAAGGCAGAGGAAGCCAGATCACGGTGAGCTCCAGGCCAGCCATAGCTGCACAGTGAAAGCCCACCCCAAAGGAAGGTGGGGAAAGAGGGGCAGCAGTCACGGCCCAGAGCTTCAGCATCAAGTCTTCTAAAGCCGTAGCTGGCCAGGCCTGCTGACATGAGCCTGTTTATCATCCCGGATGCTCGGGATGCAGGGAATTTTTGTGTTGGTTTGGTTTTCTTTGTTGTTTTGTTTTTTTGAGATACAGTCTCAATAGATGCCCTGGCTGTTCTAGATCGCACCGTGTAGACCAGCCTGCCTCTCCCTCCTGAAGTGCTGGAATTAAAGGTGCCACCAGCCTGGCCAAGAGGATTCTTAATACAAAGCCTACTAGGCTATAGAACAAGTTTGTTTGAGGCCAGGCTTAGTGTAAGACGTCTCAAATTTTTAAAATAGGCCGTTTTTTTTCCAAAAGGACAGGAATGTCGTAGATCTGTAATCCCAGCACTTGAGAGGTTGAGGCAAGATCAGGAGTTTAAAACTAGCCTGTATTATCTGGCAAGTTTGAGGCTAGCCTGAGCTACATGAAACCCTATTTCAAAAAAATCAATTAAAGCGAGGATATATATGTAATATAATATATGGCTCAAGAGTTGAGTAGCTTATCTGACTTGTGAAAGGCCCCAGATTTAATCCACAGTACTGGGCATGAAGAGTGGCTCAGTGGTTAAGAGCACTTGTTCCTGCAGGATATCCAGGTCTGATTCCCAGAACCCACACAGTGGTCTGTAACCATCTGTAACTCCAGTTCCAGGGGATCTGTTGCCCTCTTCTAAACTTCACAGGTACCACAGGTACACAGATATATAGGCAGGCAAGAGACACATAAAATAAAATGAATAATCCACAATACTATTTTTTTTTTAATTACATTATTTAAGTATACTGTGCCTGGCTGTGTATGTGACACATGTCTGTAATCCCAGCACTTGCAAAGCTAAAGTAGTTGTGTGTGCTACAGTGAGTTCAAAGCCAGCCTGGAAAACAAGAGTTACGAGTCAGTCCCAGCTACAAAAAAAAAAAAAAAAAGAGGCACAGCAGCACTGCGGACTAAACCCACGTCCTGCTCTCAGCAATATTACCATTATCATTATTGTTAGCGGGAAGACCACAGATAATCACCAAAGCCAGGCTCCATGGCACATGTCTATAATCCAGCCACTCATGAGGTTGAGGGGACAGGGTCCTTTTTGAGTCAGGAAGTTGAGGTACAGCCTGGGCAATTTTTTTTCTTAGTCACTGGGATCTACTCAAGGAACCATTTCCCAGTGTCTTCCTACATACTCCTAGTCATTGGTAGACTGCATCCTGTGCCTAGGGCATTATTAATAGAACTTCTATTTGGTGTGAAATGAATCCAAGGACTCCATCACTCTCCTTGCCCTCAGGCGTACCTTCTCATTGAGGAAGACATCCGAGACTTGGCTGCCAGCGATGACTACAGGTATACAGAAGGCCCCTTTCCCCATCCTCCATCTGCCTCGGCAGGCACTCGGACAAGACCATCACCTCCCTTTAATGTCCACCCAATGTCTCCTCCAGAGGATGCTTGGACCTGAAGTTGGAGGAGCTGAAATCTTTTGTTCTGCCGTCCTGGATGGTTGAGAAGATGCGAAAATACATGGAGACACTACGGACAGAAAATGAGCACCGTGCTGCTGACGCGCCTCTCCAGACCTGAGCCAGCCTTGGGGGTCCTGGCTACTACACTTGGAGCCTGCCTCCGAGACCCTCTCTCCCCACCCGGCTGAGGCCATCGTGGGGATCTGGTCTAGTTGGCTCTTAGCAGCATTAAGCTGTACGTGAGCTAGTTTGTAGTGACTCACTGCAGAGCACCCCAGACTGGCATGTGGTTCTGTTTCTGAAGTTATTGAATAAGAAGCAATTAAACAGTTTGTAATAAACACAGGTGGTGAGCCTGCTGTAATGACTGCCTTGTGGGACCTGACAGCAAGGGCCAAAGAAGTGTGCACACCAGAGAAGGACCACCTACCTGCCCGCCCACCCCATCTGTGTTCTCGCCAGTCTCCCCTGTCCTTGTTTCAACTTAGGAATGTTGCACAGTATGAAGGCTAGCCCAAAGAGGGTTTATGGCCTACCAAAGGAAAAATGCAGCTGCCCTTTATTTTCCCAGTGTTATAGGCTAACACGCTGACTGGAGAATATGATTTTTTTTTTCCCTTTTTGGGATTAAGGCAGGATCTCTTACATGTAGCCTTGGCTGACCTCGAACTCAAGAGGTCCCGCCTTTATTGGGATTAAAGGCGTTGAGCACCATCAGACCCTGTTTTTGTTTTTTTAAGACACAGACTCGTATAGCCCAGCCTAGCCTAGAAATAACCTTCAACTCCTGACTTGCCTGTCTCCACTTTCCAAGGGATTACAGGCATGCAGCACCTGAACCCACGTTTATTAATAAATAGGGAATCTGCTATGACACCTGGCAACTTCCTTGGTTTTTTCTAAGTTCTTGGGAGCCAAAAAAAGTAACATTTTAATAGGGTGAAGTAACACTGTCAAGTTCTCCCTTTTCCGGTAGAGTGCTCCCTGCTGGGCGTGTGCCTGAACGGACCAGCAGATTTGGACGTGGAGGTTCAACCGCTGCCGGGCGGGTGGGGCATTCATTTGGGAAATCTCAACACCTGGAAGTGACAGCAAGGAGGATCAAGAAGTCAAGTTCAGTCGGGCAGTGGTGGCGCACGCCTTTAATCCCAGCACTTGGGAGGCAGAGGCAGGTGGATTTCTGAGTTTGAGGCCAGCCTGGTCTACAGAGTGAGTTCCAGGACAGCTAGGGCTACACAGAGAAACCCTGTCTCGAAAAAAACAACAAAAAAAAAAGTTCATACCTGGCTGCACAGCCAAATTACAGACCAGCGACAGGAGTTGGGGTTCCAAAGAGACCCGGCGGGGGGCGGGGGGCGGGGGAGGCGGCGAATACACGTGGACGGTTCCTTTGACCCTTTAATGATCGGCGGCGTCCAAAGACCACCAATCAGCCACCGATTCGTTAGTTAATGGCAGTCTTCTTCACCAATCGGTTATATGAGTTACGCCCCGCCGTCCAATCGCAGCGCATTACTGGCTGGCCTAGCAGTTGCGCAGAGGCAGAGCGCTCCGGGACGTTCCATTGGCTGGATCAAACCCAAGCGAGCCTCTGATTGGCTAGCGCAGCAGGAGTTACAATTCAAACGCGGGCGGCGGCCCGCAGCCCCACAGTTGCCCTTTCGTCTGCACACTCCTGTCTTGGTGCCAGCACTTCTAGGATGGCCTCGCAAAACCGTGACCCAGCTGCTGCCAGCGTTGCCGCCGTTCGAAAAGGAGCCGAGCCCTGCGGGGGCGCCGCCCGGGGCCCTGTGGGTAAGAGGTGAGTGGTGCGGAGGTCACCCCGGGGCCTTGGGACACATGAGGGGCACCAGGGACGAAGAAAATGGAAGGCTGACGGCGCTGCCAGGCAGTTCTCATAGGTTGCCCTGCGAGCGCGGGGCTTAACATGCGGCCAAAGGCTCACCTGGGTCCTCCTGTAGATGATGAGCTCCTGAGCTGACCCTGCCTTTGAAGAAGGGGCAAGGCCTCCATGACAAGTCTTCAGGATAGTCGGGTGGGAAGTGATGTTATACCTCCACAGTAGCCATGCCCCCCGAGTAACCTCGACTTCTCTTTGCAGGCTACAGCAGGAGCTGATGACCCTTATGGTGAGTGACTGCGTGTTCTAAGATCAATTGGCCTACCTCCCCATCCCCCACCCAATTATCAGTCGCCTCCTTTACTGTGGGTGTAATTTACTCCCTTATGGGAAGCCCTTTGAATGCCCACCCTCACTTGAGCACAGCAGCTGTCTACCGCGTCATAGGCTTATCTGGGCGCATCCCTACTTAATTTTTTGGCCCCAGTTCTAACCTTGCCCATCCCCACCTGGCTTGGAATTGCTAGTCCCATCCATCACCTTAAAATTCTCTCCTCTGGTGGTCCTATGCTAAATTGCCCCTAAATAGCAATCTACATGTTTTAGTGACATTTAAATTCCCGGCGAAAAACAGATTTTCCAGGCAAACTTGGGAAGCACAGGGAGAGGCTTCCCTGTTGCCTCCTCTTCCCAGCCTGTGATTTGGCTCTAGCTGCTTTATCCCGAGGCAGAATATGATGCAGGCAGGGCAGGCACTCACTCAGTGAGTGATCCCTTTTGCTGTGTACCCTGGAATCCAGCAGTTGGGTGTTTCCTTCCTCAGATGTCTGGTGACAAAGGAATTTCCGCCTTCCCTGAATCAGACAACCTGTTCAAGTGGGTGGGGACCATCCATGGAGCAGCCGGCACTGTAAGTGTGGTGAACTTTTCTGAGGACGTGAACTAACTCCACGTGCTAGGTCGGCTTCAGCCCCTTGTGCCTGTGCAAGCCCTGTGGCCGTGCTCTTTCAGTGTGAGGGAAAGGGACTCTTCAAGCAATGCCATCTGAACATCACGAGAAAGTGGGGTGGAGGGCCTTGGCTTGTGGGAGGGCACATACAGCTTCCCATCACTCCAGATCTGGTTTTAAGTTAGAAATTGGATCAAAATTCTCACTTTAGCAATTGAGATAATAGATAGTTGGACCACTCTGATAGTCCTTGGGATGCCAGGTCACAATCTTTGGAACAGAAGGTCACTGACATCACAGAAAGAAATCACCACTGGCTAACTTAACGTATAGCTTGCTAGTCAGACGCAGACACACTCACAAGTTCCTACCTGCCTCTGGCCCTTATTTGGGGCTTAGATGGAATGTGGGGCATCCAGGATGGGATGGGGGCAGGGCACAAGGAAAATGGGGACTTACTCTGCCTTTCTTTCCCCAAATGTCAGGTATATGAAGACCTGAGGTATAAGCTCTCCCTAGAGTTCCCCAGTGGCTACCCTTACAACGCCCCCACAGTGAAGTTCCTCACCCCCTGCTACCACCCCAACGTGGACACCCAGGGCAACATCTGCCTGGACATCCTCAAGGAGAAGTGGTCTGCACTCTATGACGTCAGGACCATCTTACTCTCTATCCAGAGCCTACTCGGAGAACCCAACATCGATAGCCCTCTGAACACACATGCTGCGGAGCTCTGGAAAAACCCCACAGGTAGGGTTTTTTGTCAACCAACATTCAGAGGGACCCTGGGGGCTGGGTCAGCTTATCCCCCATCCACACTGCTGCTTCTTCCCTTCTCATAGAGATGAAGGGATCTATGGATAGACTATATCTCCTTTTCCTTTCCTGGACTCTGGAAACCAGTTTATCAGGGAGGGAGCCAACCAGATAGCAACACAGGGGTATCTGCTGGACAGGGAGAGTGGGCCCTGCCATGCCCCTCCATCCCTCACTTACCTGAGCTCCATATGTTTTCTTCCAGCATTTAAGAAGTACCTGCAAGAAACCTATTCAAAGCAGGTCTCCAGCCAAGAGCCCTGATGCACACTGTCCACCTCTCTTGTGTGTTGTCTTTTTTTTCTTAGACTGTCTGTCTTTTCTCTTTGATTTCTAAGCTGTGTTATTTTTGTTTTGTTTGTTTTTTTTTTAAATTAAGTCTGCTTGAACCCTTACAATGTATATTAAATAAATACATGTTGATTGTTTTTATATAAATTGCTGTCTCAAAGTTACCCTCAGCTAGAGGATGAGCGGGGGTGGGGGGTATCTTAAAATCTGGGTTCTGGCCTGTTGTCTACAGGGTTGGATGCAGCCGATAGACAGTGAGGTCACTAAGAAGTGACCTCGTGTCTTTATCACTCTTCACTCTCAAGTGGCTGTCACAGAGTGTGTGTTTGCCTGAGGTCTAGCTCCCTGGCAGAGAGCCTGTTTAACCAAATGAGGTACCAGATTCAATCACAGTACCAAGAATCATCCCCGCTTCTGAGGGGTTACAGCGCGTGCCAGGCATGCACAGTTGGGATACAGATGAGGCTCAGCCAGACCCTAAGCTCAAGAATCTGCTGGAGAGGAGTTGCTAGACACCCACTTTCCAACATGTTATAGATCTGGGGGATGGGGGGCCCCACTCAGGTTGCCTTGTAGCAGGCCCAAGCTCTGGAAGATAGAAAGATTGAACTCTAGAACCGGGTGGGTAATTTCATCTCCTGCTCCATCTCCATGAGGTGCTGG
The DNA here is from genome assembly GCA_030674055.1 of Rhabdomys pumilio. Taxonomy (NCBI): domain Eukaryota; kingdom Metazoa; phylum Chordata; class Mammalia; order Rodentia; family Muridae; genus Rhabdomys; species Rhabdomys pumilio. Next base: position 225,180,981 of record JANHMN010000002.1, read on the forward strand.
GGGCCCTGCCCAAGTTGTCAGCTCTTGGAGCTGCTGGTTGTGCGGTCATGTGGGTAGAGGGAGGGAAGGCAGAGGCCTGGCCTGTCAGGAAGGTTCTGGCAGCCCCTGTTAACTACTGTTCCGCCTCTGCTCTTCCCTATGCGGCTTCTAGCAGCCGTGTGTAAAGAAAAAAGAATTGAGTTGCCAGCTCAGAAGGTAGTGGTGTTCCTAGTTTCCTCTTGGGCATAAGGCTTTATGTGGACAAACCCACTTGGGATCTTGTTAAAATACAACTCTACTAGGAGGGGTGACAGGAGAGTCACGTTTCTGGTGAGCCCCAGGTTACTTTTGCTGTGATCTAGGTAACATACAAGTTGTTCAACAAAGGCTGTGGTTTAGTTGGAAAAGTTTTTTGTTTTGTTTTGGGTTTTTTTTGTTTGTTTGTTTTTTTTTTTCTTCGAGACAGAGTTTCTCTGTGTGTAAGTCCTGGCTGTCCTGGAACTCACTCTGTAGACCAGACTGGCCTCGAACTCAGAAATCCACCTGCCTCTGCCTCTCAAGTGCTGGGATTAAAGGCGTGTGCCACCACTGCCCGGCAGAAGAGTTTTTGCCTGTCATCCATGAAACCCTGTATTCAGTCCCCAGAACCACATTAACCTGTATGCCTGTCATCCCAGCAGTCCAGGAGGGACAGGCAGAGAGTTCAAGATCATCCTTGAAGTCATACTTTGAGGCCAGCCTGAACTTTACCCTATCTAGGGAAGGGAAAGTGAGCCAGGTACTGGTAGTAACTCATGTAATCCCAGCATTTGGAAGTAGAGGCAGGAGGGTGGCTAAAGGTTCAAGGCCAGCCTGGTCTACGTAGAGCCTTAGTGTTCCTTGATTCACAGATCAAGGCTAAGATCTAAGTTAAACATGCTGGAGCAAGCCTGTAATTCTAGCCAAAGAAAAGGGTGTGGTCCTTGAAGCAGCACAGGCACCACCCAGGAGGATACCTGAGAACATGCACACTCAGAAACTGGCACTAAATAAATCCATTCCAGACAGATGCAGAAGTGGTTGTGTTTGTGTCTGCCTTGGAAGGCTGTAACATGGTCCTAAAGGATGGTGTTGGGTCCTCTATGTGGTCTACTGACCTACCCAGTGCCAACGACTCAGAGTTGTAATTAGTTAAAAACCAAATAAGGACCTGGGTGGGTCGATAATATCTATCCTGATGATCTGAGCTCCATCAAATCAGAACAGTATCCTCTGACCTCCACATGCACACTGTAGCATGCATAAACACACACACCACCACCACCACCATCATCATCATACCCATAACGTCAAGGCTTTATAAACAGAATGAAAATGTTTACTAGTAGAATTGCCAAAAGAGAAACTCTAGAGATGGAACAAAGGAGTGGGTACTGTGGCAGACACCTGTAACACACCAGAAGAGGGCATCAGATCCCATTACAGATGGTTGTGAGCCTCCATGTGGTTGCTGGAAGTTAAACTCAAGACCTCTGGAAAAGCAGTCAATATTTTTAACCACTGAGCCATCTCTCCAGCCCCAAGACCTTCTCTTATATAAAAGTAAAAAGACAGCAGGGCACTGGTGGCGCACGCCTTTAATTCCAGCACTTGGGAGGCAGAGGCAGGCGGATTTCTGAGTTCGAGGCCAGCCTGGTCTACAGAGTGAGTTCCAGGACAACCAGGGCTACACAGAGAAGCCCTGTCTCGAAAAACATAAATAAATAAATAAATAAATAAATAAATAAATAAATAAAAGACTTTTAGGGACTCAGTCTCAGATGCTGTAGAGCACCGCAGTGGGAAGAAATGGGGATGTTTCTTGGGGTGCAAGTACTCCAGGGAGGAGTACAGGCTAAGGTAGCTTCCTCAGGACTTGCAGCCATAGCAAAATGCTTAGGTGACTGGGAGAGCTCAGAGGCAAAATGCCTGTTACTGCCCCAGGACAGCAGTGGGAGGGGAATGGGCAGAGGCTTAAGTTTCATCTTGAAGGCAACAGAAACTAAAGAATCCTTGGACTTGGCAGCAGCATGAGAAGTTTAGAAATATCCTCTTGGCTGTAGTTCAGAGCTGGGGAGAGATTAACTGTTATCAAGATCCAGGCAAGCAATGGCTTGAGTTATAAGGCTGAATGAGAAATGGAACAGCACACAGTAGGCACTTGGTGATTTCTAGACCCCAGCACCAGTATGGGCTGAAGACAGAAGCCGTGAAATATATGACGGAAGAGGAAGGAGGAAGAGGAGCTGGATGGTGCTTGCCGGCAAGCCTGACTGCCTGAGTTCAATCCCAGTCCCCACAAAATGCAAAAGGAAAATAACTCCCAAAAGTTGTCCTCTAGCCTCTGCATGTATGGTATACCATGAGTACCAGCAAACATGAAACATGCATGTAATTTTCAAATGGTTTTAAGTTGATGGGCTGGAGAGATAGCTCCGTGGTTAAGGGTACTTGTTGCTCTTGCAAGAGGACCTGTGTTTGGTTCCCAGTACCCAAGATGGCTCACAAACGAGCCGGGCGGTGGTGGCGCACGCCTTTAATCCCAGCACTTGGGAGGCAGAGGCAGGCGGATTTCTGAGTTCGAGACCAGCCTGGTCAACAGAGTGAGTTCCAGGACAGCCAGGACTACACAGAGAAACCCTGTCTCAAAAAAACAAACAAAAAAAAGCTCACAAACATCTCTAACTCCAGTTCCAGAGGATTCAATGCCATTGTTTGGCCTCCTCAGACAGACACACATGCAGGTAAATTTACACACCTAAACAAGTCTAAAAGAATTAAAAAAAAAATGTTTATGTGAGGTGAAGACAACAGGACAGGGATGGAGAAGGTGAGCTGAAGTATAAATGAAGTAAGAAAATTCAGAGTTTCAAGAATGATGGCAGGCTGGGCATGATGGTACACACTGTTAATCCCAGCACTCAGGAGGCAGACATTGGTGAATCTCTGAGTTTGAGGACAGCCTAGTCTACACAGTGAGTGAGTTCCAAAGTAGTCAAGGCTACCGCCTGTCCAAAAAAAAAAAAAAAAAAAAAAGGAAAGGAAAGGAGAGAGAGAGAGAGAGAAAGGGAAGTGGATGGAAATGTGACTCGGTGGCAGAGCATTTGCCTAGCGTTCCTCTGTTCCATCTCCAGAGCCAAGAAAGTGCCAGCATGTTTATTGACCGTTGCCATGTGGGGTGCTAAGCACTTTACACACAAGTCTTCTTCAACTCCTGTCCCCCACTAAATATTCGATATCTTTGTTTACAGATGAGGAAACTGAGGCACAGAGAGGTTGAATTTGTCGTAGGCTTTGAGGATTCAAACTCAAACAACCTGACTCCGAGGCTAAAGTACTATGTTCGTTTAGGGAGAACACAAATCTGCCAGGTTTATAAGGGGAAAGACATTACAGAAGTGAGGAAAAACTCCACTCTGCCTCGGGATAGAATTTCATTTTAGCTAGGTCATGCCCTTGGCCCTCTGGAGTGCAATGGAAGGGGGCTGAAGGAAGGGAGATGGGGGACTGGGCAGAAATGATGCTCCTTCAAGCTTTGGGTCTGCATTTTGCTTGTGTGTAAAGTGCATCCATCTGGGATGGATGGACAGACTCTCTCCTCAGCAGAGCTGCCTGCAGAGAGTAAATGAACCACACCCAAGATCCAAGAGGTTCCAGAAGGGGAGTGGGGGGAGACGCGTTGCCTCTTCCCTAGTTCTCACCCTAGCCGTCCCGGGTGCCTTCGCTTGACAGGCGGCTGGTTCACCCTGCGACCCCCCTCTTCCAACGCCAGGTGCCAAGTACGGGTTATTTGCCCCGTTGTCCACTGCCAGTGCCAGCTGCTGGTAGCCGGCTGCGAACCTGCGAGCTCTGCCCAGCACTCCGCCACCCAAGCCTCGACTCCCGTGACCCTCTCCTTCTTTCGTGCCCAGCGGCTCCGGGAACGCTCTATGCCTCAAGCCACCCTGGCAATCCTTAAAATCCCTTGCCCTCAATCAGTAACCTGGTCGGTCAGGCCAGCTTTACAATGTCAGCTTTTATTCCTTCCAGCCACAGAGCCCAAAGGAGCAGCCTTTCCCTGGTGGGGCAGGAAAGGCAAGGGTGGAGTTGCCCACGCCCAGGGGACCTGCAATCTGGATGGACAGGAGCAAAGGCCAGCTCCTTACTGAACGCCCTCCATCATCTTCAGAAACTCTGTGGAAAAGAAGAGGGGCGCGGTCAGGCGTACGGCTCAGGGAACAGAGGGGTGCCTAGTCGTCAATGGGTAAATTGCGCTAAGCCACAGGAGCATCCTATGGGCCCTCAAAAGAGTGGGCAGGAACTTAGCCGATGCCCAGCCCCACCCACAAAGCCAAAAGCACCAGCTGGCTCTCACCATCAAAGTCAATGCGGCCATCGTTGTTCTTATCACCGTCCTTCATCAGGGATTCGATCTCCTCATCTGTCACATGCTCCCCAGAGGCCCGGAAAATCTCAGCCAGCTCCTCAGCATCAATGTAGCCGTCTGCGTTCCTTTGGGAGGGAGGGACAGAGCAGGACACAGGGTCAACCTCACCCTGGCCAGCCTGCTCCTTCGCCTCAGGCCCGCAGGCTCCATGCGCACCCAAATTCAGGATCCCAGAAGCCCCACGCACCTGTCAAAGATGCGGAAACACTCAGCCAGTTCCTCTTCGCTCTTCCCCTTCGCATCCTCTTTCATCTGGCGCACCATCATGACCAAGAACTCCTCAAAGTCGATGGTACCGCTGCCTGCAAGGAGTGGGGTTGGTGGGTGGGGGGCCGCTTAGCCTCTCCTCCCGGTCCCCTGCCCTGGAGGGGCCCAGCTCACCATCCTCGTCCACCTCTTCGATGATGGCATCCAATTCCTCTTTGGTGGGTGTCTGCCCTAGCATCCTCATCACGGTGCCCAGCTCTTTAACGCTGATGTCCCCACCACCATCAGCATCAAACATGTCAAAGGCAGCCTTGAACTCTAGCAGGGGGAGACGGAAGAAGCGATGGGTGAAGCCAGTTGGAGGATTGCCAGCCTCACACCTAGTCTCTCCCAACAGCCCTCTCTCACTCACCAGCGATCATCTCCTCACTGAGGTAGGACCTGGCCTCAGCCTGTTGGTCCGTCTGTAGAAGACACAGAGAATCAGAGTGCAGAAGGGCAGACTCTTGCCCCAGCTTCTCCCTCCCCAGCCCCCTCTTGTATTAAGAAGTGTCCCTGGGCCCTCCAAACCTGCAGCAGTGGGTACTCCCAGGTACCATTTGGTGCCCATCCCCAGTGTCGAGGGGACACAGGTTATGCCCACAGTTTCCCATTTTACTTTCCGAGTCAGAAAAACCCTATCCCAGCAGTGACCTTTGGCAAGTCACTCTTTCTGTGACTTTGCAGGGATCATATGAAATCAGGGGTGAGAAGGCTTGAATATGCACTATTCGAGGGGATTTTCTAGTTTCCCTGTCTCCTAAAGCTGCCTGGGACTGAACACCTGCCAACGCTCGGTCACTGGGACCACAAGAAGACGGTTCTCGGAGGCAAACCTTCCCACTCAGTCATCAGCATAGATGCCTCTCTCACCAAATGTGATGGGGCCCTGCCTTGGTGTGAAAATAAGAAATTTTTGTTCTGTTCCAACGTTCTGATTTTGGTGTTTAGATAGTCTTGCTATGTAGCTTGGGGTGGCCTGAAACTCCACATGTGACCATGAAAGTAAGGTTTCTGTGAATTTTTCCAGGTCACATCCAAGCCAGGCCATTTGGGTTGGGGCTTTAGTGGTAAGGTGGTGAGGAAGGGGTGACGAGTCCCAAGACCTTCTTCAGCCAGCTGGCCCAGTTCCCCCTTCCCTCCTCTGTCCCTTGGCCTGATCCAGGAGGATAGACTATTTTTAGTTGGGCATGGGTGGTGGCAGCTGGTCTCTGGAGTCCAATTACTCCTTCAAGTGAAGTAGAAGGGGTGCCCAGAAGAAAGGGGAGCTACAGATCAGACCCCTCTGCGGATGGTCAGGGTCTCTAACTCTGGCCTGTCATCCATTGCTACTAACCATCATCCTCAGGATTCTTAGAGGGTATTCTTGGGTTGCCACAGGCTTGGCTGGGCCTATGGAGCCTACTCTGTGTCTGCCTTGCTGGGTGACTTTTCTGCTCCCATGATCTCGGCCTCTCCTAGGAAGCAGGCAGGCTAAGCTCTGGCTGCACAATAGCACTGTCCCAAGCCTCAAGGTGGCCAGGAAGCCTTGAGGATCAATTCCTGGAATCTCCTGACCAGCCCTCCCCACCCAAGAGAAGTCACAGCCATCTCAGGACATCTCCACAGAACTTGGGTTCCGGAAACCCTTCCACCTTCAGGCGTCCATATTACTACCCACAGAACACTCAGCTCTAGAACAGAAAGGGGCCCAGAAGCAGCCCGTGCACCTAAGCGGGAAGACCCTTCTTGTCCTTACCATGGTTGCTGGCGACTGGGACTCCTCTGCTGTGGATCGTCTCCGCTGCACTCCACCACCCAAAGGTGCCCCAGATCTCTCTAGCCCCCAGAATTTGTAGGGGCATCCTCTCTTCCCTCCTCCCTACTCCTCAGAATTGGATATCCTGGCCAATCAGATGCAGGGGACAGCAAGCCCCTCCCCTCTCAGAGTCCTAGCCCATTACCTAATTTAGCCAAGGCCCTTTGCAGGGAAACTTAAGCTTCCGAGCAGGTGGCAGTTGGCAGTCTCTGACATTCTCCTAGAATCTTAGGAGGAGGGCCCGCCCTACTCCACCGTCTTAGGGAGCTCCTCTCCAACCCCCAGCACACTTGTTCCAAAATGGGGGAAGATGTTCCGAACGAGAGCACAGTAGAATGGGAAGAGCCCAGGCTTGTCCAAAATTCATTCAAGACTCTTCTCCCTCTGAGCCATGTGAATGTGGGCAGCCGGTGAGGGCCCTCGAGGCACACCTCCCTCCAAGATAGAAATGGCAAACGTGAGCCCAGATGACTAAGTCTCCTAGCTTGTGCTGGGTGCCTAGGGTTGGCCTGTGGCTCAGGAAGGGGAAGTGACGCATAGCATCGAGCCACTGACTTCGTGTATTGAACCCACAACCTGGCCCCACACTATGCTGAGCGTCTTGGTTCCGTGATCTCATCTGCTATTCATCCTGTGAGGAGGTAACTATTATTATCTCCATCTGACTAGAGCCTACGTCATACATCCATAGAGGAATTCTTCCTCCCCACTTTGAGGCCAGAGCTCACATATTACAGGCTGGACTTGAACTCCTTATGTAGCTGACATTAACCTTGAGGTTCTAATCCCCCCACCACCACCACCACCCTTCCACCTCCAGAGCATTGGGATTTACAGGCACACACCACCAAGTCCTGTTTAAGTCCTTTGATTTATTTTGCAAAAAGAGTCTGCCCTGTCAACTGAGCTGCCCTCGAACTCCTGGGTTCAAGCAACCCTCTTGCCTTAGTCTCCCGAGTCACTGAGACTATAGGTATGTGTGCTGGATTATAGTACAGGGTGGGAACGCAGCCTCGGCTTTGCGCATGCCATAGCCTTGGTGATTCTTCTTTTAAAACTTAATTTTCTTAATGTGTACAGGTGTTTCTTCTGCATGTATGTCTGTCTGTGCACCATGTGCACGCCTAGTGCCCAAAGAGGCTGGAAGAAGACACCAGATCCCACAGTTGGGAGCCACCATGTGGGTGCTAGGAACTGAACCAAGGTCTTCTGGAAGAGCAGTCAGTGCTCTTAACTGCTGAGCCGTCTCTCCAGCCCTGCCTTGGCAATTCTTATCCTTTAACCTTTGTTGTAAGAAAATTATGACTCTAGGGACCCACCTGGAAGCATTCAGAGTAGAGAGTTTGACTCATTGTGAGGAGAAATAAGCATTGAAGAACACTTTTCTCCAGGTCTGCTCATCCAGGGGAAAGGCATTTAGAGCTCACTTTTTGGTGAGAACACTGGGTTCTCTGAATAATAAAGACAGCAGGGTTTTTTTTGTCCTAGACACCATATACCTAGAGCTCTACCTGCCACTATAAAATTAGGTTCTAGAGTGTGAGTGGCCTGATTGCTGTCATTTAGAGGATTAGAAGCTCAGGCTTCTTTTGTTTTTCTTTATCTTTCTTTTATTTTTTTTTTTTTTTTTTTTGAGACAGGGTCTCATGTAACTCAGGCTAGCCTCAAACTCACCACGTAGCTGAGGATGGCCTTGAACCTCCAGAGCCTCCGGCCTCTATCTCCCAGATACTGGAGTTTTACACACACATCATCATGCCTGGTTTTATTTGATGTTGAGAGTTGAAAGCAGAGCTTTGTGCACGGCAAGCAAGAAGTCTACCCTCTGAGCTACATCCCTAGCACTGATGCTTCGGGTTTCTGTGAGCAGAAAGCTCATTCAACAATGTAGTTGCTTGGGTTTGTACTTCTAGGGTGAAATCCCTGAGGTTTGGATGTAAGCATATACATGAAATATTCATAAATACACATATAGTTATGAACATATGAAAGGGGACAGCTCCCCCTTCCTAGAGCTCAGCTGATCCTCTGAAGAGTGAAAGTGGAGGAAAGGGAACACTCCCTGAGAACTCACAGAGCCCACGCTAAGCAGTGAGGTAGGCATGGCCCATGGACAGTTGCTAAGTTGACAGAAAGAAAATGGAGACAGCTAAGTCTAGGGCCAGGGAATGATGGACCAGAGTCCAAGGAAGGCAGATGGACAGTGGCAACTGGGCTGCCCTCTTCCCCTATATATAGACATTCCCAAGAAAGCCCAGAGGAGCCAGGCCAGGCTAAATAAGGCCTCCCCCTGCCAGGCATAGGATCAAGGCATGACACTCAGGGGAGTCCAGCTCGGACAATGCATGCTGGGATCACTAGTCTGTGCAGCAAAAGGGAGGCAAGCCTTAGCAACATCCCTCCTCTATTTGTTCCTATGTTTATTTGGTGAAACAACTAAGAACCAAGGCCCTATGTGCAGCCAAACAAGATCATAACTGCTCCTATTCTCATTCCAACTTCTCTTCTCACCTTACATGCTGCTCTGCTCTGGTCCCACTTAAACACTGCCCCCCAAACACCACCCTTGTTGCGGCCCGAGCTACCCCACTTTTGGGGGCCAAAATGTCGCGGACCGCTCTATCAATATTGGAACCCGCACAGCCAAAAGCCTTGGGGGCTAAATTGTTAGAGCCCGAACTGCCCCAAGCTGCTCCAGTCCTCGGGTCGGGGTTCAGAGAGTGAGGACGGACTCAAAGAATGGAGACCAGACAGAGTGTGATTCAATCTTGTTTATTCTTCAGTCTCTCTTTTTCTCTCCAAGTCCCTAGTTCCTAGCACCAAGTCTCAAGTCCTAATCCCTGTTCCAGCTGTAATAAGTCTCAAGTCCTTATCCTAGTTCTAAGTTGCTAGTCTCTTTCCCAGTTCCAAGTTCTCCTTCCAAGTTGCCTGTCTCAAGTCCCTCTTCTGTCTGCCTCTCGCCTTTTATATGTCTCACTTCTAAGTCATGCCTTTAAGTCTTGGCTGTAAATCACACCTTTAAGTCTCACACACCCAAAGGAAGATCCTGTGTATCTAAAACAAGATGTTGTCAGAGTGTGCTCAGTTGTTGTAGGCTATTGTAAACAAGTCTCTTGTCAGGGTTTATGGTTCAAGATGGCTGCAAGGATGATAGCCGCCTTCTGTCGCTCCCCACACAGCCTTTAGGAATAGCAGGACTTTGCATATGTTAGACACTCCTGCCATCTTCCTCAACTTTCAAATCTCTTCCTTTTGTATCCCTTCTCCCCTACACCCCAGCTACGTGGTTCAAGGAGAGAAAGTGCTTCCAAAAGGTGTCCTCTGACCTCCACATTTGCACCTTGTCACATGTGAGCCCACAGTCACACAATCATAATATAAACCAGCAAACAACCCAGTGTGGTAGCTGGAAGGAGGTAAGAAGATGGGGAAACCAAGGTCACCTTCAGCTGCATAAGGAGTTCGATGTCAGCCTTGGATACATCTTAGAAAAAAGGAAAAAGAAGGTGACGGGGACCGCTTTCTCTGTAAAGTACTGGACACACAGGCATCAGGACTTGGACTCAGATTCTCATTAGTCATGTGAGACCATAAACCCAGCATGGGAGGTGTGACTGGGCAGGGATGGTAACATTTGACCTCCATGCATACGAATGGGTACACCACACACACACACAAAATATAAAAATATAAAAGTTTTAAAAAGTAGTCTATTACTTTCACTGATGGATTAATGGTGTTAGGATTGCTGTGTGTGTGTGTGTGTGTGTGTGTGTGTGTGTGTGTGCGCGCGCGCACTGGAACACCACAGTGCACATGTGGTAGTTAGAGGACAACTTGCAGAAGCTGATTCTCTCCTTCCAGCATCTGGATCCTTGGAATTGAACTCAGCTGTCATGCTTCCTGGAGGGCTTCTTTACCCACTGAGCCATCTCTCTGGCCCACTTATTTTGGGGGTGGGGGAGAAGATGTTTTCTTTCTTTCCTTTCCTCTTTCTTTCTTTCTTTCTTTCTTTCAAAAGTGAGCCCCACTACATAGTTCAGGTTGCCCTCTAACTTGCAATCCTCCTGCCTCAGTTGCAGGCATGCTGGCCATTCTGCCTGACCGGATGGACCAGATTTCTAGCCATAATGCTAAGAACAGCAGCTCTTTCCCCTTCATTTCTTCCTGTTTGTTTACTTGCTGTTTTGAGGTAGATCTTGAACTCACGATCCTTCTGCGGCAGCCTCTCGAGTGCTGGAATCACAGGTGTTCCTGATCATGCCTGGCTGACCTCAGCTGTGCCCCCAGACTTGCGTGGTATATACCAAAGGAAAAGTTAATAACCAGCCAATAGAAGAATGTGTGGTGTCTCTTTTGTCCCCACAGTCAGCCTGTAAGCAAAGGCAGAGCAGTCAGAGCTCTAAGTCACCAACAGATAGGCTTAAGTCCCAGCTCCCCCGCTTTCTGCCACACTGGAATATCTCTTTTCTCTCAGGTTTCACTACATGACCATGGCTGGCCTAGAACTCACTCTGTAGACCAGGCTGCCCTTGAATTCATAGAGAGAGATCCACCTGTCTGCCTTCCGAGTGCTGGGATTAAAAGTGTGCACCACTACACACCTGGCTTATTTCTAAGATTTATTCTATTTTTAATTATGTGTATGTGTGTGTTTGGGTTTGGGTTTTGTGTACATGTGTGCAGGTACCCGTGGAGGCCAGAAGAGGGCGATGGATCCCCTGACGTTACTGGTGTCTACAACTGCCAGTGTGGGTGCTGAAGAGTTCTGGTCCTCTACAAAAACAGTACACGCCCTTAACCACTACGCCATCTTTCCAGCCTTCGTTTCCTCATATTAAAAATGAACCATTACTGTAACTTTATCCTCTGAGATCGACATTGTGACAGTGTGTGAAATACGACAGGACATCATGAGTCCTAAAAACTGAGACCCTTCGGTTCGGTAAAGGCCAGGGAGGTCTTTCCAGTCAAGAATATATCTTCCATCCCTCTCTCGTGCCCTGAATGGGGATCGGAGATACTGAGATACTTAGAGTCAGTCTCTATTTAATCCTGGAACTCGACATGTAGACCAGGTTGGCTTTGAACTCACAATGATCCTCCTACCTCTCTGCCTCCCAAGTGCCAGGGCTAGGATTAATAGCATGAGCCACAGTGACACCACACCTGGCCTTTGGGATAACTTGTTTTATTGTTTAACTAGCCCAATCTGCCCTGCTAGGCCTGACATGAAAGCCTTGGCACAGGGATCAGCAATCGTTTTCCTGACTACTGCTACCCTGCAGTAAAAGAGAGACTGCAGTTCTCCAAGAGAATTATGGAGATTACCCAACCGACCCCACACGCGTGGAAAAATAAATCGGCTCAAGAACCCCACACTAGAAATCTGACAACCTGTGCAACCTCTGGATCTTTTCCTGTCTGACTACTTCCTTCCAGGTGAAGTTCAAACGAATCAGGGAAGGATCACTCACACAGGCACTGGACTGGGGTTTTGCAAGAGCTGAAAATTTAGTATGAGTGTTAGTATTCTTGTTTCATATGAGAAAACCTAGACTGGGCGAGGCCGGATTTCAAGCTTCTCTCAAGGGAGAGCCGCGAAATTACATTGTAAAGTTACACAGCACTGTATGAAAATTAGGGGTAAAGCTTGGGGCTGCCCCGGAGTTCAGGAAGGATGGGACGAGTCCAAGAGGGGGCGCGACCAGTACGATCCGGGACGGTTTCGGGGGAAGCCTTGGCTCGCCCGGCTACCCTCCACGTCCCTCCCGCAGGCAGCGGCCAGGGATTCTAACTGCTCCGGGAGAGGGAGCGGGCGGGGCCGGGGCGGAGCGGCGGCAGGAAGCAGCGAGGCGGCGCCGTGAGCTGCCTGGGCGGGGAGCTTCTTAAAGCCTCTTAAAGCTTCTTTGGCCGCTGCACCAAATCCCAGGAGCCCGCCCTGAATGCACTTGGGACACTGTGGGTGGAGGCGCGTCCCGGCCTGCAGGAGGGACAGAGTGCTGGCCGGCCTCCTGCACGTCCCCGGCGGTAGCGGCCCGTGGGCGTGGCCTCTCGTGCCCCGCCCCTGACACGCCCCCGGGCCCCTCTCCGGGCGGGGGTCCCCTCCCTCTCCAGCCCCGGACCCAGCGTGGCGCGCTCCCCCCTGGGTGCCATGGCCTCGCGGCTCCTGCACCGGCTGCGACACGCCCTGGCTAGCGATGGCCCCGGGGAGGCGGCGGCGGCGGCGGCGGGCCCAGAGGCTGAGCAGTTCCCTGAGAGCTCAGAGCTGGAGGACGACGACGCCGAGGGCCTGTCCTCCCGCCTCAGTGGCACCCTCAGCTTCACCAGTGCAGAGGATGATCCTGACGACGAAGACGAGGACGACGAGGCGGGCCTGGACTCGCCGCCCTCTGGAGACGGGACATCGGGAGAAGACGCAGGCGAGTGCGGGAGGACAGACAGGAACCCCGGGGCTTGATTAGGCCTCCCCGCTGGACGCCGTCCGAGAGCATCCTGGGGGCTATGAGTTATCTCCCTGAAACTGTTGACACTATAAGCTCTTCCAGACACCGTTTGGCTGTGTGACCTTGAGTCACAACACTCTGGGAATCACACCATCTCCGGGTTTTTGTGGATATTAAATGCACAGGACTAGGGAAACAAATATATGGTGTGCTAGCTGCTTTGGGTGGAGATTTAGCATCTACTGTAAGCCAGGCGCTAGGATAAAGCACATCTCTCTCCCGTGAATGAGGTCATGGCATTTTGTTTACGTTAACTCTGGAACTAGCTAGCCCCATAATGACTAGTCATGTGCTTGTGCAGAACGAAGTCCCCCACCTGATGGACAACGGAGCAGTCAACTCCTGGCCCGTCAGCTGCAGGATTTCTGGAAAAAGTCTCGGAACACCCTAGTTCCACAGCGGCTGCTCTTTGAGGTGACCAGCGCCAATGTTGTCAAGGACCCTCCCTCCAAGTACGTGGTGAGTGAGGTTCCAGGAACCCTTGAGCTGTGAGTCCAGAAGTCTGGCTGAGAGAAAGTAGGGAATAACACAGCTTTTTTTTTGGGGGGGGGTGTCATGGCTTTGCAGTTATAAATGGATGTCCTTATTTTACACCTGGGGGAACTGAGACCACATTACATGGGTGTCAGTGAACAAGTCCTCAGGCAAATGACTCAGTTTCTCCAAAACTGAGAAAGTGACATAGGAGTTGCCTCCTGTCCTAGTTTTGAGCTTTAGAACTGATGTGTGTGCTGTCCTGTACCCTGTGGGCTTTTGTCAACTGCAGCAGGACACAGCATTGAGACCTGGTTGCACCGGTCAGGATTAAGGAAACGAGTTTTGAATCCAGATCAGCCTTGATTCATATCCCTGTATTTACCAGAGGCTTCCCCCTGGGTAGCTTCTGTGACCTCAGTGGCCCCAGTTTCCTCTTTTGAGCAGTAGACAATACATGGGATTATAACAAGAGGTAAGTGAGACTAGGCACAGAAACCTAAGCATTGTCTGGCACTGTGATAGATTAAAATGGTAGCTATAAAGTTTCAAATTCCCTGGATCTGAAATGCTTGAAAATCCCAAGTTTCTGAGTGCTAACGTGTGATGTCGCAAGTGGAAAATTCCACACCTAACTTCATGTGATGTGCACTCAAAATGTAGGCCTGTTTAAAATGTTGCATAGGGACTTGAGAGGCTGAAGCAATAAGACTGCCCCCAAGTTCAAGGCTAACCTGGGCTAAGGCTACATATTTAGACCCTGTCTCAAAAAAAAGTTCAAACAACAAATTGGAATGTATCTCATTGATATAGCACTTGCTTATAGTGCCCAAGAGTTCTGAGCTTTATCCAAACCCTGGAAATAACATAGAACTACCTCCAGAGCTGAGTGTGTGAGTGTCAGTTTAAGGGCAGTCCAGAGACCCAGCAAAACCAGTTTGGGCAACATAAAACAGTGTCTCAAAACAAACAAAAACCAAACCCCCTTCAGGCTGTGTCCATAAAGTGCATATGCATGAGTTTTAGGAGAGATGCAATGAAGGCTCAGCGGATGAGAGTGCTTGTCCGGCTCTACAGAAGGGGGTGTGGTGGCACACACCTGTGGTCCCAGCCCTGGAAAGGGGGGTCCCTCGGATCAGGGGTTCAAGATCAGCCTCAGCTACATAAGCTCAAGCCCAGTCTCCTGGAAGACATGAGACCCTGTCTCAAAATATTTACTGCACTGATTTTGTATTTAGGCTTGGGTCCCACTTCTAAGAAATTGTGTGTGTGTGTGTGTGTGTGTGTGTGTGTGTGTGTACATATATATGCAAATATTCCAAAATCTGAAATATTTACTTCTGATCCTAAGCACTTTGGATAAGGATATTCGGCCTGTATTCTTATTTAACTTTAGATGAGCCATGTCAGGAATGGAGAGCCTGGTGCAACATCCTGCTGAATCAGCGCTCCCGCATTCCCACCTCCAGCTCATCAGGGCTAAGGAGTAAAGAGCAGTCTGGAGCCAGGCCTAGAGTCCCTGCTTTCCTTGCTGTGAAGGGGAGAGACAAGGCATCCACCGGGTTCTGTCCCTTCAGATCTAAAAGCCATCTGAGCTAGCTGGTCCTGGTCAGTCCTGGCAGTAACAACTCCCAGCTTATCTCGTCCCTCTTCTACCTCTGATTCAGTCAGACAGAGGGCCTGGAGGTCTGTCCCACATTGAGTCTCTCCACCCTTCTCTGTGGCTGTTAGTAACGAGGACCACACCCATTTTGTGCAGGCATTGAGGTGATTACAGGCTCTATATCTTGTTAAGCATCAAATCCTAGGCATGCTAAGTAGATGCTGTACCATGAACTACACACTCCTAACCCCTGATGGTCCAATCTTAAGTGGCAAATGTTCCAGAGCTCTGAGGTGAGTAAGGGGTCATGCACAGGAAGGAGACACCAAGAATCAGTCAGCAAAGAACAGCTCTGTCAGAAAGGAATGTGGGTGACTCAAGAGGCCTAGGTGGAAAGCCTCCTCCTCTGTACAGTGGGCACCCCATGTTTCCATATTTCTTCTCCTGGAGGTCAAGAGTAAGGGCTTTAGCATTAGGTCTCAGGGCCAGTGCTGTGCCCTTCACTCCTCCGGGAGCCTGCTTCCTCAGCTGACAGAGACAAGACACTGTCCTTGCAGGGCTGTTGATGGTTAAATGACACCAGGATGGAGAAGTATGGTCCAGCAGGAGGACAGAACAGCAGTCACAGCATGCAGTGCTACTGTGGATGGAACCCATGGCCTCATGCAAGTCAGGAAGTCCATTGGCCTACAGCTGAGCCCCGACAACCATAACCACTGTGGTCTAAGTTGGGGGGTTACTATAAGCATCAGGTAAAAGCAGCAGATAGAAAATGGTCTTTGGCAAAAATTTTAAAATAAAAACATAAGGGAAGAGTGAGGAATAAATATGATCGAAGTGTGTTTTATACACGCATAAGAATCGTAAAGAATAAGCATGTTAGCGTTTTAAAAATCAACCTATATACATAGAAGGCTACTGCAGACAGCTTCTCCTACGGTGTGACCCGTGGAAAATACTTTTTCTTAGGATTGTAGAAAAGCAAGAAAAGAGCAAGGCCTGGCAGGTGGGTTTATATGTCCAGTACTTGAGAGATGGAGATGGAGACATGAGGGTCAGGGGTTCAAAGCCAGCCTGGGGGAAGGGAGAGTGGAGAGAAAGGCAACAGTATCTAGTCAGCATGTTTGAGTACAAAGTTGATGGATGTGAAATGGGTTTTTTGTTTTAATGCACTGTGAATCTTCAAAAGATGCAAGACCAGGTCAACCTGACTGGAATAACGGGGCTATCGACAGTTCCATTGGATACATTTGAGAAAAATGTCTGTGAATGCAGCCCTAAAGGGAACACTTGCAGGTGCTCCATTTAAACCCTCAGCTCGGCATCCATCGAGCTCATTAGTTGTAACTAATCCTTACTTTAGATCTCGGATCTGTGGGGACACTTTGTAGTCATCCTGGTTAGTGTCCAGGAGTCATTATATCCTTTTGTTTCCTTGAAAATGTCGCTAGTGGGCCTGGGAAATGGCTCAGCCAGAAAAGGTGTTTGCCTGACATCCTGAGTTTAGCCCCCAGGACCCATGGTGGAAGGAAAGAACCAACCTCCCAAAGTTGCTCTGACCCCCATATGATACTGTGGCATATATGCACAAATGTCACTAGTCAGCACACACATCACCTCCTCCCCCACATACAATTAAAAGTAAAGTGTAACTTGTCTCACTCTTTGCTTAACTTTGAGGGGCAGGTGGTACTGACACTAGGGCCTTGTGCATGCTTAAGCAAAGGCTTTACCCCTGAGCTATATTCTCAGTCTTTTTTTTTTTTTTTTTTTTTTTAATGTCTATTTCGAGATAGTCCCACTAAGTGACCCAGGGTGGTCTTGAACTTGTAACCCAGGCAGTCTTTGAGCATTCAGTCCTGCCTGCCTCAGCACTGCTCTTAAAACACTGTTCTAAAAAAAAAAAAAAAAAAAAAAAAAAAAAAAAAAAAAAAAAAAAAAAACAACTCTTTTTCTAAAGTACATTTAAAAGCCACCTTTCTAGCACTACTTGTGAAAAAGAAAAGTTAAGAAGTATACAGCTGCCAGACAGTGGTTCCGGCCTGTACCCCATCTTCTTGGGAGGCTGCATCATGAGTTTGAGGATTGCCTTTGCTACAGAGTGAATTTAAGGCAATCTCAGGCAATTTAATGAAACCCTGTCTCACAGTAAAACACACAAACACACAAAGACAGACAGACAGACCTTGGCATAGTGAAGCCTACCTGTAATATGTGAAGAAAAGAGAATCAGGAGGAGGTCATCCTCAGCTACATAGCATGTTTGAGGCAGCTTGGGCTACATGAGACCCTGTCTTGAAAAATGGAGTCAGGGACTGAAGATAAACACACACACACAGGCACACACACACACACAGGCACACAGTTTGAGGCTGAAAATGTCACTCAGAGGTACAGGTGGCCAAAAGGCCCAAGGTTCTTCAAACGCTTCCAAATGCTGTTCCCTGCAGAGTGCGCTGAACTGAGACTTCTGGCTCTTTCCCAAAAATAAAGATGAATTGTGTGAACAAAATATCAATTTGTACTTCAGATAAAGAGTAAACATGGCAGTGCATGACTGTAGTCCCAGCTATTTAGAAGGCTGAGGCAGGAGGATTACCTGAACCTAGGTGGTCAAAGCCAAAAACAACAAAGGGAGAGTCCCATCTCAAAAAAAAAGGAGGAGGAAGAGAAAATAGAGGAGAACAAGGATAAGGATAAGGAGGAAGAGAAAGGAAGGAAGGAAGGAAGGAAGGAAGGAAGGAAGGAAGGAAGGAAGG
>JANHMN010000002.1:225210480-225222468 GCA_030674055.1 Rhabdomys pumilio
CCCCCAAATCGCCTCCTGAAGAGCAAGGATGTCAGGGACACGCCTTCTAACTGCAGCAGAGCTTGCACCCAGCACTGAACTCTTAACCCCTGAATTGTGGTTCACGGGGAGATGGCAGTAATCGCGATTCTATACAGGGGTGCGAGCCTAATTCACAGATGCCGCCGGCTACCTGTAGAGATCTTCATCTAGTGGCTCGAGGTTGAGCACGCTGGTGACCAGCACACTACGGAGGTCCTCGGAAAGGTCGCCGCGGTCGGCGTCGCCATGAGCATCTCCCAGATCCTCTGGCGCTGACATTTTCACTGCTCGCTGCGGATGAGAGAAACGCGGAAACTTATATAGGCTCCCAGCGCTTCCGGCAGGTCGCTCCAGGGGCCGGAAATCCCAAGGGCTTCGGTGAGCGAGACGCAGATTAGGATTGGTCGATGTGCATGTCAATTTCAGAGTGGGCGCGGCTATCTCTATTTTAAGATTGGAGAATATTTGTGCCAGTTTTGGAACTCCGCGTGTGATTGGGTGAATCAGCGAGGGGGCGGAGCCTTGGAGATGAATAATAAGGAATGAGTGTCATTTCCCTTCTGTCACTGAGCAAAGTCGCTCCCAGGTTGCTGTTACCGGTCTCTTCTGGACTCCTCCCAGGCTCCCAATAAGCCACTCAGTCTGGGCCGCACCTGAGTCGGTGCCAGCCGTTACCCAGTGACCTCTGACCCCTGGTGTGATTCTGGGCTCTGGGAGGGCCAGTCCCCGGCCATGGAGCTAGGCAGCTGCTTTAAGACCTACGAGGACTTCAAGGAGTGTTTCAGCGCCTACAAAAAGGAGACCAGGTGCTCCTTCATTGTCAGGGACTGCGTCTCCGTCCGCTTCCATAACCTCAACAACGGCACCTCTTTCCGCGAGGATATCCTGTAAGGGCGGGGCAGGAGGGTGGGAGGAGGGCTGCCTGGAGGAGGTGGGCGTGCATGGAGGAGCCACGTTGCCCATGCCTGCTGAAAAGCGAGGGAAACCTCACCGGCGTGGCCTTGTGCTACCCGCCGCGCTTGCTCCCACTCCTTCATTCACAAGCTTTTCTGGGAATTCGCAGTAACTGCATCTTGTTGTTTTTCCGTGTTACCCGTTTGTTTGTTGAGAACATCTATCTCAAAGCGCAGAGCTTGTTGAGGAGTGAATCCAAACACCTTGGTAATATCCTCCATTAGCCTCCTCTTAACAAAGCAGTAATGTGCTCGTTGGTTGGTTGGTTGGGTCTTTTCGTTGATTGATTTTGTAAATGGTTCTGGAGCTCCAGATGCAGTCGTTTTCAAACGCCTCCCTTATCCAAGGTGGTGTACTTCACTCTGCAGGGGCGTGTGTCAGAATTATTGGTAGTTTTCCGACTCCTTTGACTGTAGGGGCTAAAAGGTGAAAGCGCCATTGCTTTTAGGGTTCGGGTGAAGCAGCCTACTATAAATTTAGCTTTTAACTTTACTTTGAAAGAATGGTAAGAGTGTAGATTTAGAAGCCCAATGCCAAAAGGTTGAGGCAGGAGGTTCATGAGTTTGAGGCAAATCAGTTTTGTTTTTTTAAATACAGGGAAAGGTTGGTGATGGTGGACGGCCTTTAATCCCAGCACTTGGGAGGCAGAGGCAGGCAGATTTCTGTGAGTTTGAGGCCAACCTGGTCTACAGAGCAGCTTCTAGGACAATCAAGGCTACACAGAGAAAACCTGTCTTGAAAAGCCAAAGTGGGGAGAGAGGTGGTGTGGAATGAGAGAGAATGAGAAGCAGCCCCCTCCAAATCCCTTGTGAAAATGAAGGCTTGTGTGGCCAGACTTTTGCTGTGAAATCTAATCATTATATAAATAAATTTGAAAGTCAATTCAAGTTTCAGTTACAACATATGGGCCAACTGAGTGTCAAAGAACACCAAAGTGTGAGACCAGGATCGGGCTGTTTCCAGACTAAGGAGCCTGGCTCTGTTCTGGCTCCATTCTGAAGTCCAGGGTCATTCTTGGGTACACATAACGACGAATATGTGTCCCTAAGGAGTTACTTGGACTTAGCAACTAGTATGGATTAAAATACCAAAATAACAAATGGGGGCTGGATTGACAATTCATGGTTAGGAGGACATAGTACTCCTGTAGAGGACCCAGGCTCAGTCCCCAGCACCCACACAGTGGAGTTACAGCACCTGTAACTCCAGTTCTAGGAGTTCCACCTCACCCTTCTGTCCTTTAAGGGCTCCTGAAAGCACAAAGTACACACACATACACATTGACTATGTGTCAGGTGTGGTGGTGAATGCCTTTAAGTCCCAGCACTTGGAAGGCAGAGGCAGGTCTGTGCCTGTGGGTTGAAAGTCGACGTGGCCTAGGTAATGAGTGAGTTCCAGGGCAGCAAGGACTCCATAAGTATGACCCTGTCTCAAAAAAAAAAAAAAAAAAAAAAAAATCCAAGAAAACGAAGTTAATATTGAAAAGGAAACTAAGTCTCCTGAAGAAAGACACTTTTTGTTTTGATTTTTTATACAAGCCCTCTCTATGTAGCCTGAGTAACCCCAAATTCATGGCAATTCTCTTATCTCAGACTTCCAAGTGCTGGGACGTGGAAAGACATGACTGAGACATTTTCCTTTGTCTTTAATTCCCTACCAGAACAACCAAATTATCTACATAGAGTTTACGTTGTGTTGGTTACTGTAACCTAGAGTATACCAGAGGCCCTATGCGAACAGCATACTGTGTTAGGTCTGAGGTTTGAACAGCTGCATGATGTGGGATCTGGGAACCACGCTCTTAAGTGGTAAATGCCTTCAAAAGGTAGCTCTTGCCTGTAATCCCAGCACTCAGAAGGATGGGGCTAGAAGCCAGCCTCCAATACATAGTGAACTCCAAAGCAGCCTGGATTACAGGGTGAAACCCTTCTCTAAAAACCAAATAAGTAAAATATAAAAGAGTTATAAAAATCAGGCATGGTGGTATACACTTTTAATCCCAGCACTGGAGAGACAAATGCTAGTTGGGTCTCTATGACTTTAGGGTCAGCCTGGTCTACATAGTGAGTTCTGGACCAGTCGGGGCTGCATAGAGAGACCCTCTCCCCTCTTCCCGGAGAGAGAGATACAAAGAAAAAAGTAACAAATGCTAGAGGTGCATACAAGGCTTCCCACTGAAATGGCTGTTTTTTCCCTGGGCCTGTGAATGGATAGAGGCCAGTAGTAGGAGAGTATTGGGTAAGTACTGAGTCGCAGGCGTTTGATAGACAGACCCATGGGAGTGAAGGCACAGATCTGTGAAGAAGACGGCATCCTGTAGCAACTGGGCTGCTGTGCTTGGCAGAAGGTGAGGTCAGTTGCAGTCTGTCAGAAAGTGCTTTCCATGACTGAGATCCCTGGACTCCATGCTTTATGGTGGTACCTTGCTAGGCTGCCCCACAGGCAGGTCCAGCCTGGCAGTCATCCATGGTAGGCATTAATAGTTGAGTAAATGACTTGTCAGGTGTTAACATGATTTAGGGAAATAGGTACTACTCTAAAATAAATATATATATGAATTTAGGCCTTTATGTTCATCTTTAAGTTTTAAAGATTCATTTTTATTTATATTTGTGTGTATGTGTGAAGGCCAGAAGAGGACATTGGATCCCATGGAGGTAGACTTGCAGGCAGCTGAGAACCACCCCATGTGTGTACTGGGCACTGAAGTCAGGTTCTCTGGAAGAGCAGCGCTCTTGACTGCAGAGCCATCTCTTCAGCCCCAAGTTTTGTGGGTTTTAAACAATATAAATAAGGGCAAGGGAAGTTGTTCAGGCAAGAAAATGTCTGCCACACAAGCACGGGAACTGAGTTCACATCCCCAGTTCTGCTTAAAGGCTGGGCGCTGTCATGTTGCTCTGTAACCCTAACCCCAGTGTCGAGTGGGCAAAGACAGGTGGTGGATTCCCAGAGCTCTCTGGCTAGCTAGCCTCGCTGACTCTGTGAGCTTCAGTTCAGTGAGAGGCTCTATCTCAGAAAACATGGTAGAAAGGCAGGACATACTCACGCACACCTTTAATCTCAGCACTCCAGAGGCAGAGGCAGGCAGATCCCTGTAAGTTTCAGACAGCCTGGTTTATGAATTAAGTTGCTGCAAGCCAGCCAGGGTAAGATGGAGTAATGGAGGAAGATACCCAGTGTTGACCTCTGACCTCCAAGCACTGCACATTCGTGTGCATATCACATGTATGCATATCACATGCATGCATATCACATGTGTGCATATCACATGTATGCACACCCTCCTGCCCCTACCTCCCAGTCTGCTCCACTCTTTGGAGGCCTGGTTGCCTGAATTGTGATACTTGGGAAGATGTCAAAGAGAGGACAGGTGTGAGAACTGAAGGAACGATGACGACACAGAAGAGAGAAGTAGCGAGCCAAAGCACAAGTGACAGAAGGGACAAGTCAGCAGGGAGAAAGGTCAAACTGCGCGGTTAATGTGTCAGTGTTAGATGGGCGTTACCTTTACCACCTGTGCTGCTTTAACTGCTGGGCTATAGAAACTTTCCAATGTTACTTCTCTGATTCCGTCAACAAACTTGTATTTCCCATGGCCAGGCATTAGAGGAGGGCACGAGGATGAGGGCACTGTGGGCTTGAAGCCCTGAAGACCATACTGACTAACATAGGATTCATATGTGCCTCTTGGTCCTCAGCAGAGACAAATGGATTGCTGGTTAACCTTTAATCCCAGCACTCGGAGGCAGAGGCAGGTGGATCTCTGAGTTCAAGGCCACCCTGGTCGACAGAGTGAGTTCCAGGACAGCCATAATGAGAAATCCTGTCTCGAAAAATCAAAAGAAATTTCTTTTATTTGATTTTTGAGGCAGGATCTCACCCTTACACCAGCCTTGAACATGCAGTAATATCTTCCCTGTCTCCCTGGTCCTGAGATTACAGTGTGAGTCACCTCATCTGCCTGGAATAGTGCCTCAGCTTTTTGGAAGAAGGGTCCTCCCGCCTCCATCTCTCAGGGGCTGGGATCAAAGGCATTGCTTCCACACCTGTCTCCACTAGGATGTTCAATGGTCTTTGTTTTTGAGACAGGCTCTAACTGTGTAGCCCTGGCTGCTCTGGAACTTGCTCTGTAGACCAGGTTGGCCTCAAATGCAGAGATCCATATCCCTCTGTGTCCTGAGTGCTGAGGTTAAAGGCGTGCTTCTCCATCCCAGGCTCTGATGGATGAGTTGGATCGTGTATGGCACCCTAACTATCTGTAGAGCTCACCGTGTCAGAGGGACTGGAGGGCAGGTGGCAGAAACATTTTTAGGAGATAATTTAATAGATGTTTTCATAGCCAAGTATATACATGATCTTAGTTAGGGTCATATTGCTGTGAGCAGATACCATAATCACAGCAGCTCTCATAAAGGAGAACATTTAACTGGGGCCGGCTTACAGTTTAGAGGTTTAGCTCATTATTGTCATGGTAGGAAACATGGTGACATTCAGGCAGACAGGGTGATGGAGAGGGAACTGAGAGTTCTACATCTGGATCCTCAGGCAACAGTCTGAGAACTGCCACAGTAAGCCTAGCTTTGAGCATAGGAGACCCTAAAGCCCACTCCACAGTGGCACACTTCCTCTAGCAAGGCCACGCCTCCGAATAGTACCACTCCCTGTGCGCTAAGCATTTAAACACATGAGTCTACAGGAGCCATTCCTATCAAGCCAACACATACACTGAATGAAGAGAGGATTTCAGTAAGAACGTGTCCATTATATCCATGTGAGCTCATTACTAAACAGAGTAAATGTGGCAGGCTGATTTAAAGGAAATCATCTGAGGAGTGGAGCATGGCACAGTAGCTAAGAACACAAGTGGACCTGGGTTCAATGCCCAGTCTGTAACTCTAGGTCCAGGGCACCTGGTGCCCTCTTCTGACCTTCATAGGCACCAGGCATGCCAGTGGCGCACAGACATACACACAAACAAAACAACCATACACACAAAATAATTTTTACATTTTATTTAAAACTAATAATGCAGAGGTTACATGGATAGCAATGGCAGGTGTCCATACAGGAAGTTAGCAATTCAAGATAAGGAACAGCAGGTATAAGGTTAGAGGTTGAGAGCCCTGGAGTGAGCTAGCCTTTGTCCTCAACCTGAGACAAGAGTTTTAACCTCCACAGCGAAGTTTTGTCCTTTATGAAGTGAGGTGGTTCAGTTAGGAGCACTTGCTGCTCTTGCAAGAGTATTCAGATATGGTGTTCAGCACCCTAGTCAGGCAGCTCACGACTGCCTGTACGTCCAACCTCAGGGGGATCTGATGCTCTTTGCAGGACTCTGAGGGCACTGCACCCAGGCGCTTGGGCATATAAGAGACATGCACATAACAAAACTAAAATTACTTACATTTCTTTGAGATTTTAATTATTTTTATTTTATACGCATGTGTGTTTACTTGAGTATATTTCTGTGTATCATAGGCAGGCAGTACCCATGGGGGCTATAAAAGAGTGTCAGTTCTACAGGAATTAGGTACAGTTGTGAGCTTCCATGTGGATGCTAAGAATTAGAACCTGAGTCTTCTAGAAGAGCAGCAAGTACTCTTAACTGCTGAGCTACTGAGTCATCCTTCTAGTCCTAAAAGTAAATCTTTACAGAAGAAAAAAAAAAGGAAAGAAAAAGCAGGTGGACTGGGGAATATAGCTGAGAGTTAGGGTGCTTACCTGCAGAGCATATGCAAAGCCATGGGTGATCCCCAACACTGAAAGGAAAAAAAAAAAAGGGGGTTGATGAGAAACAAGATGCATGTAGCATCTGAACCAGTGACTGTTTGCTGAAGCTGTAACTACAGTGGACCATAGAAAGACTATGTAGGATAAAATCTAGCAGGGCTGGTGGCACAGACTAATCTCAGCACTTGGGAGGCTCGTGCAAGAATACTGCCATGAGTTTGAGACCAGCCTCAGCAATATAATGAGTTCAAAGACACCCTGGGCTACAGTGTAAGATCCTGTCTCAAAAAAATGGAGGTGGCGTGAGAAGGCAGGGACGATGGCTCAGTGGTGAAGCGCATACCTTCCTTGAGCAAGGTCCTCGGTTTAATACTAGCACCACAAGGAGAAGGAGATGGGATGGTGTCGTTTATGACCTGTGGGTGGTAGAACATTTGCCCGGCACTCTTAAGGGACTGGGTTAAATATTCAGCTCTGCAGAAAACAAAAAACGAGAGAGACAGAGACAGACAGAGACGGGGGGCGGGGGGGGGGGGGGGGTGCCTAGCATGCACAAAGCTCCGGGTTCTGTCTCTAGTCCCACATCAACCAAGTGTGATGTACACGCCTATAAATCTAGCACTTAAAGGCTAGCACAGGGAATTACTGCAAGTTCTAGGCTAGCCTGGGCTACAGTACGAGAACCAGCCTCAAAACACTAGTAAATACATATATAAATGAAATCAATATGGTACATTTAATGTTATAAATGTATGAATGGTATATTGTAATACACTATTTTGTATAATAATTAGCAATATAAAATAAAATCAAAATCTGGCGTGGTGACACATACCTTTAACTCCAGCACTCAAGAGTCCAAGGAAAAGGATTATTATAAATTGGGGTCCAACACAGAGAAACCCTGTTTAAATAAATAAATAAGAGTCCATCCTGGGCTACATACTGAGGAATATATTTGTATTTCTGTCAGGACTATAGAGATGTTGCAGTGGTTAGGAACACTTGTTATTCATGCAAAAGACCCAGGTTTGGTTCCCAGCACCTGTGTGGTGCCTCACACCATCCAGGTCTCCAGTTCCGGGGCATCCAGCATCTTCTGACCTCCAGGACACTGCATGCCTGTGGCACACAGCCACACATGCACACATACATCCACATACAATATAATAAA
The DNA here is from genome assembly GCA_030674055.1 of Rhabdomys pumilio. Classification (NCBI taxonomy): domain Eukaryota; kingdom Metazoa; phylum Chordata; class Mammalia; order Rodentia; family Muridae; genus Rhabdomys; species Rhabdomys pumilio. The sequence continues at coordinate 225,218,357 of JANHMN010000002.1, forward strand.
ATAAGATTGAAATATGTATCAGTTAGAAATTTCCATTTGTCTGTTTGTTTGTTTGTTTTTGTGTTCTATTTATGTAGAGGTCAGAGGAAAACTTTGGATATGGTTCTCGCCTTTCACCATGTGGATCCCAGGGATCTAACTCAGGCAAAGCAGCAAGCACTTAGACCCTAAACCATCTCACTGGCTCCCTAGTCAGAAAAGTCTTAAGGTTCATTGTGGCAAGTAATTTAAGAATGGGGACATCAGCCAGATGTGATGGTGTATATCCTTAACTCCAACACTAGGGAGGGGGACAGATCTCTGTGAGCTCAAGGCCAGCCTGATCTATATATAAAGCCCCAGGTAAAGCAGGGCTCACAGTGGAACCCTGTCTCAAACACAAACAAACAAAAAAGATTTCTTCAAAGTCAGGTTGGTAAGAAACCCTACTTGCAGGTCATGGAAGCAGTTGGTAAAGGAAAAATATTTAGACCTTTTTCTTGATTGACTGCCCTTTGTTAACATGCTTTTTACAGTAATTAGGGCTGTTTTCTCTTTGTTGGGTTCTGTGTGGCTTTGCTTTTAAGATAGTCTCACTTTGTGGCTGGCCTGGAGGTCCATGTAAAACAAGCTGGACCTGAACCTGAGGGACCCTCTTCACTCTGCCTCTAGAATGCTGGGATTACAAGCACCTGCCACCGTGCCCTGCCGGAGAGCTGGGGTTTGTTGCTGGTGAGTTCGAGGACAGTTACCCTGGCTATAATGAATTCTGTCCTGATGTTTCCAGTGAGTAGCTTGCAGCCTTCGGGCGGTTCATTGGCCTACATAAAAACACTTATCATTTTGAAAACTAAAAGCAGTTTAGGCATATAGACCAGAGAGCAGGACAGAGGCCAAGTACATACTTCATAGTAACACAAATATATTCTATTTTATTTTTCTTTAAGACCCCTATCAAGTGAGAAAGTCTGTGATTTTTTTTTTTTAATTCACTTTACAGACTGAGCCTGCCCCAGCCCCTCTATTTGGGAGTTCATATTCTTCAGACTCCACAAAACACTCAACAGTTCTGTCCATTGCTGTCCAGTTCAGTAATTACCCTTTTCAGGCATGTGGTCTGGAATTACATATTCCAGGTTCTTTGCTAGGAAGTTTAGACTTGGTTTCTCAAGTATTTGTGTGAGCATGTGTTTGTGTGTGGGTTCCTCACGCCTGTGCATGTGCTGAAGCCAGAAGGCTACCCTGGATCCCTCTAAGCTGGAATTGGCAGCACATAGGTGCTGGGATCTGAACAGCAACACTCATAACTAAGCCTCCAGCACTCTTACCCCTGGCTTGGTCTCTGTCGTTATGATAGAACACTATGACCAAAAGCAACTTGGAAAGGAAAAGGTTCATTTCAACGAGCGGTTCTGCATTCTTCAGAGTGTGTTGTTGAGGGAAATCAGGGCAGGAGGTCAAGGGAAAACCTAGAGGACGGAGCTGATGCAGAGTCCTGCTCCTCATGGCTCCTCAGGCTGCTTTCTTCTACCGTCCAGGATCACCTGCTCAGGGGTGGCACCACCCATCGTTTACCCCAAAATTTACCCCAGGCTTGCTACCTGCAGTCCAGTCTTATTGAGGTATTGTCTCAATTAAGATCCTCTCTTCCGCCGGGCGGTGGTGGCACACGCCTTTAATCCCAGCACTTGGGAGGCAGAGGCAGGCAGATTTCTGAGTTTGAGGCCAGCCTGGTCTACAGAGTGAGTTCCAGGACAGCCAGGACTACACAGAGAAACCCTATCTTGAAAAACAAAACAAAACAAAACAAAACAAAAAAAAAGATCCTCTCTTCCTCGCCCAGTGTGGTGTCTCACTGCTTTAATCCCAGCATTCAGGAAACAGAGGCAGGTGGATCTCTGTGAGTTTGAGGCCAGCTTGGTCTCTATGGAAAGTTCCAGGACAGGGAGGGCTACATTGAGAGACTGTCTCCACAAAGCAAAAAAAAAAAAAAAAAGAAAACCCTCTTCCCAAATGTGTCTGAATTTGTGTCAAGTTGGCAGGTCCCTTGCCCCCACTCTGCTTCTTTTGAGGTCTCTCAGCCTACTCCAGCTAGCTGTATTGTCCTGCTTGGCTTTGAAATTCCAAGGCTAGTCCTGTCTGCCTGCAGGGTGCTGAGATTACAAATTTGTGCCACAACACCCAGTTCTGTCTGTTTGTCTGTCTGACCCACGGGCCTCCTACTCTAGTTCTGCTTCACATTCCAGAGTTTAGATTACAGGTGCGCACCACTGTGCCTTGTAATCTAATGTGTGTGCATGTGAGTACAGGTGCACGTGCACTTATGTGGTGCCAAGTGTGGAGGTCACAGGCTGGTCCTCTCCACTGTCTGATTTGGCTTGGTTTGTGACAGTATCTCTCACTGAACAGTAAGTTCAGTGATTTGGCTAGACGAGCTGGACAGCAAGCCCCAGGGATCCTGCTGTCTCCAGCTCTGCACCGTTGGAATTATAGCTACACACAGCTAGACCCAATAGTTCTGTTGTTTTGGTTGGTTGTTTTTTTCATTTTTGTCTTGTTCTCTCATAGATGCTAGGGACTAAATGTATGTCCTCACACTTGCTTAGCAAGCACTCTACTGACTGAGCCGTCTCCCTAGCCCTTTTAGTCTCAGGGTTGTTTTTCTTATATAAATATTTATTTTATGTGTATGAGTGATTTTTTGGATGGATGTATATGACCCATGTGTGTATGCACATGCACACAGCTTGTGTGTGCCTGGTGTGCAAGGAGGTCAGAGGGCATCAGAGCCCCTGGAACTGGAGTTAGTAATTGTCGAGGGTGCTAGGGACTGAACCTGGGTCCTGCAAGAGCAACAACTGCTCTACACTACCTAGCCACCTATTGTAGAACTTACTTAGTCCTAATCCAGCGGTTTCTACCCCACCTTTGATCGTTCAGTTCCTGGATAAAAAAACACACAACTTTTATTACTTACAATAAGCCTTAAACAGCACAAGTCCTGGGCAGACATCTACCCTCTATGCTATTAGAATCTACTTTCCTATAGATAACCCTGAGTTATTTCTTACTACATTTCATCTGTCTCCTCTGACCCCCAAACCTGGGAACCCTAAACCCCACCTATATCTCCTCTGCCCAGCTATTGGCCATCAACATTTTTATTTGCCAACCAGAAATAACTTGGGGGCAAGGTCACTTAGTGTCACTTGGGTCAGTGTGCTGACTCTCTTGATCTTAAGAAACCAGTATTAGCCATTAGAATAGAAGCAGCCTAAGGCCAGCCCACTAGAGCCACCTCTCCAGCCCTCACCCTGTAGTCTCAATTTTTAAGGTAAACTTTTATTCAGATTTTTTTTCCTATTAATTTCTATAAAATATTTCTGCAGTAATTTTGTTGTTGTTGTTTTGTGTGTTGAGAGAGGGAAGTTGGACTGTTTATTTTATGTACTATATAGCCCAAACTGGCCCTGAATTCATGACAGTCCTCCTGTTTCAGCCTCCTGGGTGCTGGAAATAGCCATGCGCTACTACACTGGTTCATTGGATCCTTTAGTCCTCAGTTAACTAACAACTAACTTAAAATGTTTCTGAGGCGCTACTCTGTAGCTCAGAGTGAGCCTCCAAATGTAACTGGGTCTCTGGTCTCTGGTCGGGCTCTTTGCGTCCTTCCCTTGTCCACCCCCAGGCCTGCCGAGTTCCGTACAGCTCCCCACAAGACACAAATGCAGAAGCCACATCCAAAAGAGGTACCCTTCCTAGGTTTGCTGTTGTAGCTCTCTCTCCATCACTGGACAAGTGTCGGTGCCCAGCCCTTACAGCATTACCTTAACTGGCTGTTGCTGCCCTAAGCAAGGAGCTGTGTTAGGGAGGAACAGTAGCCTGGATAGAACTGGCTCTGTGTTTGGCAGGGAGACTGGGGGATGGTGAGTTGACAAGCAACAGTTTTAGATTAGATGAAATTATGACTGTCCCCTCAGTGTCAGGAGGTGGGTAGGTTCCAGGATGCCCCTCACACATCAGAATCATTAGATGTTCAAGCCTCTTCTATAAAGTGGCATAGTACTTACATATACCCTACACATAACCTTATATAAAGTGGCATAGGACTTACATATACCCTACACATAACC
>JANHMN010000002.1:225222478-225265787 GCA_030674055.1 Rhabdomys pumilio
ACCTTATATAAAGTGGCATAGGACTTACATATACCCTACACATAACCACCTTCATGCACTATGGCTGTAGTCATTAGAGTGCATTGGCTAGTGAGTGATTAGTGATAAAGGAAGTGTCTGTATATTTTCAGAACAAGCACAAATTGTTTTGTTTCTCGTTTTTGACTGTATTGGGGATTAAACCTAGGGCTTCATACAATCAAGATAAGGAGGGTTCTACCACTGAGCTACAGCCCCAGACTATTTTTGTTTTTGAGACAGGCAGGGTCTTGCTTTCTAGTCTGAACTAGCTCATGATTCCCTATGTAGCCCAGGCTGGTGCTGGTGTCACACATGTGTTAGTCTTTCTGCCTCAATTTCCCAGGTGCTGGGATCACAGGCATAAGCCTACATACCCACCTTCAGTCCATTAGATTTTCAGTTGGTGTGCTTACAGTATGTGTAGACAGGAGGGCATGCATGTGTATAGATCAGAGGGTAATTTTGTGAAGTCTCTTCTCAGCATCTTTCCTTGCTGAGCCATCTCCAGCTCTTGATTAGAGATCTATAAGGGGGTTGTTGAACCTAACCAAGGTAGTTAAGGTCAAATGAGGATAAAAAAGGAACTCAGAGACAGAAATATTTTTTAAAGAAAATGGCCAAAATAATGGCTAACTAGTTAGACTATAGACAAGCAAACTTGGTTCAAACCTCAGATGTGCTGGTATTGGCTGGAAGGGTAAATCCTAGATTCTCATACTCAGAGCCTCCTTATAGACATCTCCCTCTGTAAAATGAGGACAAACTAGAATTCTTGCTAGTGTAAACTGAGACATCAGGACCTCAGTGCTGCCTGGCACAGAATCCTCCATGTATGTAGTGACAGTAGGGCAGCATCTAAAGACTTGTGCACATAGTAGATACAAGCTGGAGTCAGGTCAGTGGCAGAATAGCAGCCTAACTGTGCAAAGCCCTGGGTTTGATCCCTAGCATGGTGGGAAAGAAGAGAGAAAGATGCTGGGCAAGGAAGCCATGCCTGTAATCCCAGCCCTTGGTAGGCAAAGGCAGGAAGATGGCCTTAAAGTAAGGCCCTGTTTCCCACCCACAAAAAAATAAAGCAAGGAAAGGGAGAAACTGGATGAAGAATGAGGTGAATTAAAAGAATGCCCAGGACTCCAAGCTGGCTGGGTAGTAGTGTCGGAAGTAGTAAAAAGAGCTTTGTGGTCGGCAGTGGCTCCCCAAACCTCACTAAATACCCAGCGAGTCAGTGTAATCGGACAGCTAGAGCCGGGCTAAGATGTTGAGCTAGCAGAAGGGTAGGGCCTGACTTTCTAGAAAAGATGATGGCTCCGTGTATCCTGAATGATGAATATACTCTGAGATGAAGAGTGGGAGGGTCATTCAAACAAAGGTACAGACATAAGCTACTGCCAGAAGACACTTTATAGTGGGCACAGGAAGCTGCTGGCAGTGTATTGTTCTAAGACACAAGCAAGGTGGAGAAGGGGGAAACTAAGGCTCATTGGTCCTTACATGCTGGCCTGGACTGCTCCAAGCCCTTCCTGACCAAAACTAGAGATGGCGCCACCTCTGCGCTGTGCTCATAACAGACCCAGTCCTACGCCTCAGGCCCCTCCACCCTGTTATCACAAGACTGACATATCCTGTTTTTCTAAACTTGCCCCACAGGGTGGGTAAACTGGACCAGCTGGATAAGTGTTTGGAAAGAGTAGGTGGAGCTCCCAGGCTGCATGTAAGCTATAGGCTAAGATTTCTTTTCCCCTCTCCTTGGTTTTTCAGCTGGGCCACTCCCTGAGGAGGCAGGGGTGTGACCCATCCCACCCACTGGTGGCCCATGATTCATTCATCCACTAGATCACTGAGAAGCATCTGCTGAAGGAGCAGCATTGTGTTAGGTCCTAGGAACACACTGAGGAGTGTTTCAGCCTTGGCACGTGAGACATCCCCACTGAATGTGGCTGGGCATGGGAACTGCAAAAGCACCTGGCTTTAGCTCTAGCATAAACAAAGCCCAAGGCAGGCTCTGGGCTAGATGTTTTAGCTGTGGTTCATTTAGTCTTACGATAACCCTAATGAGCTTGTCCCGTTTTATAATGGGCATACTGTATTCACAGAGGTGAAGTGGCTTCCCAGTGGCAGCCAGGATTTAAAAGACTCAACTTGGCCTGTAGTGTTCCCCATTTCACCTCTACTTGTATTGATATCTACAGGCCTATAAGACCTCTTAATTGGATACAGTAAATCAGATTCAGGAGTACTGTATCTTAGGGTCATTCATAAAGGCTGATGAGGAGGAAGAACCCTTCTCATTGGATCTTGAGCCCAGGAGTTGAATGGAATAAGAGAAAGAACACATAATTTGGTGACTGTCCTCTAGAATCACCCTCTCCATCCAGAGTGCTGAGGCTACAGGGGGAGGCTTTCTTAGGTGTTCACTCTCTCCATCACAGCCCAAAACATAGACACCTCAAGACATAGACATTTCTCTTCACAGGAACAATGAGAAATGTTCTCTCCTACAAATAAGCCCAGGCACATGCTATCCCCAGAAGACCCCCCCAAGAGCTCAGTGGGCGGTCCTGGTCCTCAGAATGTCGCTGTGGAGGAGGCTAAGGCAATAGTGTCCTGAATGAGGGAGAAGGACTTGGTTTTTTGAGGAAAGGTCTTGCTGCGTAGCCCGAGAGTCACCCTAGAGCTTACATCCTCTTGCCATGGCCTCCCGGGTGCTCACATTAGACATAGCACAGCTAGGGTTGGCTAAGCAAGCAGAGACTAGCTGAACACTCGACACTACTGTCAGCTCCCCCTTACATCCTGCATCAGAACAGGTTGTCATTGGCAGCCACAAATGGCAACAGACAGAATGACAAAAAGTGGGCCTTTGGGCCAGGTATAGTAAGTAGGTCACTTCTGTAACTCAGCTCATGGGAGGCTGAGCCAGCAAGGCTGCAGCAAGTTCAAGGCCAGCTGGGACTACATCATGAGTTCCATGCCAGTCCCAAAGCTAAACACACACACACACACACACACACACACACACAAACAGATAAGTTGGCCTTAGAACTATGTGGAAGAAACTGAGAGTGTTGTAATAGATAGTCTGAAGGAGGGAGCCGGAAGTGTTGTGACTGGAGAGTCACCGCACGTTCTTCTTCCTCACATTCCGGGCGGCTTTGTGGTCTCTAAGAAATGTACTGGTCAATATAAATGGCTACCAGGTCTTATCTTATGAGAGGGGCAACCAGCACCTTTCTCATTGTCACCTCTGCCTTCCCTAGATATGTGCAGGTGAAATTTGTCTGTATTCGGACGCAGTCAAACAGGAAGAGAACACGGAAGGTGGACAGGTGTCCAGCGTACCTGCTCCTGCAGTACAACGAGAAACTAGATAGACTGTTTATCAGTGAGCTGAATACCCAGCACATCCATGCCGACTCTGATGTCCCTACTAGCAAACTTCAGAAGGCAATACGTCCGCACAAACTTCAGCCAGTGCAGCTCAGCATCAAGAAAGACCTTGATACAGCAGAGAAGCCCCTAGTAGAGCCATCTTTTTGCCTAGATAAGATACACAAGCCCTCAAATCCAGAGCAGGAGGGCATCAGCCCTTCTGATATGGCCAAGATAGCAAAAGTGATGAAGAACTTCCTTACCGTGGACGAGGGCTCAATGGCCTCCTTCAGTGTGGGTACCAGTCAAGACCTAGACCGACTCAGCTTCCAGAGCAGCAAGATGAGTGACCTGTTCACCCGATTCCCAGAGACTCTCTTGCTGCACCGAGTGGAAAACAGCCAGGGCCATATTCTGTATGCTTTCTTGGTGGAGAACAAGGAGCGAGAGAGTCGAGTGGTGCACTTTGCTGTGCTCAAGGCAGAGACAGCGCCCTCTGTGGCCAAGATGCTCAGTATCTTTACAGAGTTCAACTCTGACTGGCCCAAGGTCAAGATGGTTTTTGTGGACCCTTCATTCCCTTACCGAGCTATTCTACAGGAGATTTTTCCTTCTGCCCGCACCCTCCTCTCTATCTACCACACAACGCGTCTCTTGGAGAAGAAGTTACACCAGAGTTCAGTAAATGCATCTTTTAAAAGGCTCATGAAAGAAGCTCTGCGGGAGGCTGTGTTTGTCTCTTCTGATGCAAGCCTAAAAAATCTCTGTGAGATGTCCCAAGCCCTCCTGGATGAGGAGCTCTTCCACTTCCTCCAGACTCACTGGTTCTCCTGTGAGCTGCTGTGGTACATGCACGTGAGGAAGGGCCTGCATGCATGTAACACCTACATGGACAGCCTGGACATAGTCACCAGCAAGGTGTCAAGCCTCTTTCGGGAGCAGCGGTCTCTGCTGGACTGCATCCTTCACTTTGTGGATTACATAGACTTCTTTAATACCAAAGGTCTGAAGAGCTTGCCCACAAATTCTCCCAAGTTAAAGAGAACTCGGCTCCCAAGCACACTTCCAAGACCCAAGAAGCCTTTTAGTATTTGTGGAATAGAAGAGGTAGAAGAGGCAAAGTCAGACTCAGCACAGTCTCAGTTGCCACAGCCCCAGGATCAGCCCTCCAAGGGTGGCATGCTAGATATCTTGCACCAGAGTGGCTCTGAACTAGCCTACAAGTTGTGTCATAATGAGTGGGAGGTGGTACAGAACTCCACCCACCTGGTAGACGAGGCTGGCTCCTCAGTAGCTGTTCAGCTGCTAGAGAACTCACACCAGGTGAGCAAAGATGGCTGTAGCTGCAGCTGTTCCTTTCAACAGTGCTACCATCTGCCATGCCGCCACATTTTGGCTCTTCTGCACACTAGCCAGCAACCAGTGGGGGAAGCCATGGTGTGCTGCCGGTGGCAGAAGAAATACCAGCACCTCCTTGACCCCAATGGGGAGCTGCAAGACCGTGGAATAATCCCAAACACAGATCAGCCTGAAAAGCATGATCAGAACCACATGATTCAGGACCTAAGCAGGGAGCTGGCCAACCTGCTGATGCAGACCGAGGGGCCAGAGCTGGAGGAGCGCTGCTCCACCCTGCGCAAGATTGTGGACATCTGGGCGGACCCCTATCAGCTGCCCGAGTCCAGTCAGCAGCCGGTCGACTTCAGAGACGTGGGCTGCCTCCCTTTCCTCTGGGGAAAGCTAGAGGAAGGAGACAGCCTCCCCCTTGCTGAAGCCATGGTTCATGATTGAAGTGTTTGTACCAGTGAGCTCCATCTCCAAACCACCTTGGGACAGTTCAAAGTGGTGAGCCAGGCTGTAGGTCAGCATTTTTATCAGTGTCTTCCTAGGTAAGGGCTAAGAAGAGCTTAAAACCAGGGGAGAGGGTTCCTTGACCCTGCCCCATTTCAGCCCTGCCCTTGGCGTTCTACAGACACCTCATTCATTGTTCAAAGCCAAAGTTATTCCATACCGAAAGGTCATGCTCCTTTCTTCCCAGCCTACAGAGATGAACCCTTGCCCAGGTTAGGATAAACAGAATGGGCCTGGGAAGAAGCTTTGTTTTCAGAGACAGAGGGGTGGAGGGTAGCCCTTGATTGTCGACTGTTGCTGCTCTTTAGAAAATACCTGTTATGTATTTTTATCCACACTAATAAAGTCGTTTTGTTTTTGTTTTTGTTTTACTTTTGTGTTTTTTGAGACGGAGCCTCATGTAGCCCAGGCTAACAGCCTCAAGGAAACTTGAGTATTGTCTAATGGGGTGTGGTGCTTGACATTCAAAGGATTAGCAATACAGCACCAACCACTTACTCTGCCCTCTTCCTACCAACTAAGCCTGCAACACACATGTTAGGGTGTCTTGTTCATTCTATTCAGGAAAGGGATCAGTAGACCAGGACAGAAGAGTAACCTAAATCCTACATTTTCTATTTTATTTTCGAGAGAGGCCTATCCTGGAACTTGTAGACCAGGCTGCCTTCTGCTTCCCCGGGGCTAGGATTAAATACGTGTGACACCACACCCAGCTGTTTAAGACTTGGTCTTACTAGGTTGCCTGAGCTAGCTTCAAACTCTTGATCCTATCTCAGGCCCTGAATAACTGGAATTACAAGCCTCAGTTTCTCCACAAGGCAAAGAATGCAGTATAACATTTGCACCTTTTTCCATCGTTCTCTATCTTCGGAGCTTGACAGCTCCATACCCGACAAACTGATTCCGTACAAAACACTGCTCTTTATTTTGGCCGTTAAAAGGTGCCGTCTTTCCAGGCCCCTAGAAGGAAGGGAGGTTTCGCCCTCCGGCGGCCGGTTCCCAGCGTGAACATCCTTCCACAAGCTCTCATTGGTGATTTCTGGCCGAGCCCCCTGTAACCCTGGCAACAGCCCCGTCCCAAGTTACACAGCGAGCTCCTTTGGGCTGAGTCATTACGAAGCTGGCGTGGTGATTGGCGAGGCTGGACGTCAGTCAGTCGGAGGCGGGCCCAGTGGGAGAAATGGCTGCTGCGTCTACCCGTGCGTGAACGGTCTGAGCCGTGGAGGCGTGAAGCCGGGTTGCAGCGATTAGTGCGTACAGCTTCCACCAGTGGAAGGTGGATTTCGGCTCCGCTGAGCTTGAACACGAACCTCAGCCTTCCGCGTCCCCCACCCGGGCTCAGGTGAGGTCAGAGGCCGCCTTCCCTTCCTGGTCCACATTTTGGGACTCTAGGATGCCATCAGGATCTGGAGCCAAAGACTTGGCTTCCAGCTGTCGTAATGGTGGACAGATAGCCTATGTCTTTTTACCTCAGTCTCTCATGTGTCTCTGAACCTGAGTCTTTCATCTGCGAAATGGGGCAGTAAATGGAACCTAACGAGAAATATTTGCATAAAGCATTACAGCCAATATATGTAGGCGCAGGAGAAGCTACACACACATGCTAGTCCCCTTTTATAGTGAAAGGAATTGAGTTTCAGAGAAGGCCACTTGGCTTACCTAATATTTCACAGCAAGTGAGCGGTTGTTTGGTATATGTACCAGGACCAAAAGTAAGAGTTAACAAGGAATACAAGAATTTGTGAACAGAAAGGCCATAAAAATACTTAGAATGATATTTTTAAAAAGAGAATTAAATGAGGTGACACATGCCTGAATCCCAGCACTTGAGAGCTAAGGTAAAAGGATTGCTTGTGGGTTGTGGACAAGTCAGGGCTACACAGCAGAATCCTTCTGTAGAAAAAGAAGGGTCACGTGTCATATGGGTATTTTGGGGTTTTTTTGTTTTGTTTTGTTTTTGAGACAGAAGGTTACTCTATGTAACAGCCCTGGCTGGCCTAGAACTCACAGAGATCGGCCTGCCTCTGCCTCCCAAGTGCTAGGATTGGTCTTATGTTTTCAATCCTCTATACTGCTAATGAGCTAAAATGGATCTCCTGTAGGCTAAAATGACCTTGAACTGACCCTGCTGCCTCCACCTCCCAGGTGCTGGGATTAGAGATTGGTGCCACACCCAGTTTCAATATGTATAAAGAGTTTGTGAATGTGTGGTTTTTGTTAGAGGGTTTGGTTTTTTGTTTTTTGTTTTTTGTTTTTTTTTTGAGACAGGTTCTCTCTAAATTGTCTATGCTGGTCTTAAGCTGATCCAGGGGGACCTTGGCCTGGTGATCCTTCTGCTTCGGCTTTTTAGGTAGCTTGGATCACAAGTATACACCACTGCACGTGACTTTCTGCCCTTTTTAGTCCCTGGGAACCATGTTCCTATGGCTGGCTTGTTATTTATGTCTCATATCCAGGGGAATCTCCCCTATAGACAGCTTCCCACCGTAGCCAGTGTACCCTGCCTCCCCAGCATGCTCTGGCCTCTTTCTCATCTTTGTGGCTTTTATAATGATCCAGTGTGTCCTTAGGTGCTTGCTGTATATCTGCCCCTAGAAGATATATAGTGTTTGATAAGTCTTGAAATATTGTCCAGATAGAGAGTTGAAAACCCAGGTCCCAACTCTAATTGTGTCTTCCTTTCCCTAGGCCCATCTGAAACAGTACCCAAACTACAGCCTAGCTTCAAGCATCTAATTACGTGGCACTTGAGAAACATGTTTCCCTGACGGTGATCCTGCAGAGGAAGGATCCTAGCCTGGGCTGTAGACACCTACCAGCACTCCACGGCCCTCACGATGCTGAATGGTCTACTTATTAAGGACTCCAGCCCACCCATGCTGCACCAGATTAGCAAGACTCCTCAGCTCGATGCCTTCAGCTATCAAAGCTGCTTCATGCAAGACCTCTTTGCTCATTTCCCTGAGGTCTTATTCATACACCGGACCTATAATCCCAGAGGCAAGGTGTTATACACCTTCCTGGTAGATGGACCCCGGGTCCAGGTTGAAGGTCCTCTTGCCCGAGCTGTGTACTTTGCCATCCCTACCAATGAAGATGCCAGAGGCCTGGCCCAGATGTTCCAGGTGTTCAAAAAGTTTAACCCAGCATGGGAGAGAGTCACTACCATCCTGGTGGATCCCCACTTCCTCCTGCTGCCCACTCTGACCATGGAGTTCCCCACCGCTGAGGTCTTGCTCTCTGCCTTCCACATCTGTAAGTTCCTCCAGGGTAAATTCTATCAGCTATCCCTGGAGCAGTCTGTACAGAGGGTGCTTCTGTCCTCCCTGCAGAGCACAATGTGCTCCGCCACAGCTGGCAACCTGAGGAAGCTGTACACACTCCTCAGTAACTGCATCCCCTCCAGCAGGCTGCCCGAGCTGCACTCACACTGGCTGCTCAATGACCGCATCTGGCTGGCCCACCGCTGGAGAAGCCGAGCCCAGAGCAACCGATACTTCCAGAGTCTGGAGGTCACAGCCCACATCCTCAGCCAGTTTTTTGGCACCACCCCTTTTGAGAAACAAGGCATGGCATCTGTGTTCCGATACATGCAGCAGAACTCTCCAGACAAAGCCAACCTCAGCCTGGCGGAGAATCCCCAGGACAGTCACACTCCTTCAGAGGCCAGCCCTGAAAACCCCAACACAGAGCAGTTGGTGGAAGCCCGTATCCAGCACTCCCTCAATGCCATCTGCACAGGGCCAGCTGCCCAACTCTGCCTAGGCGAGCTCGCCGTGGTCCAAAAATCCATGCACCTCATTGGCTCTGGCTCAGAAAAAATGAACATACAGATTCTGGAGGACACGCACAATGTCCAGCCTCAGTCCCCTGCCAGCTGCAGCTGCTACTTTAACCAAGCCTTCCACCTTCCCTGCCGCCACATCCTAGCCATGCTCAGTTCCCGCCAGCAGGTGCTCCAGCCCGACATGCTGCAGGCTCAGTGGACCTCGGGCTGTGCCACCAGTCTAGACAGTATCCTCGGCAGCAAGTGGAGTGCCAGCCTGGATAAGCACCTGGCGGTGACCCTCCTCACTGAGGAGGTAGGTCGTCTCTTACAACACTGCAGTGAGGAGGAGTTCGAGTGTCGCTACAGCACCCTGCGGGAACTCGCTGACAGCTGGATCGGCCCTTACGAGCAGGTTCAACTCTAATCACATGGACACACCCAGGACTGGGAACTAAACCCAGAGGAGTGCGAGTGTTAGGCAGGTACTCTACTCCTGCCACTCTCTATTCCTTACTCTCAGATAGCCTCTCACTAGGTTGCCCAGGCTACTCTTGAACTCACTCTGTAGACAGGCTGGCTTTGAACATGTGACCCTCCTAACTAGCCTGCTGAGTAAGTGGGATTATAAGCCTGTGTCAGTAGGCCCAACTTCTGATTGTGTTTGTGCCCTGAAATGTTCACGTACATATGAACACTCGCTTCCTTCCCTCTACACACGCTCTAGGCTTCCTTCCAGGCTTCTCTTCTGCTCCAGCCTCTGGTCTAGGATGAGTCAGGCTCCATAGAACAGAAGTCAGGAAATCTTTTCTGTTAAGGGCTCAGTAGTAAATATTACAGTCTCTGCTGTGCATTCTGGCTTCAGTTTTGACAACTTTTTCATAAGGAAAAATGATTTGTAGCTCAAGAAATTTCTGGAAACAGGTGATAGTGAAATAAGAGAAATAGTGAGCAAGGAGGCTGAAGGTGCTGTGTTGGTAACTCCTGCTCAGTCACAATGGGGTTCACCTCACACTGGCTCCGGAGCCTTCCCACGAAGGAAGAGGCTACTTTGGTGGGGCTGCCAAGCCTCCCAGTTTTCCTGTCCCACCCTAGGATCTATAAAGTGAATGTTGTGTCCCCATACTTGTCTTGTTGTCTGGTTTATACATGGGCCCTTTGTGTCGTGAAAGGGAGAGAGCTGGCCCAGTGGTGCTGCCTGTGAGTGCTGACTCTGGTCTTGTTTTACCTGCCATTGTTTTCAGGCCTGGTTCTGCCTTTTCTTTCAGTGAGACTCAAGAAAAACTCTCCAGGCTCCAGCTTCTCTGTAGAATGGGCATCCTCACAGGGTTGATTAGAGTAAAGAATGGGCTTCTGTTTGCTCAGCCAGGTGTTCATTTTCCATCATTTGCCTATGGTCCCGTCTCCTTTCAGCTGGGACACAGGCAACAGGAAAGCCGATAAGAAAATTTACTCTCCCAATAGGGCTTCCTACTTAGGTACCTTAACTCAATCTGCTCAGATCTGTGGTAGTATGAAGAACTTCCTGCAGGGTGGTCCTGACAAAGCAGTGCAGTTTGTCAGGGTGGCTCAGTTACCCACACCCTCTTCCCATCCCTGCCAGAGCCATCCCCAACCTTATCTGCCCAAAAACCATACGGAGAAGCCACCCTATGTATCTCATGCTATTTCATCTGACTATAAGCAGGAGCCCCTCCTGAATCTCACTAAAGGCATCTGTCCAGAAGCCATGTGGGCATGTGCCTGCTCCCACTGCACCCCCTCCACAGCTCCCTCTGGCTCTGGATGGGCCATCATGAAGGCTTGAGCCGCCCGGATCAGGTCCTCTTCCCGCAGGCCTGGCACAGGCACGGTAGGTATGCCAGCGATCATCATGGCCAGGGTAAGGATGCAGATGTCAGGTTGGGAGCTGGCCTCTTTCCCCCCTGCCTCGGAAGATATTGGCAGAACCCCAGGTGTCAGCCCACATAGCAGCAGGGGCCGGGGCCTGCTAGGGCCGCCCAGATAGGGAGCTCTGCTTCTGGAGCAGGGGTCTGCCCAGCCCAAGCTCTCCAGCTGCCTCATGGGGGGCAATTTGGGGCAGTATCGGTTGTGTTCCTTTCTTCGAGGTGTCTCCCAGCTAACACCCCCAGAGCAGCCCCTGGCTTCGGGCACTGCCAAGGTGGGGCCCCAGGCCTGGGCAGCAGGTGCCACCTGCTCAGCTTTCTGGCTCAGTGGGCCTAATCCACCAGGTGCCACTGCCACTGGCTCTGCAGGACTATAGAGGCCAAGGGACGAGCCGGGAGAAGCAGCCCCACCTGCAGAGACAAGAATGAAATGGAATGTTATTCTTGGTCTCTTGAAGGAAGCGGCCCTGAGGGGCAGGGCCTGGGGCCAGAGGCAATCAGAACCAGCCCAGGAGGGCGAGCAGAGGTTGGGAATGTAAGCAATTCCTTATTTCCATAATCCCAGCCAGCTCCAATACTGCAGGTAACAGGGAAGTGTCTTAAGTGAGGGAGTGCGTAATTAGCAATTGGCAAAGCCTTTTGGGTATCCTTTCAAGAGGATTGATTCCAGGTTCAGCCCAAAAGCTTTCAGCAGGAGCCCCACCTCCCCAAAGCCAGGAAGCGACTTCGTGTGGGAAACTCTGTTGTCTCCACCCACCCACCCCCAGTTCCAGGAACCCCCTCTTACCTTGGCCAGAAGGCAGGAGACCGAGATGAGTTTGTGGAGACATGAAGTAGGACATGGCTGCCCCAGAGTCCCTGTTTGTGAGGGAATAGCCCTATTCCTCCTGCCCTCATCCCCAGTTTTCTACAGTGTCACCTCACAGTTGCCTTTACACCCTACCTCACAATACGAACATGTTCATTATGGAACATACATGTCACAATGGGAGGGGATTAAATGGGCGCTGGACCAGGGTCAGGAAGGTCCAGCATTTTGTCATTATCTTGGTTAGGATCCACCTAGACAGGCAGTTTCTTGTCTTGCTTTCTTCTGGTGTTGGAGCTAGAACCCAGGGCTTTGCTGATCTGAGGCGTGAGCATTGCCTCAGAACTACATTCTCACTGTGTGTGTGTTTTGTTTTGCTTTTTGTTGTGCTAGGGTTTGATTGGTTGGTTTTGTTTGTTGAGACAGGATCAAACTACTTTGCCCTGGGAAAGCCCTATGGTCTACTTCCTGTTCCAGGCCTGTCTCCTGCTTGCTGGGATTACAAAGCAGGAACCACCATGCCCAGCCTATGTTTGCTTTTATGTGGCTGGCCTCATACCCTTGACCTTCTAGGTGTTAGGAATATAGGTGTGTGCTACCACGCCTGACTCCACCTAGACAGTTCTGTTCCTCAGTATCCTCATCTGCAAAATGGGAGTGACACTGCCTCCTGCCTCCCCAGGAGTTGGAATGGTGAGATGAGATGCCCATGGAGGCTAGTGATCCAATACAGAGAAAGGAGTCCAGTGCTTTTGTGTCTTGTGCTGTGAGTCAAGGTAGTGAATCACTTTGCTACCACAGAAACCAAGCATGGGACACAGGCCTGTAACCCAGCACGCAGGCGGTACACACAGGAGGATCAGAACTACAAGGTCATTCCCCATTTTATAGCAAGTTTGAGGGCAAACTGGGGTACAGGTGACCCTGGAGGGTTTTTGGTTGGTTGGTTGCTGGAGCCAGGCATGGTGGCTCTCACATCGTTAATGGCAGTGCTCTGGAGACAGAAACAGGCAGATCTCAAGTTTGAGGCCATCCTGGTGTACAGAGCGAGTTCCCTGTCTCCAAATAAATAAATAAAATAAATAAATGCCAGCCTGGTGTACAGAGCGAGTTCCCTGTCTCCAAATAAATAAATAAATGCCAGCCTGGTGTGCAGATTGAGTTCCCTGTCTATAAATAAATAAATAAATAAATATTCATTTGTTGTTTGTTCTTAGACAAATATATTTTCATATCTTGGCCTCTGAAAAATGACATGTTTGGTCCAGGTCACTGGTGGTCAGCACAGGCTCTAGAAGGCTTCAAATAATGTTAGGGCCCTACTCCATCTTAAATCAACTAATAGAATCCCAGGGGCAGACCTATGTGTCAATATTTTTAATTTCTTGAAGACATTATGGTCAGGCCTGATGGATCAGGACTGGAATCTACTGCCTGGGCAGCTGAGGCAGAAGGGCCCCAAGGTTAAGGCCAATGTGAGCAACTTAAACATTGTCCTAAAGGAAAAATAACAAGAGAGCTGGCAGTTGGGCAAGGTGGTACACACCTCAATCCCAGCACTCAGGAGGTAGAGACAGGCAGATCTTTGTGAGTTACATGCCAGCCAGGGCTACATATTGAAACCCTCTCTTTAAAGGGGTGGGAGTTGGAGGTAGGCCAGAGGCTGTGGTTTGGTGCTACAATGTTCCTCTAGCAAACAGGGCAGTAAACTCAGTCCCTAGTAAACCATGCCTCCTGTTGAGATAGAATTGCCACAGGTCAGTCAAGATCAGCCTGTGTCTCAAAGCTACCAAAAACCAAGCAGTAAATAATTACCATCTTTTTTTCCAAGCTGAAACCCCTGATCTAGGAAATGCTTCTCTGACCATGCTTTAGAATCTCTGAAGGGGCTTTTATAAAAAGAACAGTGTCAAGTCAGCCATGGAGGCTTCCGTCTATAATCTCAGAATATGGAAGACAAGACCTTGTCTAGAACAATACAAAACAAAAATCCATGATGATTGGGTTAATTCCCTGACAAACCACAAACCAAAGGAAAATATTGAGGAGAGGGAGGGCAGAAGGGGAGAAGAAGCGGGGCGCGGGAGGATTGGCACTCATCAAGTGTCCCAGATAATTCAAAGGAGTGTGCGCGCTGGGGAGACAGGTTCTAAAATACTTTCTTTGACCTGGTATCTCTACAAATGCCTCTCACAAGGCTGCAGAGGCAAGGAGACCCTCCAATGCTCAGAATATCCACATCAGCTCTGTTTATTTCTGGTCCTGATGGTGAGCTGTGTGGCCAGCTTCAGACTAGCCACTGCTCTGGAGGCAGGGTACACCACTGAGGCTTTGCTCTGGTGGCCACAGACAGGCCTTCATTCATACTTGCAGAAATCCTTTAGTCCTTTGGGCAGGTGGAGCCCATCAATGGCCAGCCTGTGAACCACATTCTTCTGGATCACTAGTCGGCACAGAGTCTGCAGAGATGGCACTGTGGAGAGATGTCTGTCAAAGGCAAACTGGTCTGAGGGAGGCAATACTAGAGCTGAGATCTATGTCTGGGTCCCCATTTGCCATCAACTTGGGATTACCTTCCGCTCTCAGGCTGACATAACTCCTCTTTCTGAGGACCCACTGCCATTATAACACAGCCTAACTAACCCTCCTCCCTTCAAGGCCCAGCAGCTTGGTGTCTGCTTTGCATATGCGACCACAGCACAGGAGCATAGCAAGTTCCAGCTCAACGAATTCATGACACATGACCAGAGGTACAGGTGAAAAGTTCGCTGAGCTACAATAAGCCAGACCTCTGATTTTAAAAGTTGTCAATCTGAGTCTCAGGAGAGCCAAGGCTACTCAGAGAAACCCTGTCTCAAAAAAAACAAAACAAACAAACAAAAAAACACCAAAACAAACAAAAAGTTCTCAATCTGGAGTTTGTGATGCCTCTAAACCCATAGGTCCAAATCTCAGAACATTTTTCTAGTAAAAACACACAACTCATAGCTGAATGTGGTAGCTCATGGCTAATCCCATCCCTCCTCAGGCTGAGGCAAAAGTACGAAAACCTGCCTGGTCTACTTACTGAATTCTAGAGCACCCTTGTCTCCAGAGTAAATTGGTCTCAGAAAACCAAAAATAAATAAATGCACAAAATTCTCAAGAAGCCTCGGATCTAAAATTGGTTTTAGAATCCCTGTCTTAGGGGCTGGGGCGGGTAGCACAGCAAGACTGCTTGCATATCACGCACGAGATCATGACTTGGTTGCCAGGACAAAATTTAAAAACCACAGAGTGCCTATCCTATTACTATTGAAACGTCGTCCAAACCAAAAGGAACCTGCAAGGGTGTCTCAGTCAACCAGCTGAGATGAGTACACCGAGGTGGGCCCACAGCCAACGTGTGATGTGTGCGAGATCACAAGAGCCGGTGCTCAAGGTGAAGCCAGACTTTGCACCTTCAAAACTAGTGCTGGACAGTCCCAGGACTTGCTAGCTGGTTGTGGGGATCCTAGCAGGTGCCCGTTCCTACTGTGAACCAAAAGAAAGTCACTCCAGGGGTGGGATACCTACAGCCATACTCCAGCTGGACCAGGCGCACACTCTTGGTGGAGGCAAACACATCTACCACAGCGTAGAGGGGCTGAGCGGCTGGCAGTCCCCGGGCGCTGGGGCCCATGTCCTCCCCGTTGATGACGATGTGCATGTCGGCGGTTCCATCCTCACGGGGGCAGAAGAGAACACCCAGGCGGCTACGGCGCGCTGTGGGAGGCAGCACGTTTTGCTCATAGAGTTGATCTAAGAGGTGGCTATAAAGCCCTGGCCGGCTGCGGCCCACCAGACGGTCCCGGGGAATTCGGAACTGCTCGATGCGTAGATAAGGTTCAACCAGTAGGGCTTGGGGACCGCTGGGGACCGCTGCCTCTGCTTCTGGTTGACCTTCCTGGGGCACACGGTTGTGGTGGCGCGTAATAGCGAAGACCCAGCTGTGGCCAAGGCTAACCAAGTCAGGCAGTGAAAACTCGGGTACAGTGGTTAGACTGGCCGGGTCCAGAGCCGTCAGGCCAAGACGTAGGTGCCCGCACCAGCCCAACTCTTTTTCCTCTATCTCCACTAGAAATACCTGGCCGGGGGCCAGGGGCTCGCGACTGAAGCACACACCGTGGGCGAAACTCTCCACGCGTGTGGCTCGGGTCCCCGACGGGTCCATGCGGATGTTGGCTCCGTGCACTTGGTGGAAGCGGGTGGGAGGGGGCTCCGGGCGCGCAGGGCTCCGTGGGCCACCTAAGCCTACATGTTCCGAGGGAGCAGCCATCTCCACTCTATGAAGCAGACCAGCTCGTGCCAAGAGCTATTTTGGGCGGCGGGCTCAGATGGTGACCTCGGGGGGACCATGTAAGGCATTTCCCCCTTGTCTAACTTCCCCCGGCTCTGCCCGGGGGTCCTAGCGCCGCTTTCTCGGCATGTCACCAGTAAGGGGTCCCCAGGATCCTAGGCAACCTTGCTGTCAACACCAAGATCATCAGATCTCTGGCACCCTGACTAATAACCTCCAGGGCTGTGCACTTTAGCTTGGTAATTGACCATTCCTGAACCTCCGGCTCACTGATAAAAAAGTGAACAATGAACAGACTGTCACGTGATGCAGTTCACGTGACCAAGACTACACATGACTTCCAGTCCAAAGGCGCCTCCTGGAGAGCAAGGACACAAGGAAGCAGAGGTACGGAGATGCGGGGAATGGAGAGCAGCGATCGTGGCCCTGTGGCCGGGAGTTGGACCCGGGTGGGGGCTTCCCCCGGAGATGGGCGCCATCTTCTCCCCAGTAACTGCTGCACCGAAGCGCAAAGGATCCGAGGAACTGGTAAACATCCTCCACCGATGCTTCCTCCCGCAGATGCCCCGAGCCGCACTGTCTCCACTGCTCTTGCTGCTGCTCCTGTCCTGGGCGTCCCGGGATGAAGCAGCTCCCGACCAGGATGAAATCGATTGCCTCCCCGGCCTGGCCAAGCAGCCCTCTTTCCGGCAGTACTCCGGCTACCTCAGAGCATCGGATTCCAAGCACTTCCACTACTGGTGCACCGCCCTAGCTCCCCGAGGAGGGCATGATAACTGGGCGGGCGAATTCTAACGACCCCAGGCAGGATGGAGCCTCTTACTCGTACCAACCCTGCCCTGTGCCTTTCCCAGGTTTGTG
The DNA here is from genome assembly GCA_030674055.1 of Rhabdomys pumilio. Taxonomy (NCBI): domain Eukaryota; kingdom Metazoa; phylum Chordata; class Mammalia; order Rodentia; family Muridae; genus Rhabdomys; species Rhabdomys pumilio. The sequence goes on from JANHMN010000002.1 coordinate 225,239,359, forward strand.
GAGTCGCAGAACGACCCTAAGAACAGCCCCGTGGTGCTTTGGCTCAACGGGGGTCCCGGCTGCAGTTCCCTAGATGGTTTGCTAACAGAGCACGGCCCCTTCCTGGTGAGTTGACCACTGTCCCCCCCACCCCCATGAGAGAAGGCAGCTCCTTCTGGAAAAGGCTAGAAGGGAGGGGGAGAAGGAACCCTGTGGCCTAAGTTTGCTTTCCTTCTTTTTTATTTTTTATTTTTGGTTTTTCGAGACAGGGTTTCTCTGTGTAGCCTTGGCTGTCCTGGCACTCACTCTGTAGACCAGGCTGGCCTCGAACTCAGAAATCTGCCTGCCTCTGCCTCCCAAGTGCTGGGATTAAAGGCGTGCGCCACCACCGCCCGGCGTTTGCTTTCCTTCTTAGCAATTCTGTTTTCTTTGGTTTTTATCTGACCCTTGGCCTAACTTTTTGTACCTCTCATGGAGTGTGACAATACGTAAAGCACTGTGGGCCTTTCTCTCCACCCAGCTGCTCACTGGGACTCACAGGACTATGTCTTCCTCCCCAGATCCAGCCAGACGGTGTCACCCTGGAGTACAACCCCTATTCATGGAACCTGGTACACCTGGAGCTGTGGGTCTCGTAGGGTTGTCTGGGTACTTGAAGGGATGGGGGCCCCTCTTCTGCTCATTCCTCCTCCTCCTAGATTGCCAACATGCTGTATATCGAGTCCCCAGCTGGGGTGGGCTTCTCCTACTCGGATGACAAGATGTATGTAACCAATGACACAGAGGTGAGTCTGTTGCCTGACCATTTGCCCCAATCCCCGTTTCCCCAAAGATGGCTTGCTTAGGGGGAAAGCGTGGCCTTAGAGTCCACTTTTTTTGCCCTGTCACGTGCTCTGTGGTAAACTCAGCCAGTTCACTTCCTCTTATACAAAATAAAATTATCTCTGAAGAGCTTTCTAGCATAAACGTCAGATCTCCTGATTCCTCCAATGTCATCCTCAGGTGGCCCAGAACAATTTTGAAGCCCTTCAAGACTTCTTCCGCCTCTTTCCGGAATACAAGGACAACAAACTTTTCCTGACAGGAGAGAGCTATGCTGGCATCTACATCCCCACCTTGGCTGTGCTGGTCATGCAGGACCCCAGCATGAACCTTCAGGTGCAGGGCAGCTCCAGGAAGGAAGGGAGGCACCATAGTGCCGAGACCTAGGATTAGTGAGGTCAGCCTAGCCGCTTGTTCACAGCCTACTAGCCGGCCGTTGGCTACTCCAGCAGCTTGCATGCCTCCTACTACAGGAAGCTCACCAGTCTCTCAAGCTGACACTTCTATTCTTTAGATTGCATGACCTCCCCCACCCAGCCACCCCCACAAACCACTCTGGATTTCAGCTTTTAGATTGCAGGTCTGGGTTGTAGGTCAAGGGAGGGTTCCCTTTGCTCTCGCCCTTCGGATGAGCTGAGCACCCTGGGTGTTTCACAGGGGCTGGCTGTGGGCAATGGACTGGCCTCCTATGAGCAGAATGACAACTCCCTGGTCTACTTTGCCTACTACCATGGTCTTCTGGGGAACAGGTAATGGGAAAGGCACAGTTGGGCAATGTCTAAGGTGGGGCAGGTCATGTGATCGCAGACCTGTCCTTCAGCACATGAGATCCCTGCTCTGGCTTATGAGCAGGTAGGGGCTGGAGTTGGCCAAAGGGTCTGATGCGTAAAGGCCAAGAATAAAGACTAGGATTTAAAGAAACTAAGGAAGCTAGACACGGTGATACACACCTGTAACCCAGCACTTGGAAGCAAGCAGAAGAATCCTGACTTTTAGGCTAGCCTGTGCTACATAGTAAGCTTAGGATTTGAGCCCGGGCTACATGGAAAATCCTCTCAGAAACATTTTCCCCTCCTTCTGTTTAAAAAGGCACTGAGGGGGGCTACTTGTATGGACTAGGGGGCAAATCCTTGGAAATTAGGTTTGGTAGCCTACACATCTTTCCTCTCCATCCTGTCCCCCGCACCCCCGTCAGGGTCTAATGGGAGGGAGGGAGGAGGCCATTGCACCTCCTAGCCTCTCGGGCCAGCCTCAGCCTCAGCACTTTCTGATCTGCATGCAGGCTTTGGACTTCACTCCAGACTCACTGCTGCTCTCAGAACAAGTGTAACTTCTACGACAACAAGGACCCAGAGTGTGTAAACAATGTGAGCTTCGGCCTTCCACCCCAGTCCTCACAAGTGGGTCACACAAGCCTCTCCTTGGGAACTTAGCTCTCTGGCTCCATGGCTTCTCTTTCTGGCGGTACTGGGGATTGAACATGGGACCTTGTGCATGCAAGACAAGCACTCTAGCAACTGGACTATAGCTCCAGCTCACCCCATCGGCTTTCTGTCCCGAAATCTTCCGATACTGCGGCCTCCTCTGGGAAGTCCAGTGAGGAAACTGAAGCCAAGGAAGTTTAAGCCGCTTGCCTTAAGCCACATGACAGGGAATAGTCGAGTTAGGGCTGGACCCAGATCTGGAAGATTCCTTCCAGTGAGCATTCTACCTGTGAAAAAAGTAGGTGAAGGGTGGTGTCAGGAGATGAGGTAGGAGAGCACTTAATCCTGAGAGTGAGTGGGGAAGATCCTGGAAGGACATGGATCTGACTAACAGGGCGGTATGTCTTCACAGCTCCTAGAAGTGTCTCGAATTGTGGGCAAATCTGGACTCAACATATACAATCTCTACGCCCCATGTGCTGGTGGGGTACCTGGCAATGATAGGTAGGTGCTGCTGGTTGTGCCTTGGGCCGATACCTACTGCCTCTAGAGGCCCAGCACCCATCCTACTCTTTCTGTTCATTTGTCTGTCTGTTTCTGGCAGATATGAGGACACACTTGTGGTCCAGGATTTTGGCAACATCTTCACTCGCCTGCCACTCAAGCAGAGATTTTCTGAGGTATGCAAGGGTGTGGGCTCTCCCTGGAGGAGTGGGTGGGTTAGAGAATTAAAGCCCTCTCACCCTACATCCATGTTCCCAGGCACTGCTGCTGCGTTCTGGGAACAAAGTACGCTTGGATCCTCCCTGCACCAACACCACAGCCCCCTCCACCTACCTCAACAACCCATATGTTCGGAAGGCTCTCCACATCCCTGAGTCGCTGCCCCGCTGGGACATGTGCAAGTGAGCTTCTGTGGCCACTCATGCTGCAGGAGGTGGCCACCAGCTGGGCTCACAGGGGTCCTGTAACTAGGGCTTCTCAGGAGGGTGGTATGGACATTCGGGGTGAAAATTAGTCATGCAAGCTTGATTGACAACCAGTCATCTCTGACATTTAATGAGTAGGCACTGACCTGACTATAGCTCCGTTGCCACCTGGAGCTTCCCAGTTCATCCTGTGACCCCTTTAAGTAAAAGGGTAAACCCAGCTCATCAGAGCCAGGTTAAGTGTTTTCCTGAGGGACCGATGCCTTGCTCCGCCATTACCTTCACACCCGCAGGTCCCTATACACTAAGCACCAGTTGTATCCCAGGCCCTGAAACAACCAAAAATTATGCCCACACACCTCCAGCTCTGGTTCAGATAAGCACGTCCTAGAGAGCTGATATATCCAAAGTTGGGAATTGGGAAGGTTCCACCTGTTGACTGTCCCCCCTCAGTTTCTCGTTTTGTTCTTTTTCCCTGCATCCTATGCACATGCTCCTGCAGCTTCCTTGTGAATTTACAGTACCGCCGCCTCTACCAAAGTATGAACTCCCAGTACCTGAAGCTACTCAGCTCACAGGTATGTGTGTGCAGCACAGCAGGACCATTGTAGCTGTAGGCTCTAGAGTAACAACACGGCTAGTCGGCACCTCTGTAGAGCTTGCCCCACCACACCCTGGTTGTTGGCTTATGTTGCTGTTATTCTGAGACTGTCTTGCTCTGTAGCCCAGGCTGCCTTTGAACACATAACAATCCTATCTTTATGTATGCCAGTGTTTGGCTCTGGGCAAAGTTCTTGGCTGTGTTTTCCCTCCATCTGTAAAATGAGGCTAATAGCTGGCCATGTTGAGTCATAGCTGTAAGCTCAGCCCTGGGGAGACTGAGAGACCTCAGTTCTAAGCCAGTCTGGGCTCCATAGTAAGACTGTCCTATTTGGGGCATAGTAAATTCTAGTTGGTTCATACTGGACATGTAGTATACAGCTTGAGAATTTCAAGTTTCTCTTCTTAGCTGGACTTCTGAATCCCTGGAAAGTAGGGTTTGAACCAAGGAAGGGCTGGGAGTCTGGGCCCACTCCACACTTCTATTCTCTCCTTGTCCTACTCCAGAAATACCAGATCCTGCTCTACAATGGTGACGTGGACATGGCCTGCAACTTCATGGGGGATGAGTGGTTTGTGGATTCCCTCAACCAGAAGGTAAGGCGCTACTGGGGAACTGGGCTGGTTGCCAGGAGAGGGCAAGCCTGGAGGAGTCTCCAGCCCTCAAGTCTTGAGAGCAGCTTTGAGCAAGGATGGTGGGAGCCACTGGCATTCGTCTTTCTCAATGGGACAGATGGAGGTGCAGCGCCGACCCTGGCTAGTGGACTACGGGGAGAGTGGAGAGCAGGTAGCTGGCTTCGTGAAGGAGTGTTCACACATCACCTTCCTCACCATCAAGGTAGGACTCTGAGCCTAGTGAGGGACAGCCAGAGCCAGAGGGAGGAGTGGTGTGACCTCTCCGTCCCTACCCTCTGGCCTTTGATCATTCCGGGTCACCAGTGATGCATTGGGCAAGCTTACAGGGTGAAGAGGAGGAGAGTTAAGGTCTCAGGGCGAAGGGAGTGTCCGAAAGTGAGGGGGTGATACATGTTGGGGATCCAAATCTCATAAAGCTTTGCTCCCCAGGGTGCCGGACACATGGTCCCCACGGACAAGCCCCGAGCTGCTTTTACCATGTTCTCCCGGTTCCTGAACAAGGAGCCTTACTGATAACTGCCGGGACCCATGGAAATCTGCAGTACCTGATCAGCCCCTCGCAGCCTCTCTCAGTGGAGAGGAGTCCTCCTGTATGCAAAATGCCCCCGTGGGGCCAATCCTGCTCCAAAACTGCCCAGACTTCCCACAGCCCTGTGCATCCCAGCGTGGGCCTCAGGGTTTCACAGACAGCCTAGGACCAAGTGAGCACTGTTCCGGCCACAAGTAGAGTGGCCTGACCTCCCAGACCTGCATAAGAAAAAAAAAGCCCCATCCCAGGACCCCAACAGAGCTCTAGAAAGAGGCCAAGGAGAGGGGTGGGTGGATTGTAATTGATGGTTGACTGATTGTGGAATTAAATCGGGTATAGCTTCCAATTGGGCTCTTCTCTGTGGCACCAGGACCACTAAGGCTGATGGGAAGGGGTGGGCAGGGGTGGACAGGGTTTGCTGAGAAGACTCAGTTCAGTTCCTGAATGCCAGCTGCCCAGGTGGGGTGAAGGGCTCAGGCAGCTGCAGCAGAGGGTGGGGGGACACCGGAGTCCACAACGTTGGCACCACGGTTCTTGTCAATCACTTCTCGAAGCCCTTTGACAAAGTGGAGGTCGGCCCCAACAGTGACGAAGCCCTGTGGGAGGGGACAGGGAGCCTCACTCACTGGTTCAGTTGTTTAGAGACAGTCTCCAAACAAACACAAGACTCTTGAGCAAATCTCCTCAGGGGCCCCAGCTCTGTTCTGAATTAAATCCTTTACTACTTAAAAGTGAGTGAGGGGTTTAGAGGAAGCAGATAGCACTGGGGTGTTGCAGGAACTGGAAGACCTGGCTTACATGCTCCTTACCACAATGTACTTACTGCGTGGTTGGTCACCACTTCCCGCACAAAGTTGATACCCTCAGGGAGGGGGATCTGCACCCCACGCCAAGTACGCTCTGTGAATGGAAGAGGCAAGCTCAGCCTGGGTGTCCATCAGTCTGTCCGTGTCATGTCCATCCTGCCATCCACCCTGTCCCCACTCCTTCCTCCCACCCGCAGTCCCTACCGTTCAGCAAAGGCATCACTCCGATTTGCAGCAGCGTCTTCAGTGGGGCCTGCAGTGGGATCAGCTGGGGGTGGGGTGGGGGGGAGAGGACACAGCGCATGAAGGTTTGTGTGAGCGACCAGCTTGCCCCAGGCCTGGGCCCACCCATTGCCATCCCCAACTCACTGCCAGAGACTCCAACGCAGACTGATTTGAGTAGATTTGAAACCTGTGAGAGAGAAATGCACCATGAAACCTGGGAACACCCTTTCCTTGGCCACTACCTAAAAGATGTCCCCAAGTGACATCATTCCCAGCCCCACCCAATCATCCTTCCAGGTAGCTGCCATTTCCCAGGTGTGCATCCCCGAGTCTTGTCTCTGGAGCCCCCTTTCTTTAAGCGTGCTGCTTTTCATTTGTCGGGGATGCCTATGTGCCATGCCTCTGGGGCTAGGTCAACAAGTATGGTTTGTTTTATCTAACAAAATTCAGCAGTGTTTACTCCCTGTCAGATACCAAGCTTATTCAAAAAGACTAAAACAGCACTGGCAAAATGGCTCAGTGTGGTGGGTAACAGGCCCGACTACCTGAGTTTGATCCCTAGGACACACATGATAGAGAATGAGCAGGTTGACCTTTGACCATCACATGCACTGTGTGACATGTAAGTGCCCTCACATATAAATGTGTATGCCCATAGGCACACACATACACAAGTTAATTAGGGGAAAAAAAAAAAAGCTAGCCAACTGTGGTGGCCCATTTCTTTTAATGCCAGCACTCAGGAGACGGAGGCAGGTAGCTTTCTTTGAATTTGAGATCAGCCCAGCCTACATAATGAGATTTTTGTCTCAAAAGGGGGTTTGAAGAGGGACACAATACTGAACAGATGACTCAGAGGTCAAGAGGGGCTTGACCTCTGCTTCTCCAGAGGATCTGAGTTCAGTTCCCAGCACCCACGTCTGTTAGCTCACATGGCTTGTAACTCTAGCTTCAGCACATCTGAGGCACCCTTCTGACTTCTCCAGCACATACATGGCGCGCACACACACATTACACACTACACACACGTCACACATACACCACGCACACGTATCAAATAGGGGCAGGAGAAAGATTAAGCGATTAAGAGCTCATACTGCTCTGGGGGACATGACACACGACATGGAACTCCAGCTCTGGGAGAAGGCAATGCTGGCCTCTGGGCACTCACATGCACACACCCACACATACAAACTTGAGAGCTGCTGTGGTCATACAGGCCTTGAATCCCAACATCCTGCCTTTAGTTTCCACACTCAGGGGGTAGAAACAGACAGATTTCTGGGAGTTCCAGGCTAGCCTTATCTACATATTAAGTCCCTGTCTCATTTAAAGGGAAAAAAAAAAAAAGTCAGGCAGTGATAGTTCAACCCTTTAATCCCAGGACTCAGGAGGCAGAGGCAGGTGGATCTCTGAGTTTGAGGCCAGCCTGGTCTACAGAGTGTCCAGTTCCAGGACAACCAGGGTTACGCAGAAAAACCCTGTCTTGAAAAAATAACAAAAACAAAATGAAAGAACAAAACAACAAAGAAAAAAGGAAAAGTTGAAATGCTGAACTGGAGACGTGGAGCATGTACAAAGCCTGGGTTCCATCCCCAGGGCCACATAAATATACATACATGTGCGGCTGGGGTGCATGTGCACGCACACGAGAGCGGGGAGCACCTTAGTAAAAGGTACACATGTGTAGGGGTAAATTTGGACATGTGGAGGATGGGTCACACCATCCTCCACGTTTTGAGACAGAATCTCTTATTGGCCCAAGGCTCCAGCATTTGGCTAAGCTGGCTGGGGAGTGAGCCTCAGGAATCTGTTTCCTCCCTAGAGCTGGAATCACAAGCCATTGCCTCTACGCTCAGTTTTTAAAGTGAGTTTTAGGGCTCAAACTCATACCCTCATCCTTAAATTCATTCAAATCAGTTATCTCTCCAGTCCTTGGGTTTTTTTGTTTTTGTTTTTTGAGTTGATGGTGTTTGCTTGAAACAGTATCTTGCTGCATAGGTTAGTCTTGACTAACCTCCAACTCACTGCAAATTTCCTACCTTAGCCTCCCTGGTGCTAGGATTACCTGGCCGAGCTGCAACATTGTAAACCACCTAGTGACTCAGTCCTCATTCACAGCCCTGAGACTCTGAAACTATTAGAAATTGTTACTGATGACGAAACAGAAGCTGGTCAAGTAAATAGCCTGAAGTTACACAGCTGTGTGGACTAGATCCTGCCTGGAGATTCCAAGCCGAGCCGAGCGGAGCCGAGCCTCTACCCTGCATTGTCTCGTTTCCACCAAAGCAGCACTGAACAACTTCTGTATCTACACCATCTACTATGTAGCCACTAGTTAATGAACTGTGACTTCTGCAGCTTAACTGCTGTTGAATTATAATTACACAAATGTAGCCAGTCGCACACGACCTGAGGCGATCACATGACCTGAGGCGATCCCATTAAATATAGCCCTAGGAAGTACAAGGTATTTTCACCCTTATTTAGCACAGAAGCAAATGAACCTTAGAAAGATACAATGACTTGCGTCCGGATTCCTGCAGAGATGAGTTGATACTCAAACCAGTGTCTCCATCCTCTTTGCTAGATGACTGCAGGAGTGTCATTTACCAAAGTAATTTACTTGTCTCTGAGAATACCTGCTTTGCCTGCTTCTAGAAGATGAGCGAATGCAAGAATGCTTTAAGAAACCACTGTTAGCCGGGAGTGGTGACCTGGGCCTGTAATCTTAACAGTCAGGAGGCAGGTCTTCTCTGAGTTTGAATTTGAGGCTAGCCTGGTCTATACATCCAATGCCAGTGCTACATGGTGAGACATTGTCTTAAAAGAAAAAAATAAAAAAGAGAGATAAAAGCGCTTTGGGAGCTGGGAGTTGTAGTTCAGTTGGTACAGTGTTGCCAGGCACTAGTTTCCCTGGGTTCAGTTCCTGAACATTGTAAAAACAGGACATGGTAGTGAGTGCCTGTAATCCCAGCATACTGAAGATGCAAGCAGGATGATCTTTGGCTACACAGTAAGATAGATTTTGGATATGTAGGTGCAGGTATGTGTGTACCTGGCACGCATGTGAAGGTCAGAAGATAGCCTCCATGGTATTAGTCCATAATGCCTCCCACCTTTTGTTTGAGGTTGGTGTTTTGCTGGTCTGGAAATTCACCACATAGGCCAGACTAGCTGTCCTCTAAGATTGCAAGGATCCATCTGCCTCTAGTCATCATCACTGGGATTAAAGGCATGTGTCATGTTTAGCTTTTCCAGTTAGTTCTAGGGAGAGAGGCCTTGTGCTTGCAAGGTAAGTACTTTACCAAAGAAACCATCTCTGCATCCTGGAGTTCAAATCTCTTTCTATCTTTCTTTCTCTCTCTTTCTTTCTTTCTTTCTTCCTTTCAAAACAGGGTCTCACTAGATAACTCTGGATAGCCTACCTCTCACTGTGTAGACTACAGTGACCTTAAACTTACAGAGATCCACCTGCCTATGTTGAGTGCTGGGCTTAAAGATGTGAGCCCTAACACTGGACCTCGATTTCAGTTTGTGTAAGTACTATCAAGGACAGACCCCAGCTTATTGGAAGCTTATGGGAGAAGCTCAGCTTTAGCCCTGTGGTTCTGTTGAGCAGGTATCACGATCCTGGACCCAGCCAGAATCCTTATCGACTGCATACCTTCGAAGATCCAGCTTCACTCGAAGCGCCTTGCCCCGGAGTGTCAACTTAGCACTGAGACGGCCTTCCTGATGGAAAGTGCGTGGGGACATTATAAACAGGAAAGGTCCACTGCCCACTTCTCACCGGCCCCCAGGTACCCTCATCCTGGGGTTCATACCATGATCATCTTGGTCAGCTCAATTTCTGGCAGCATGGGCGGGGCTAAGGTGATGGTGACGCTGGCGGTGACGGAGATGGTGGTGCCTGACGGCTTGATGGTACAACGCGGGGGGCTCACGGCCTCTAGCTTCAGCTTCAGTGGGGAGTTAATCACTGTGGGGCTCTGGAGACAGAGTAAGGAAGGCAGTTCATGGCGACCACTACGAGACAAAGCCTCAGTTCTTTTGGAGGAAAAGGGTTGCCAGTACAGATGATATGGTGCCACCCCACCCCCTTTTGACCTACACCCTGCTCCCAAGAATTAGTCAAAGTAGTATCCTTCCTTCCTTCTCTTGAGATGGGTTCTTGCTTTGTTGCCTAGCTGGTCCTGGAGAACCCTGGGTGCTGGTGCTCTTCCAGCTCAGCTTTCAAGTGCTGAAATCATAGCAGCCATCCCACTCTGACTCACTCCCCTCCCCTCAATGTTCAATTCAGACTCAAACCCCAGTCGGGACTCCCTAGATAGAGCCTTTCTGTTTAAACATCCCAGTCACGGCCTCCTCATCTCTGAGCTGCTCTGCAGGCCATGTAAGACTATTAAATGCTTACTCATCGCTAAACTCGATGCTGAGCTGGGCGTGGTAGCAAAACCTGTAATCCCAGTCTTTGGGAGCGGAGCCAGGAGGATCAGGCAGCATTCAGATTTATATGTATATATTTTAGCCTGGGCTAATGAGATCCGGTCTCAAAAACAAACATTCCCTTAAGCGTGATTCTGACCACAGAGTATGTATTAGCTCATTTAAGTCTCAAACAATTAAGTCTGCCAGGTACTGTTATCCCCATTTTGTGTGTGTGTGTGTGTGTGTGTGTGTGTGTGTGTGTGTGTGTGTATCTGTTCACATGCACCTATATTCCTGCTGAAGGTCAACTTTGGGTGACTTCCTTTATCACTTCTATATAACCAATGTTATGTCTTGAGACAGAGCATCGCACCGAACCTGGAGAGCAACTGCAGCGCTGACAGATGAATCCGTAAGCCTTGACAACTCAGCCTGTGCTTTTAACTACTCAGCAGCTGCATGACAGAGATGACATCATTGATGTTTCAGGGGACACGCACTCTGTAGCAGGTGCTCTTCTAATTACATGTGTTACTTCATTGGAAACTCAGGACAGGCTTACAAGGTTGTATATGTAGGGGAGGCTAGCATGACCTAGAGTCACACAGACTCCTGTCATTTACAGAACTGAACTAAGAACATGTTCCCTAATGGTACATGGAAGTAAATATTTATTATATAATAATATATTTTTATATTTAATTATATATATATATCTTATATACATGGTATTTTGTTCAAATGTAGTTCTGTATGTCACATGCATGCAGTGCTCTCAGAGGCCAGAAGAGGGCATTGTGTCCTCTGGAACTAAAGTTGCAGACAGTTGTTAGCCATCACGTAGAGGCTAGAAACCAAACCGTGGGTCATCTTTGAGAGCAGCAAGACCACTGAGCCATCTTGCCAGCCCCATGGAGTATATATCTATTTTTTTTTTTTTAAAGAATTTTCAGACTAGGAATAGAACTCAGAGCTTTAGGCACGCTATTCTTTAGGCACACACATCCTACAAACCGAAGTATATCTCTAACCCCGTTTTTACATCTTTAATTCCCTCTCTCCTCCTGCATTAAAAAAAGAGTAAGCAAATGAGCATACTAATTCTCCCAAAGCCCCTGCTCTTGGAAGGCGCTGGTTCTCTCCAATCTCACAGCTGCTCTGTGAAGGCCATGAGGCAAAAAGCACCAACCCTGCTTCACAGAGTGGGAAATAGATCTGGCAAGGTGAGGGGGCTTGGCTGCAGGCAAAAGGCCTTGTCTCCTCCACAGCCACCACTGGAGACCTCCCACGTACCCTCCACCTACTCCTTCACTGCTGTGTAGGTGGAGTAACCCCCAACTCTGGCCACATCCCAGCCTCTAGTCAATACTCACCTGGAGAACAATGCTCCCAAAGTAGGTGGCCCTCAGAAGCATGTCCAGATCACTTGGCACCTGCACAGGGGAATTAGAAACAAGACAGGGTCTGAGTTCGAGGCCAGCCTGGTCTACTGAGTGAGTTCCAGGACAGCCAGGGCTACACAGAGAAACCCTATCTTGAAAAAACAAAAAAACCAAAAAAACAAAAAAACAAAAAAAAAGAAAAAGAAAAAGAAAGAAAGAAAAGAAACAAGACAGGGTAATTGGCCTCTCTCTATCATGGGCCCTTCTTACTTAGCCTACCCTCAGACAAACCCTGGTATACCTTGTCCCCAACAAGTGTCAGCTGCAGCGCTCCAGCCTGGAAGTAGCTCTCCATGGCAGAGTCAAAGAAGAACTCGGAGAAGGCCACGTACACCATCCTCTCGTCCTCCTCCAGCTGAGGCTCCACCGCCCTGTTGGGGAGGGTCCAGTTGTCCTCCTTCAGAGGGAAGAATGCTCCCTGGAATTGGGAGGTCAGCATCAGGGTCAAGGCAGATTGGATCTGTGCCAGGCACAGTCAGGGGCCACGAGGAACTGGACTCTATGGCTGCTCTGGAGGGGCTCACAAGGTCATTTCTCAAAAAGCATTGCAAAGAGGCTTGGAGGGTGGGAGGAACAGGGGAGAGAGCACAAGAAGCAAGTTGTGGAGCTGGACAGATGGCGCAGATATTAAGAGCACGTACTGATCTCCCAAAGGATTAGATCGACTAGATCGCAATTCCCAGTGCCCACACCGTGAGTGGCTCGACAGTCTGCCAGTTCCAGGGGATCTGACTCCACCTTCTGTCCTCTCCCTGGCACTGCATACACATTGGTACACTTACATACAAGTGGGTAACACACTGATATACATAAATAAATAAGCCCAGAAAGAAACAAAGAATGAAAAGAAAGGCAGAGGGGACCAGGAAAAGTAACACAGGGAAGGAGGTTTCTGAATGACCGTGGATACGGGGGCCACAGTAATCACAGCTGCGTGGCTGCCCAGTCCCAGGCAACAGTAATCACAGCTGCATGGCTGTCCAGTTCCAGGTACTTATTGTTCATCTCTACTTGTGTGATTTTGAGATGTAGCCCTGACTGGACTCAACTTCGTGGCAATCCTCCTGCCTCAGTCTTTTGTGTGTTGGAATATATCGGAACATACCACTGAGAGTGTTTCCCTCAGTCTAACAGAAGTGTGTCCACACCACAGCCTGGGAGCTCAAGCTGTTCTTTGTACATATTAGACAACAGGCCCAGGTGGGAGAAACCCTTTGCCTGAGGACTTGGGGGTGGGGGTGGTGGGATCAGGATTAGAACTTAAGACGTTTGAGCTGCAGAATCTTTAAAACACTGCTGCTGACCACAGGAAGGAGCAGAGGTGGTCACATAGCAACTGCTGGCCTTAGGCAAGTCTTCACATCTGTAAAATGAATACAGCAGGTGCCTTATTTCCTGTGACCCCTTCCTATTCAATGGGAGACCTGCTTTCTCTTCCTCTTCCTATAATAAAATATAAAAGTCCCCACTGTGGTCCAACATTTCATTCTTCAAATTTGTGAAGTAAGAACCTGAAGCTGCCAGGGCTGGTGGGCACACTTTTTGCACTTAAAGCTCTATGAGTTTGAGGCCAGCCTGGTCTACATAGGAGCTCCTGGCCGTCTAGCACAGGAGCTCCCGGCCGTCTAGCACTACAAAGTAAGTCTGTGTCTAAAAAAAACCAAACAAACCCTGAAACCTACGAGCTCAGAATGGCTTCCCAACTTCTAAGCACATGTTGAGCAAAAGAAAAGAAAAGGCCTCAATTCAATTCAAAGACACTCCAGTAATTCCTGAGGATTTCCTGGCCAGGGACTGAGGGGGGAATAATCCAGCTGGCAGGGATCTCACCTGGTGAGTCCAGCCACTCCACATGTCAAAAATGCTGGAAGGCAGAGTTTGCTTCATCACTCCAAGGCCAGAGAAGAAAAAGTCCACTAAGCTAGTCATGGGTGGATGCTTGTCCTGAGCTTGTTAAGGATTAAGGATACTAATGGGTTTTGATTCAGACGTGTATGTATGCGTGTGCGTGTGTATGTGTGTGTGTGTGTCTTCTGAGACAGGGTCTCTCTGTGCAGCCCTGGCTGTCTTGGAACTTATGTAGACCAGACTGGCCTCAAACTCCCAAAGATCCACCAGTTTCTGCCTCCCTAGTGCCGGGATAAAAGGCATGCACCACCATGCCCAGCTTGATTACTGTGCCCTTCTTTCAGCCTTTCCTGCTTCTCTGCTTGGGTCATGTAATGCTGAGTTGTATAAACTCTGCTTGTTCCCACCAGGAGGGAATTCTTTCCTCCACCCATGGGCCCCTGGTCCCTTTCCTATCACCACTAACCAGGCCTCAGTCAAGGACCCTCACTACAGGGCTTTAAACAAATGGAGCTACTGATAACTCCCACGGTCCCTTAGATAGGGCCCACTGGAGGGGTACTCCAACTGGTACACCTGACAACTTACTCAGCTCCAAGAAGCCAGGTTAATAGCTACCTAAATTCCTTCCCTAAAGGCAGTTAGAGTTACTCCCTTGGGGTAGGAGGGAATGAGAAGGTAGAAACAGGCCAGGCGGAACAGAAACCCCCACAGACCCAGCTGGGAGTAAATTCTAGCCAGGGGCAGGGACACCAGAGAGGAGCTCTCTGTTTCCTGCTTCCTGGTTATCTGTCACTCCTGCCCCGAAGCTATACCTGAAGAGGGGACTGAAAGCTAAAAGGCTCCTGGCCACTTCATGGGTGAGCCAACTGAACTGACTGGCTCCTCCCCCTCTCCACCCTAGTTTCAGCCATCAGTCCTATAAAAGGCCCCAGGCTAGCACCTCGATGGTACTGTGCTTCCAGGGACCCCTCCTACTAGCCAGGAATTCTACTCTTTCTCTTAAATTCTCTGTAATAAAATTTTTTTTTTGAGACAGAATTTCTCTGTGTAGCCTTTGTAGTTCCGGTTTGTACACCAGGCTGGCCTCAAGCTCAGTGAGTGCTGGGAATAAAGGCATTCACCACTACCAGCCAGCCCAGCTAAAATACTTATTTCTAAATTCAAAATTAAAAAATAAAAATAAAAAATAATTAACAACACAGCTGGCTTTTCATACCCACAAATTCAACCATCATTAAAAACAGCAGTTGCAGGCTGGCGAGATGGCTCAGTGGTTAAGAGCACCAGCCGATGTGGGTTCAGTTCCCAGCAACCATATGGCACCTCACAGCCGTCTATTCTCCAAGTTCAGGGCATCTGATACTCTCTTCACACATATGATACACACACACACACATACATGCACACAAAACCACCCACACAGAGAAAATGAAATAAATCTTAAAAAGAAAAAGATAAAAAGAAGCATTCATGCCTTGAGTTCTACCACTTGGGGGCAGAGGCAGGAGGATCTCTGTGAGTTTAAGGTCAGCCTAGTTTACAGAGTTAGTTCCAGAACAGCCAGGGCTACATAAAGAAAGCTTGTCTCAGCCGGGCGGTGGTGGTGCACGCCTTTAACCCCAGCACTTGGGAGGCAGAGGCAGGTGGATTTCTGAGTTCAAGGTCAGCCTGATCTACAGAGTGAGTTCCAGGACAGCCAGGGCTACACAGAGAAACCCTGTCTTGAAAAAACAAAAACAAAGAAAGAAAGGAAGGAAGGAAGGAAGGAAGGAAGGAAGGAAGGAAGAAAGAAAGCTTGTCACAAACAAACAAACAGCATTGTCAGGCCTGCAAAATGGTAAGGGAGCTTGGGGCCAATTCTGAGGACCTGAGTTTGATCCCAAGGACCCTAGGTAGAAGAGAATCAACTTTCACAAGCTGTCCTCTAACCTCCACATGAGTACTACGCACACACAGGCACGTGCATGAACACACACACACACACACACATATGTCTATCAGTGGATGTTTGAAGATTATATGTGACATACATGGGCTACCATTTTAAATAATGAACATCCTTAGATCTTGGTATCTATGAAGAGCTTGGATTCGATCCCTCTCAGAAATGGAAAGAAGACTATTAGCACCTGAATCCCAGGGTCAAGAGCAGGCAGGAGATAGGCAAGGCATAAGCAAGCTCCTGGAATGAGGACTTCTGAGGAGATCCAGAGTGAAGTTAGAAAAGAGCCGCTCCGGCTGGAGAGACGGCTCAGCAGTTAAGAGCACTGGCTGCTCTCCAGAGGTCCTGAGTTCAAATCCCAGCAACCACACGATGTCTCACAACCATCTGTAATGGGATCTGATGCCCTTTTCTGGTGTGTCTGAAGACAGCTACAGTGTAGTCATGTACATAAAATAAATAAATCTTGAAAAAAATTATTTAAAGAAAAAGAAAGTTAGGGCTCAACCTCCAATCTAGGAGGCTGGACCTAACCCTGCAGCAGAAGCAGGAGCCACAGCAGACCAGAGTGACCCCTCAGAGCCCTGCTCAGCCGCAGAGAGGTGGGAAGTCCATCAGCAGTCAGAGGTCACAGGCACCAACCCAGGCAGCTCACCCGGAATTCCATATCCAGATTGCCGTTGGAGACCACAGGATCCTTCAGAAGGGAATAATCGATGCCGACGAGATTATCCACAGAGCTACGCACTGCAGAAAGGGGCTCGGGTCAGTCCAAGCTGGGTGACACTGGGTCCCGTGTTTAACCTTCCTGTGTCTTTCAATTATAAGCAGTGACACTCCCCTCACAGAGGTCTTATGAGGATCAGATTGGCTTTAGAGCCTGGTGTGACAAAGGTGCTCAATCAGGAGGCCATTGTCAGCTCCATCTACTACTAAGCCTATTGTAAGGTTTTCATCAAATCACTAAGCAAGACTGAAGAGGAGGGGCTGGCAAAATGGTTTCACTGGGTAAAGGAGCTCCCCTCCAAAGCTGTGCAACTCGAGTTCAATCCCCAGAACCCATAGGAAGGAGATAATCCATGATGTCCTCTGATCTCCACATGTACACCATGATGCAGATTTGGACACACGCATGCGCATGCATGCACACACAGTTATAACATGTTTTAAATGTTTAAGATGGCTAAGGAGTCATTTTCCCTGCCTTCCTTTTCTTTTTTTCTTTCTTTTTCTTTTTTTAGTTTTTTGTTTGTTTTGTTTTTTTTCCAAGACAGGGTTTCTCTGTGTAGCCCTGGCTGTCCTGGAACTCACTCTGTAGACCAGGCTGACCTTGAACTCAGAAATCCGCCTTCCTCTGCCTCCCAAGTGCTGAGATTAAAGGCGTGAGCCACCACTACCCGGCATGCCTTCCTTTTCAATTCCCTTCACCCAACTACCCAATGAGCCTGATAGGTTAAGGTCCCTGACCAAGAGTAGACACACATTGTGGCATAGGAAGAGATTCATGTTAATTGATCACATATGAAATGCAAGCCGATGAAGACAAATGGGGGCCCTGTGGTCAGCAAGCATGAGTTTAAGACCTTAACAACTCCTCGTGATGTTGCCAGTCAAACAAGGACACCAGAGCCCCAAGAGAAGTGTTTACTTACCTAAGGTTACACAGCAAGTCAATGACACCTCTGAACCCAGGACCAGTTCATGGCTGGACTGGGAAGGGGACTCTCTGGGACACTATATGATAGCAGCATACAGCTTCCTTCTATCCCCGGCCCCAGCTCCAGACCCCACACTGACTCACCGGGCACCGTGTCCAGGAGGGAGTTGAGCAGCACCTTCCCAGCGTGGTAGAGCACAGGGCAGATCTGGGGGACCAGGCCAGAGTCAGGGATTCTCAGAACCAGGCCACCCCTACTCTGCTACCCAGGCCTGCCACCGCCCACACCTGCTGGTTGAGGAGGAACCGAATCCCAGAAGTGATGAACGTGGAGAAAATGTTATACAACCTCCTGCAAGGAGAGGAGAGCCTAGGTTAGCCCTGCCCCGACCACAAGCCAGGCCCAGGAGAAATGACAGTGCCCAAAAGGAACAGGTACAACAGGGTCTCCTTGGTTCCAGCCAGCTCCTCAATAGAATTCTCCAGAACCCAAGCCCCAGCCCCTAACCCTCAAGTCTCACCAGACCCCTGACCCTCCCCTGCCAACCACCTCACATTCTCAAGCCTCTCAGAGACCCTCACATCTATTATATACCCGAGATGCCCTCCCTAGTGTTTCTGCCCTCTGTGGACTCCTGACTGGGTCCAGATACCGCCTCTTCCAGGCAGGCTCCTCAGATCACCCCCCACCTAAATCTCACCACCCTGAACGCTACCTTGGTTCTACTTCTTGGTCCTCACGACACTGTTTTAATCCTTCTAGCCAAGCTCTGAATGCTTTCTAAATTAAACCTTTAGGGCCAGGGACATGCTACACTTGTTGAGCATACAAAACCTGACAGTGTGCAAACACTGGATGACAAATCTACCAGGTTTATAATTCAAACAACCAGCACCAAGGATCCAGGGTCTAGCATCTTATTTTTTTGTTATTGTAATGAGAATGCAATACAGGCCCAACAGTGCATGCTGAGCCTGTGAGTTTCAGGGTGTTTTTGGCTTAGTTTGACAGTTTCTCATTCTATAGCCCTGACATGACCTAGTCCAGGCTGGCCCTCCAACTCACAGAGACCCACCTGTCTGCCTCCTGAGTGTTGGAGTTTTAAAGGTGTATGCTTCCATGCCTGCCTCAAGCTTTATTTCTAAACTCAGGTACTGAGAAAAGAAGCCAAGGCCTCATGCGTACTAGACAGGCTCTCTACCACTGAGCAAGCTCCAGCCATGGACATACTCATGCTAACACTTAGACATTTAGCATATGCCAGGGACTGTCTAAAAATTCTATATCACACAGTGCTCACAAGGATCTGCTAAAATAGATTTCATTGTCTGAGGCTCTGAGCAGTGGTGACTTGCCCAAGTTCACACTGACTGGATGTGGTGGAACTAGGGTTTGGACATATTCAGTGAGACTCCTAAGTTTAGTGCTTTCCCTTTCTGCACCAGGAAATTGGACTATGGGGTTCAAAAGGTGTGTCCTGGGGCTGGGACTCACCTGAAGGTTCCCCCGAAGGCCATATTCATTTTAGACACAGAGGCCTCACAGGAGACATTGGATACTTTAATCCGACCAGTGGAATCCTGGGAGAGCTGCAGACCTGTTTGGATGGACACACCCTCGGCCGAGGCATTGATATAGCCTCCATCATAGCTGTGAAAGGCGGGTTCATATTTACCCCAGTGGGAGATTAACTGAGGTTTCTACCCCTCTCTTTGCCCCATACAACATGTTACTTTTTTTTTCAAGTGTATACAAAATGTTTGTGATTATATTCACCCCCCCCCGTTGCCCTCTCATGCTCTTCCGTGCCTGAACCCTTCTTCCCAATATGACCCACCCTGACTTTTAATTTGCTTGTTTAAAAAAAAAAAAAAAACAATACAAGGAGTTTAATTAGCCTTGTTTGTCCAACCATGGGTGTGAAGTTATGACGTGGAGAACGGGCCAAGTACCACTTTAGAAAAATGACTCCCCCTCCCTCACAGCCGTTCACTGCCTCTAGCTCCTCAGCTCGGGGTGGAGACTCATAAACCCTCCTGAAACCTCTTCTTGACCTTTGCCAGACAGTCTTCCAAACCCTCCTCTTGAACGGAGAAACTGAAGCCTGGGAAGGCTAAAGGACGTGGGCCCCAGCCACAGCCCCACCCCTGAGGGTTCAGGGTCCTCACAAGAACCAGTAGAGTAGCTGCCTCCGGAAGTGCAGCCCCAAGGATGCGTTGGAGATGTTCAGCCACAGGTCCTGGTCCGGCTGGAAGTGGAGCTCTGACGATATCAACTGCAGCTGTGTGACCTTCACACTGCAGAGGGCAGGGGGCAGGGTCAATGTGGGAACCAAGGGGGACTGAGTCACCCGGCCACAGGGACCCATTCCTCCTCCTCTAACTGCAAGCTGGGCAAGCCTGGGCAATGTAGGTGTATAGGATGGAGCTTTCCCTTGCCCTCAAGAGCCCAACCTGGCTTGGGTAACTCAAGAGATTCACTCTCTGGACCCAGAAGTTAAATATTGCCTTCCTAATTTATTTTTTAAAATGTATTTAATATTTAAAAGACAAGGAATTACTTGGCATGGTGGCACACACACACACCTTTAACCCCAGCACTCAGGAGGCAGAGGTAGCCTCCTGATTTCTGGGTGAGTTCCAAGACAGCCAGCACTATACACAGAGGAAATCCTGTCTCAAAACAAAGCAAGATGAAAGACAGGGAGTGTCCACTTGTTATTCAGACTGATCTTGAATTTGTGAGCTCGAGTGATTTTTTTGCAGGAATCTCATATGTATTTATATTATATTTTAGACACACATAAAAGCTGGGTATAGTTTCATATATATATGAATTAAATATATATTTAATATATATATATATATACTAGTTCAGACGTCTGACCACAGCAAACAGACCACTCCAGACCACATGATTCCAAGGGGGAGGTTTATTCAGGAGATAGGGCAAAGGTGAGGGGAAGAAGATGGAAGAAGAAGAGGGAAGAAGAGGAAGAAGAGAAGTAGAGCCTGGCCATGACCACATGGAAAGAGAGGAAGGGGGGAGGGGACAGAGAGGCAAGAGGGTAGGAGGGTAAGAGATTAAGAGAGTAAGAGAGAGATTAAGAGTAAGAGAGTGGCCGGGCGGTGGTGGCGCGGTGGTGGCGCACGCCTTTAACCCCAGCACTTGGGAGGCAGAGGCAGGCGGATTTCTGAGTTCGAGGCTAGCCTGATCTACAGAGTGAGTTCCAGGACAGCCAGGGCTACACAGAGAAACCCTGTCTCGAAAAACAAAAAACAAAACAAAAACAAAACAAAAAAAAGAGTAAGAGAGTGAGGAGGGGGCAAACAGCTCCTTTTATAGTGGACCAGGCCTACCTGGCTGTTACCAGGTAACTGTGGAGGTGGAGTTTAGACAGAATACTAACACATATACATATACATACACATACACATACACATACACATACACACACACACACACACACACACACACACACACATATATATCTTTAATCCTAGCATTCAGGAGGTAGAAGCCAACCAGTCTCTGGGTTGAAGTCCAGCCTGGTTTACAAAATGAATTCTGGCCAGTCAGAGCTGGCTGAATCTTGGCCATAATAAAATCCTGCCTCAAGAATAAATAAATAGGGTCTGGAAAGATGGCTCAGTGGTTAAGAGCATTGGCTGCTCTTCAAAGGGACCCTGGTTCAATTCCCAGCACCCACAAGGCATCTCACATCTGTCTGTAATATAGTTCCAAGGGGCTCCGACACCCTCACACAGACATACACGAAGACAAAACACCAATGCACACACATTAAAAGTAGATAAAATCCTAAAAATAAATAAGTAAAAACTCTATGGTCTTGCTCGCACCCCATGCTCTGCCCACACTGTGTTTGCTAGACCTGTTTTCATCTTTTTGTTTTTTGTTTTGTTGTTGTTTTGAATTCCAGTTTGGCCTTTAACTTGAGATCCTGTCCCAGTCTCCTGAATGCTCGATCGCAGGAGTGTGCCAGGCTCAGCTTTCCATCCGGTCCTCTAACTTTTCCTCCATCACTTTAACTCACCCCTCCTGTCTCCCATCTTAGGCCTCTCCCTTTTTGGCGCCACTCTATGGCTAGACACCACCCTCACCTACAGGTAAATTCTTCCAGCGTACCTCCGCGGAGTTCTTTGGTCCAAGCTTCAATTCTACTGGTTCGTATTCTTGGGCCCGCCTACCTCCAGTCTTTTTACCTAGTAGCCTCATTTAATTGGCCACACCCAGATCCTCCCATACCTTTGGGACCCCGCCCCCAGGCCCTACTTACTCGGAGATGTTGTAGTAGAAGTGGCCCTTTGCGCCTTGCACATCTGGGATAGTGATGGTCTCCAGCTCTTGCTCCAGAAAGCGCAACCCCTCCTGCTTCACTGAGGTAGCACGGAGATACTCAGGTCCCACGCCCGTGGCCAGGGCACCCTACCCGGTCCACGTCTCCCGCCCCGCGCCTTACCCAGCTCCAGGGCCGCGGAGGTGATGCGGATCTTGCAGCCCGGGAGCTCAGCGTAGGCACCTGTCAGGAGCGCTAGGAAGAGGGCCTGGAGCAGAGCCATGGCGACCAAGCCTGGGGGCAGGGTGAGGTCGGGTAGCAGGTGTCATCTGGGAGGCTCAAAACCCCACTCTTTGGACGTGCAGCTAGGACGGGGTGCTGGCCCAGACCGTTACTTCCCATAAAACTGTTTAGGGCACTCCGAACCAATCATCTTGTATCTGTTTGCCTGATGCAAAACCGAGGTTCCGAAGCACGAGAAGACGCGCTTTGCCTCCAAAGGATTTGGAGCTCGGTTCCCCCCCGAGCAACTGCCGCGTGACGGGTTTGGATCTCAGGAGGATGAGCCCCCCATCCCCCACCACCACTTTCCCTTTTCCTTCAGAGGAGGGCGTGTACTGGCTTGTACGTCGGTATGGCGACGACCACAAGAGCATTCCTACTGAGTGGTTTGAGGTCTCCCAGGCCGCGCGCCCGGGTGGCTCCGCTGAGCGCTGTCCCCTGGGTCCCCCGGCCCCCCCTAGCTCCTAAGTCTCGGCTATAAGGCATTCAGTCTGGTGCCCCATCCCAGCGCCCTCCTTCATCCACTCTCTTCCTCACCTGGATTTAGTGAGCCACAGGGCTCAGGAGGGTCTGGGGATGCGATGGGGACGCGCCCCAACTCACTTAGCAGCGCGGTCACGTGGGGCGACAGGCGGCGCGGGGGATCCGGGCGGCGGGGTCTGGCGGGTAGCGCGGGTCCAGCAGTCTTTATAAGTCTGGGCCTCCGACCCCCCTCCTCGCCGCTCTTCTCCCCTCCTCCTGGGGCCTGGGAGGGGACGGGGCGGGACGCTGGAAGTCGGGAGGGTGGAGAGGGCAGTACCGAGCCTGTGACATGCCTGGCTGTTGTCTGGACAAGTAGGGGGACTCGCTCCTAAAAGAGCGGGGAAAGTGAAGAAAGCGGCTAGCCAAGCCACCGCTGTCAGATTCCAGTCACACAGCTCTTCCTGCGCGCTCTTCAACAAACGTCTTCCCGCGGATGCCGAGCCTCAGTTTCCTCATCCAGCACCGAGTGCCTCCTTCTGGGAGCTCCCACACAAGGCCAGCAGAAGCCAGTACCCAAGCCTTATTTCCCTTCTTTTCTCTCACAACCATCTCCCGCTGGCTTTCTTATGAGGCCCCAACCTACTTGAGGATTTTAGGACCCCAGGGACCTCCCCCTAGTGGAGAAGCATTCATCCCAGAGGGAGATTTGGCCTTCCTGAGAGACTGAATTCTTCAGTGAAGCCTCGGGGCTGGCTGCTCTGCACGGTGCCCCTCACCCCATGCACCGCACAGCTCCGAGCACCGCAACAGAAAACCAACAGTAGAAGCTGGCTATCTTTCTGTAGCCATGCGGGCGAAATAGAAAGGGGAAACTGATGAAGATGTTTACTGAGCATATACTTAACACTCAGCACTCCGCCAGCTCAGCTGACCCGATAGTCTTGTTTTGTCCAGGACCTTCCTGGATTCAGAGCTGCGCGGGAATCCACTCAGTCCCAGGAGAACCAGAATGGCTAATCACTCTAGATCTGCTTTTACCTTCTTGTAGTCTGTGAGGCTGCCTCTCTTAGGAATTCTCTCTGGCAAGAAACTGGAGGTTGAGACAGTTCTGTCACTGTTACTGGAGCGTTTGCTCCTAAACGGTGTGAGGCAGCGTCAGTAGCCTAGGAAGATGCCTAGACTCCCCTCTGAGAGACCGGCGCTTACATCCTAGGACGTCAGTCCTTAGAACCCTTATTGAATCACCCAGATGGTTTTCTCTTTCTAAAACTTACCTAAAATGGTATATATTAAAGGTTTGGGGAAGGGCGTGATTTTTTTTTTTTTTTTTTTGGTTTGATTGATTGGTTTTGGTTTGTTTTTGTGGGGGAGGAAGGGCTGAGATAGGTTCTCATGTAGCCCAGGTTGGCCCTGAATTCTCTGAGAAGCAGAGGCTGATGGATCTCAGTGGGTTCTGAGGCCAGCCTAGTCTACAGAGGGAGTTCCAGGACAGCCAGGGTTGTTACGCAGAGAAACAGTCGCAAAAAAAAAAAAAAAACAAAACAAAGCACACAGCATACAAGAAGAGGAGCAGCAGCAGCAGCAGCAAACCTGGAGGCTGGCTGGCTTGCAACTCAGTGCTGGGAAGCACTACTTTACCCTGCTTGCCTGCCCTTCATCCTGCCTCTGCACGCTGGCCTTTCTAGTCCTTTGGGCATCCCCCTTTTTCTTCCTCAGTCTTTGCATTTGCTGTTCTCTCTACCTAGAATGCTCTTCCACCTTCCTAAGGTTGGCCCCTGTCATTCTGTATTCTGTCCTCTGGTTAAATGGGGCCATTTTTCAGCAACCTTCCTTCCTTGCTGACTTAGCACTTTCTCCCAACCACACAGCCCAGTTCTCTCAATAGTAACCCTGGCTGGCCTGGAACTCCCCAAAATAATACAATAATATATGTGTGTGTGTGTGTGTGTGTGTGTGTGTGTGTGTGTGTGTGTGTGTGTATGATATTATACGTTATATATATTGTATAAAATATTATATATATTATATATATGTGTTTATTTTCTTTCTTTTTTACATCCTGATCAGTTTCCCCTCCTTCCTCTCCTCCCAGTTTCTCCTCCCACCTCCCCTCTGTCCACCCCCCACCCACTCCTCCATTTCCCTTCAGAAAGGGGCAGGCCTCCCAGGATGAGCAACCAACCATGGCATATCAAGTTGCATAAGACTAGGTGCCTCCCTCTTGTATTGAAGCTCTACAGTGCAAACCAGTAGAAGGAAAGGGTCCCTAAAGCCGGCAAGAGTCAGAGACTCTTACCCCCACTGTTAGGAGTCCCACAAGAACACCAAGCTACCTAACTGTAACATATATGGAGAGGACCTAGGTCAGAGCCATACAGGTTCCCTGTTGTCAGCTCAGCCTCTGGGAGCCCCTATGAGCACAGCTTAATTGATTTGACTCTGTGGGCTTTCTTGTGGTGTCCTTGAATTCTCTGGCTCCTACAATCCTTTCTCCCCTCTTCCGTAGGACTCCCCAAGGTCCACCTAATGTTTGGCTGTGGGTCTCCGCATCCGTTTCCATTGGTTTCTGGATGAAGCGGCTCTGATGATGATTGAGAAAGATGCCAGTCAATGAGTATAGCAGAACATCATTAGAAGTCATTGTCTATTCTCTGCCTTTAGGCTGTCTGGTTCCTGGCTTCCAGGCACTGTTCCGAGTCAGCTTTCTCTCAAGCCGCACCAGTCATTGCTTGGCCACTCCTACAATTTCTGTGCCACCTTTACCCCAGTACATCTTGTAGACAGGACAAATTGTAGGTCAAAGTTTTTGTGGCTGGGTTGCTGTCCCAGTCCCTCCACTGGAAGTCTTGCTTGGTTGTAGGACATGGCCAGTTCAGGCCTCATATCACCCATTGCTAGGAGTCACCCTCAGAGATTCCTGAGAGTTTACATCGAACTAGCTTTCTAGCTTGTTCCAGAGACTCCACCCCATCACAGTTCTCCCTACATGCTCCACCCCCACCAGATCCTTCCTGTTCCTGTACCCACCCCCACCCAGACACTCCCACCCAGATACACTCACCTCCACCCACCCCCAAAGTCAATTCTATTTCCTTCTCACAGGGAGATTCACCCGTGCCCTCCCCAACCCCTCTTTGTTACTCAGTGTGTCTGGTCTATAGATTGTAACATAGTTGTTCTTTATAGCTAATATCTATTTATAAGGGAGTATATACCATGTTTGCTTTTCTGGGTCTGAGTTACTTCACTCAGGATGATTTTTTTTTCTACTTCTATCCATTTGCCTACAAATTTCATGGTGGCGTTGTTTTTAACAGCTGAGTAGGACTCCATTGTGTAAATGTGCCATGTTTTCTGTATCCATTCTTTGGTTGGGGACACCTAGGCTGGAAGTCACTATTATAACCCAAGCACAGGTGTGACCTGGCAGGGATAGGAGAAGATGCCTTCCCTCAGCCAGACTCCAGGAGCTTGCAGGCTTAGCTTCTCCTTTCGTTTGTGTGGATTTCCCCTTTCCTCACACTGTGCTGTGGTCTCACCCCTCAGTGACGCTGGCAGAATGCAGCCCAGGGAGGACTTTGGCAAGCTCCCTGAGTGTCAGAATTTGCCTTGTGTGATGGAGAGGTGAGCTCCTGCCAAAGCCCTTTATGTTTGCCCATGGCCCTGAGGAAACGGGAGACCTCCTGGAACTCAAAGGAAATCCTCTGTGCATCCAGACCAGCCATGTCACTAATACCAGCCTAGCCCATTAGTCAAGTGCTCTGTACATAGATCTGGTGCAAGTTTTTTGCTATAGCTTGTCATCCAATTTTTCTGGGAGAGGGCTAGAGGGAACATATTTTAGGCTTTCCTGGGCTCTACTGCTGCAGCAGGAACAGACATGACCAGCCTATTAGTGGATAGGCTGCCTCCTGGATGGGGCACATTGTCCTAGAGGAAATAGCAAATCTGATTGTGAGCCTCTGTTTCCACATCTGCAAAATGAGAGTAATTAAGCAGCAGTGAGGGCTTATACAATAAAGTATACAAAGTTACAAAAAGTATACAATGTATATAAAGTATACAACGTGTTACCAAAAAGTATACAATGTATATAAAGTATACAAAGTGTTAC
>JANHMN010000002.1:225265797-225302075 GCA_030674055.1 Rhabdomys pumilio
ACAATGTATATAAAGTATACAAAGTGTTACCAAAAAGTATACAATGTGTATAAAGTATACAAAGTACATATATGCTAGAGAAGTCAATAGATAGAGTTGATAATTACTATTTAGTTGTTTGACAGACTGCACTGAGAATGTTCATTCACAGGACACAACTTTCACAGGGTCTCCTAGAACACAGACATCATTACTTCCAACCAGGTTAGGAATTAGCTCAACCCAGTGTGATCCAGAGCCCACCCTCACTCAGGCTGTTGGTCTTCTCTTTTTGTTCTTTTTTGTGTTGGTGGATGGAACTCAGGCCCTTGCACATGCTAGGCAAGCCCTGAACTCCTGAGTTACAGCTCCGGCCTTCTTAAAAAAAAAAATTAGTTTTTTATTGGGGAAGGGCAGTACGTGTCACAGTAAGCATGTGGAGGCTGGAGGACCACTTGATTGAATGAGCCCCTTTTCCCCTTCCAATGTGTGGTCCCAGGGATTGAACTCAGGACTTCAGGCTTGGCCGCAGTATCTTTACCCATGGAGACAGGCCACTGGCCTCCCCAGCCCCTCTTCCTACTTTTTATTTTGAGATGGAGTCTTACTAAGTTTTCCAGGTTGACCTTGCTCTTAACTCTGCAATGCATTCAGGCCCTGAGTTTGTGATTCTCCTGCTTTGGCCCCTTGAGTAGCTAGGATGACTGGAAAGGGCCATTATGCCCATCTTAGTGTCTCTCTCTGTGAAACAGATTGAGTGACTAAAGTACAACTGGATGAAATATCTGATCCAAGCAAACAAACAGAAGTGCTGCTGGCCACGGGATGCCAAGCTGGATTGCTGCCCAAGATGTCAGCATATATAGTCTTCGCCTGACACCGTCTTCCTTTCATCTCCAGCTGTGTTTTCTTTGGATCCCAGCCCAGCTTGGGGAAGCTGAATCAGCCATCTTCCCCTCCTGCCCACCCCCACTCCAGTGCCCACCCAAGTTGCTCCTCGGAACACTTCCCCCATCCACAGAGCTGCAGCTCACGTGCCTGTGTGGGTCATCATAGGCGGGCCTGGGAGCACATGACAGGAGACCTGGGGTGAGGGACATAAGAAAGGGCAGCTGTCTGACCATAAAGACCATGATTACATCTGTTTCCAGAATGCAGCGAATCAAACAGTCCCCTCAGAGCCTGGACATTCACCAAATAGGGAAAAGGGAAATACAGGCTGGGTCTTTCTGAGTTCAGACGGGAAGAACTGTTGGCTGCCTCTCCAAGATTACTAATGTTTGAAGATAGAGTCTTCTCTGTTCCTCTTTTCTTTTCCATTTCCTCCTTGAAAACCAGTTCCTTTTTCTGCGGAAGAGCCATCTGCCTGGTCCCAGGTGGCCTTTCCAGGTTCGAAACTAGCAGGTTTCAAAGTTTCATTCAAGGTGCTATCTCCTCAGGTTCTACTTAGGGTCATTGTACTCACTGACCTGGGCCTCGCTGTCATGACCCTGATGTGACATGGGCCTTGAACAGCCTCTGACTTCCTTATTTATTACCATTGCTGTTTTCTTGTGGTGGCACTGGGCCTGGTCTGTACTAGGAGAGTGCTCTGCTCTGCTTTGATCCCCAGCTCGTCTTCCTCTCCTTGTTATTTATTTGTTTATTTGTTTTTGTTTGTTTGTTTGTTTATTTAATGAGTGTGTGAAGGTTTTGCCTGCATGTATATATGTGCACCAATTACATGACTGGTGTCCAGAGAGATCAGAAGAGAGCAATGAATCCCCTGAAACCAGAGTTACAGACAGTTGTGAGCTGTTGAGTGGGTGCTGGGAATTGAACCCGGATCCTCTGGGAGAGCAGCCAGAGCTCTTAACTACTGAGACATCTCTCCAACCCCTTATTCATTTGTCTTTGAGACAGGATCTCTCTGCGTAGCCATGGCTAACCTGAAACCTGCTTTGAAGACCAAGCTGATTTTAAACTCCACAGAGATCTGTGTTCGATAGATAGCCTGTCTCTGCCTCCCAGCACTGAGATTAAAGGTGGGGTAGCCTGCCACCCTGATAGGTCCTTCCTTCTTTGTGTGTGTGTGTGTGTGTGTGTGTGTGTGTGTGTGTGTGTGTGTGTGTGTGTAAGAGGTAAGAAAGGGATGGATTAGTAGCGTCATTGTGCCCATCTTAATGTCTCTCTGTGAAATAGACTGAGTGACTGAAGTACAACTGGAAGAAATATCTGATCCAAGCAAATAAACAGAAGCCGACGTGTGGGTTATCATCCTTGCAGCCATCTTGAGCCATATACCCTGACAAGAGACTTGATTACAATAGCCTACAATAGCTGAGCACACTCTGATAACATCTTGTTTTAGATACCCAGGATTTTCCCTTGGGTGTGTGAGACTTAAAGGTGTATGACTTAAGGGTGTGACTTAGAGATCAGATTTAGAGACAAGACCTAAGGGCATGACTTAAAGGTGTGACTTAAGGGTGTGACTTAGAAGTGAGACATATAAAAGGCGAGAGTGAGACAGAAGAAAGTAGTAGGCATTAGACACTCGAGACTTAGACATTAGACACTTGGAGTAGGCACTTGAGACTCTAGACAGACAACAGAGGATTAGGCACTTAGCACTTGGAGAAAGAACTTGGAACTGGAAAAGAGACTAGCAACTGGAACTAGAATTAGGTGCTAGGAACTAGGGACTAGAACTAGGGACTTGGAGAGAAGAAGAGAGACTGAAGAATAAACGGGATTGAATCACACAATGTCTGGTCTCCATTCCACGAGTCCGTGCTCACTCTCTTGCTGAACCCTGACCCTCAGACAGGAGCAGCTTGGGGCAGTGTGGCAGGCTCTAACAATTTAGTCCCCAAGGCTTTTGGCAGTGCGGGTTCCAACATTGATAGAGCGGTTCTCGACATTTTTGGTGCCCAATGTGGGGCAGCTCAGGCCACAACACCGCTGTCTTCTGGATATACACACACACACACACACACACACATGTGTGTGTGTGTGTGTGTGTGTGTACATATATGTATGAGTGAGACAGAGGTAATCAGACAGACAGACAGACAGACAGACAAATAGACAGCAAGCAAGCATGTGAGTGTGCCTGTGGATGCCAGAGATCAGCTTCAGGTTTCCTGTATCAGGTCAACCTTACTTTTTCTGCTTTTCTCTCTGAGACAAGGTCTCTCACTTGGCCAGGGTCTCACTAACCGCGCCTAGACTGTGAGCAAGCCTCAAGATTTCTGCAGTGCCCCCTTCTCCAGGACAAGGTTTTTATTATTATTATTATTATTATTATTATTATTATTATTATTATTACCACACCACCCAGAGTTTTCCAAGGTGTTCTGGGTCCAACCTGAGGGCCTCGTGCTTTTCCAGCAAGCTCTTTAGGACTTGAGCTGCTATGTGGCCCTCATTCCTTTCCCTTTTCCTCTTTCTGTGACAACGACTCACAGGAGCCTCCGCCCTCTTGCTCTCCCTGCTTCTAGGTCTCTTGACTCTCTGGGCTTCAAAACACTTTCCAGCCCCAAACTGTTAGAAGTGGGTGGGGCATCTGAAGCAGGGTTGTCTAGGGAATAAGATACCAAAACTACCAGAGGAAGGGGTGGCAGAGGGACTACTGGAGGTTTCCAGGATGTTCTAATTTTAACATCTCTGGAGCCGGAAGACTAGGACTTCTTCATCTAACAAAGACTCCAACTCACATCTTCCTCCTCCCTTCCCCATTGATTCAGCTCTAAGTTGTTATCACCCCTACCTGACTGACTAGTACCCTACTCTGCCTCTCTCCTCTCTCCCCTCTCTGTCTCCCTGTCTCTCTCTCTCTCTCTCTCTCTCTCTCTTTGTTTGCTTGTTTGTTTTGTTGTTTTGTTTTTTGAAACAGGGTTTCTCTGTTGGCCTTAGCCATCCTGAAACTTACTCTGTAGACCAGGCTAGCCTCTAACTCAGAGATCCACCTGCCTCTACCTCCCCAATATTGGGATTAAAGGTGTGCACCACCACTGCCCAGCTAAGCCTGGGCTTTTTCAGTTGTTTTCATTAAAAATTAAAATAGACTCAGGCAGTAGTAGTGCACACACACCTTCAATGCCAGCACTCAGGAGGGAAAAACAAACAGATCTTTGTGTTCCATGAAAACCTGGTCTACACCAAAATATTCTGTCTTGAAACAAACGAACAATCCCACGAAGGAACAAAAATTAAAAACAGAATAAATAAACTGGAAGAGGAAAACAGGGGTGCTCAGCATAGTGGCGCACACCTTTAATCCCAGCACTCGGGAGGCAGAGGCAGACGGATTTCTGAGTTCAAGGCCAGCCTGGTCTACAGAGCGAGTTCCAGGACAGCCAGAGGGACACAAATAAACCGTTTCAAAATGAGAAGGAAAGAAAGAAAGAAAGAAAGAAAGAAAGAAAGAAAGAGAGAAAGAAGAAAGGAAGAAAAAATGCTCAAAGTCAGGCTAGCTTAAAAAACGGTGGGAGGGATTAGAAACCACACACAAAGGCACACACACACAAAGATACACATACATGCATGCACACACAGACACACAGAGAGACACATGAACACATGACTCTAAGGGACGTAGCTCCTCCTGTAATTCCATCAATCTGCCACTATTTAGATCACACAGGAGCTTGAGGAGTCTCAGGCTTTGTGTGCCTTTCCCCTTCCTCACAGAGCTGTACTCTCATGTGCCATTCCCTTGAGAGAGTCCCCTGCCACCATCTAACATCTAGGTCATTGGGTTTGCTTAATTTCTTTCCTTTTTTTTTTCTTTCTTTTTCTTCCTTCTTTTTTGTTGTTGTTGTTGTTTGTTTGTTTTTGTTTTTTGTTTTTTGTTTTTTGAAGACAGGGTTTCTCTGTGTAGCCCTGGCTGTCCTGGAACTCACTCTGTAGACCAGGCTAGCTTCGAACTCAGAAATCCGCCTGCCTCTGCCTCCCAAGTGCTGGGCTTAAAGGCGTGCGCCACCACCACCCGGCTTCTTCCTTCTTCTCTTTTTTTGAGTTAGTCTTATTTGACCCAGACTTGAACTCACTGTGTAGCTACAGATGACTCTGAACTTCTTCCTGCCCCCACCATCCCCTCCCAACCACTATGGTCACAGGGGTGGGTGCTACCACACCCAGTTGTTTTCTTGGTCCTTTTACATCTGGTGTCTTCCAGCCTACTTCAAGCTCCACCTCAGGGCTGGGCTAGTATTCATGTTTACACTAACTTCATAAACATTTGTTTAATTCAAGGATGGGTGGATGTTACCATGTGTGACCCCCTCAAAGGGAGGAGATTCCGTGGCCACATGGTGACAGATTCTGTGGCCACATGGTGGCACGGCCCTGTGGGCCCTGGCCTAATTCCCCCCTGCTGAGCCTCTAAGCTCTTTTCTGCTTCAAGCTGGCACCGTCTGTCCTTCACATTTCTTTGGGGTTATGTGGAGCTGGCCTGCAGCCAGGAATGCCATACTTCACTAGTCTCTTCTGAGGCTCTGCAGATCCCTATGGTCATGGGAGGTGCCCCCTTGGGATCTCAGTTGTCTGTGCAGACATCTGCACTTCTAGATTCAACCCACTCTCATGCCTTTCCACATCTAGGCTGCCCTGGAGCAGCACCGTGAGTGTCTTTGTATCCTGGTGTTGGAGAAGCTACTGGCCATCTTGAACTCTCCCACTGTCTCCTAAGGCAGAACTTCAGCTCCGAGGCTAGACCAACTTTGATCCCAAACAATTTGTAATGGGGCAGCTTTTCTTTCTTTATAAAGATTTCTTATTTATGTGTATATATGTATCTGTATGTATAGCCTCATGTGAGTACAATACCTGTGGTGGTCAGAAGAGGGCAGCAGACACCCTGTACTGTGGAGTTATAGGTTATAGGTGACTGAGCTTCCGAACATGAGTTCCAGGGACCAAACATCTGTCCCCTGAAAGAATAGTGCATGCTCTTAACCAGAGCCATCTTCATCTTTCCAGATCCAATAGTAGCCTCCCTCTCTCTCTCTCTCTCTCTCTCTCTCTCTCTCTCTCTCTCTCTCGATCTCTCTCTCTCTCTTCTTCCCTTCCCCCCTCTCTATCCTTTCTTTTATTTTTCAAAAGAAACAGCCAATTAACTGTTCTTTAGTGTCATTATGTGTGTGCCATGTTGAGGACATGGGTATGCTGGGCCATGCATGTGAAGGTCAGAGGGGTCTCTTCCACCTTTGTGCGGGTCCCAGGGATTGGATCTGCTCATCAGGTTTGTGTAACAAGCACTTTGACCTGCCATCTCAATGTCTTGTTTGTTTGTTTGTTTGTTTGTTTTTCAAGACAGGGTTTCTCTGTGTAGCCCTGGCTGTCCTGGAACTCACTCTGTAGACCAGGCTGGCCTCGAACTCAGAAATCCGCCTGCTTCTGCCTCCCAAATGCTGGGATTAAAGGCGTGTGCCATCACCACCCGGCTCTCAATGCCTTTTAAACTAGATAGATTTTTTTTTTTTTTTTAAGTTCAGTGTGGGTGGCTCGAACTTGTAACCTCAGCATTTGGGAGGCTGAGGCTGAAGGATGGCTGTGAGTTCCACATGGCCTACATAATGAGACCTTGCCTCACAATAAATAAATAAATAAATAAATAAATAGCCTGGCAGTGATGGCACACTCCTTTTACCTCAACACTTGGAAGTCAGAGGCATGCAGATCTCTGAGTTTGAGGCCAACCTGGTCTGCAGAGTGAATTCCAGGACAGCCAGGGCTACACAGAGAAACATCATCTTGAGAGAAGAAGAAAAAGAGGAGGAGGAAGAGGGAGAGGAAAAGGAAGAGGAGGAAGACAAACAGGGTCTGGAGATGTAGCTCAGGGTGAGGAGTGCTCAGCAAAGCCATAGCTTTGCTCCTCAGTGACACAGTACACACATCTGTAATCTCAGGAGACTGGAGATAGAGGCTGGAAAATCAGAAGTTCGAAGTCACCCTTGGCTACATAGTGATTTTGAGGCCAGGCTGGCTTTCATGACACCCTGTCTCAAACAACAAAAAAATAAAAAATGACCAAAACTAAACATAAGAAAAGAAGGAAGGGATAAGGTAGACAAATTTATCCCAAACGATGACCAAAATTCTGTCTTTACTGGATGAGGATAGATGTGGGCATTTACTTGAAATGTTCTTAAATAATCAGCTGGCCTTGAAATCATCTTGTAATCAGGGATGTCCTTGAACTTCTGATTCTCCTGCCTTCAACTCTGGAATTAAAG
Source organism: Rhabdomys pumilio (assembly GCA_030674055.1). Lineage (NCBI taxonomy): Eukaryota > Metazoa > Chordata > Mammalia > Rodentia > Muridae > Rhabdomys > Rhabdomys pumilio. The sequence continues at coordinate 225,272,997 of JANHMN010000002.1, forward strand.
GTGTATTTCCTACACAGAGACTCATTCTTAGGCACTGCTTAGCAACAAAAGGAACTGTGTGCTCACACAAACACTTGTGTGTGAACATTCTCTCTCTTTTTTTTTTTTTGTTTTTTTCGAGACAGGGTTTCTCTGTGTAGCCCTGGCTGTCCTGGAACTCACTCTGTAGACCAGGCTGGCCTCGAACTCAGAAATCTGCCTGCCTCTGCCTCCCAAGTGCTGGGATTAAAGACGTGTGCCACCGCTGCCCGGCGTGTGTGAACATTCTCAGCTGCAGTCATTACCCCAAAGTGGGGCACCTGGGTGTGATAGTACAAACCTGTGATCCCAGCACTTGGGAGGCAGATGTAAAAGGACTTAATGGTGGCCTGGTCTACCTGGGGCATTCAAGGGCAGCCAGGGCTACTCAGCAAGATCCTGTCTTGACCCAGCACTTGGGAGGCAGAGGCAGGTGGATTTCTGAGTTCGAGGCTGGCCTGGTCTAAAGAGTGAGTTCCAGGCAGCCAGGGCTATACAGAGAAACCCTGTCTTGAAAACAAACAACAAAAAACAAACAAACAAACAAAAATTGTCTTGAAGAAAGAGAGGAGAAGGGGAAGAAAATGAGGAAGCACGGTAGTTCTTTAGTTAGTTTTGGTCATGAAACACCATGACCAAAAAGCAAGTTGAGGAGGAGAGCGTTATTTATGCTTTCATATTACCATTCATCATCAAAGGAAGTCAGGACAGGAACTGAAACAGGAGACGGGAGCTGAAGCACAGGCTAGAGAGGGGCACCTCTTACTGCTGCTGACTGGCTTGCTCTATATGGCCTGCTGAGCTCAGTCTGCTTTCTTATAAGAACCCAGGACCACCAGCCTACGGTGGCATCACCCACAACGGGCTGGGCCTTCCCACATTAATCACTAAATACAGGATCCTTTCCCCTACTTCTGGAGACAGGGTTTCTTTGTGTATCCCGGCTATCCTGTAACTCACCTTGTATACCAGGCTGGCCTCGAACTCACAGATCCAATTGCCTCTGCCTCCCAAGTGCTGGGATTTAATGTGTGAGCCACCACAACCACCCCACATATCTGTAGGATTTTATGGAGGCATTTTCTCAGTTGGGGCTCCCTTTCTTTTGATGACTCTAACTTGTGTCAAGTTTATGTAAAACTAGCCAGTACAGTAGTATGTATACTCCTGTCATTTGGGAGGCTGAGGCAGGAGGATAAGAAAATCAAAAGTCAGATGCCTGTGGTGGTACTCAACTTTTTATAAGGGCACTAAGGAGACAGACAGGCAGATTTCTGTATGAGGCCAGCTTAGGGTACATAGTAAGTTTCAGGCCAGCCAGAGCAATATTGTGAGATCCTGTCTCAAAAAACAACAAGGGGTACACACACACACACACACACACACACACACACACACACGGACACTAACAGGGACATGGACACATAGGCACACAGATGAAGGAGAGCCTTTACATGTGTTGTGAGCACAGCAAGGAAGTCCTACAGACCTCCAGAGAAACCAGGAATGTTAAGTATTAAGTATTCAGGATTGTCTTTCCAATGGAAAAGTTGTAAAACCTGTTTTTACATCCAGAAATCTGGGAATTGGAAGTGATTAATAGCCTGGTAATCTGCATTACTTGGCGAGGTAGGCCAGACCAAGCCCCTACAACCAGGAGTGGAAGTGGCTAGTGATCTAAAGAACCCTTACAGCCAGGGGCTCCCAGAGCTTCCACAACCAGGACCAGAAATACCTAATAGTCCAAATGATACTTACATTCTCTGTATAGCCAGGAGTTCCCACAAGCTCCCCTCATCAGGACCAGAGGTGGCTAATAGCCCGAACAACCTCTACGCTATCTGTATGACCAAGACCAGACTGGACCCTTCCTTAGGCCCTTAAGCTAATACAGGTAGCCTATCTCTAGAACCCATTCTCTTGGAAGAAATAACATGTACCCTGAGTTCAGTTTCAATGTAATTATGATCTGTGTGCATCATGGTTTGTATTACATCAAGAACCTTTTATTTTCCTCTTCAAATTATACTGTATTCAAACATGTCGGGAATAAACTGCCTGGTGTCAGACTCTCTAGGTGTGATCCAAGTTGGTGAAGTCAATCTACCAAGCTTTCACCCTCTCTCCTGTGCAGTTTGTTTTTCTGTCTTACACCTGTAGTGTTCCCCCTTCAAGAGAGGACCCAGCAATGCCACAGCTTGGCATGTGCCCTAAAGGATTCCAAATCAGCATGTTGCAGAGAGACCAAACATCAATTCTTCATGGAGCTCTAGTCCCAAGAGCTAAGCTATGGGACTGTGCTCTAATTAGAGTCTCTGGGAAAAGAAGCTCCCATGGAGGAATTGCTACCATCAGACTGACCTGTGAGAATATCTGCCAGGCATTTTATGGATTGCTAATTGAGGCAGGAGGATGCCTACTCTGGGTGATGCCACCCCTGGGTAGGTGGTCCTGGGTTGATTAAGAAAGCAAGGTGGGGCTGGAGAGATGACTCAGTCATTGATGGTATTTGCTCTTCTGTAAGAGGACCTGGTTCAGTTCCCAGCACCCACATGGTGGCTAATGGCCATCTGTAACTGCAATGTCCCCTTCTGGCCTCTCAGGCACCAGGCACACATATGGGGCATATAAATAGCTGTAGGCAAAACATTCATAAAGTAAAATAATCTTGGGGTGGGGAGGGAGGAGAGAGCAAGAGTGCTAAGGGGTTGGGATTTAATTCAGTTGTAGAGTGTTGTCCAGCAAGCATGAAGCCCTGGGTTTAGTCCTCAGCCCCAGGAGCTGGGGTGCAAAAGCAGACTGAGCAGGCAGGAGAGCAAGGCAGAAGGCAAGGCTCCTGTGGTTCCTGCCTTCAGCTCCCATGGGGCTTCCCTCATGCTTTTGTCTGTGCTGTCTGTCACACCAACAGAAAAGTAAGTTAGGACAGGAACCAGTCTTTGGCATCTGTCAACAGAAGAAAGGATGGAGAAAACGGGCAGCTTGTAGAAGAATTTTAACTGGGAACATGGCTACTCTGGCATGCCTTTTATCCCAGGAGACTGAGGCAAGTAGATCTCTGAGTTCAAGGCCAGCCTAGTATAAAGCAATTTTCAGGTAAAGAAAAAAATAAGGTCTAGGCATAGTGGTACACGCCTTTAATCCCAAACAAGGAAGGTAAAGTTAGTTTGTAAACAGAAGAACCCAAGTTTGAAAGTAATGTCTAATTGAGTGGCAGACAAAGTGACAAATCAGAGAGAGATCTGACATAATAGGATCTGAGAGGGAAGGGAAGCTGCCAAAGGGAGCAGTACAGACCAAGGGAGAAGGAAACAGTTCTGCAGGAAAGTTTTACAGAGACGGGCTTAGGAAAACACAAGCTAGGGTTGGAGAGATGGTTCAGTGGTTGGGCACTGACTGCTCTTCCAGAGGTCCTGAGTTCAATTCCCAGCAACCACATGCTCTGATGCTCTCTTCTGACACGCAGGTGTACATGCGGCAGAGCACTCATATGCATAATTTAAATACAAATTGAAAAAGAATCCTCCAGTCTGATGAAAAAGAGAGAACAAGCTAGACACAGGTGAAGACAGAATGAGCCAGAGAACGAGAAGGAGCCAGAAGATTAGAACACATTGCCAAAGTTAATATGAGGCCAAGCCAAGGAATTCAGGAGAGGGAGGCCAAGGGAGAGAAGCCAGATTGAATCAGTCACCTTGGAGAGGAGTCAGCTGCCAGAGCTCAGACAGAAAAGGGTGAGTTTATTCAGCGGTAAGTCTTAGAGGCTGAAAACATTCTAGGCCTAGATAAGGTTGTACAGAGGCTGGAAGCTTCCAGGACCAGGCCTAGGTTAGCAGGCTGAGGCAGTAAGCCTCTGAGATGACAATTACACCAGGGGAATAAAAGTTACTTTTACAGCAGTTCATGATTGGGTGTCCTCTTTTGAAGAAGTCTGGAATTTAAATCTGCAGACTCAGCACCTCTGGGTGTAAACATGTTGACTATTGACTGCAGTAGAAAAATGGGCATTGTAAGGGATATATATATATATATATAGTGGAGGGTGGAGGATTGCCACCGTTGTTCTCCAGGAATCTGGAACAGCATTGCAAATCAAGGCCCTGGTAAGGCCTGCACCCTTCCCATGTCTGTTTTGTGCTAAGACTGGCCTGTTCCCTAAGCCTACCATCCATCCCCTGCCATGCCCTCCCAGCCCTGTTACAGGCTATCCCCTTTCCTTGGTTACCTGGAGAACTTCTCCATTGTCATCTCCTTCAAAGGCTCTGGGCATACTCACTGGGCTGGTATTCCCTTGCAACCGTATCTCCCTGCACAGAGGGACTGTTTATGTACCTGCTTCCCCCACAACTCTGTGGGGGCTCCCTGAACACAAAGCCTGTCTGTTTACTGCTTCTTTCCAAGGCCCTAGTACAAGTGTCAACACACATCCTGCCTAGCCAAAGGAAGAAATAGAAGGGACCCTCCCACCACATCACACAGGGGCCAGGAAGACCCAAGGAGACATGCCTTTCTCTGATCTATTCTTGGCTAAAAGGGTTTCTCTTTATGTGATCCCAGAATGGCCAGGGAGACACTCCCTTTAGTAACCTCACTCCAGGGCAGAAGTCTGCCCTCCACTTGCTTTGGAAACTGCCTTAGTGTAATCGAAACCACAGAACAGGGTCCCAGGGCAGCTGCAGCCATTCCAGGATCCTGCTGGGGCCTCCCTCCCACCATTATTGCCAGGAGTGGGAGGCAGGGTGAGATCTTGTTCCCTCGCAGGGGCTCTTGCTGCAGTGACAGAGAACAAGACTGAAGTGCATGAGAACCTGAGCGAGTATGGCTTCTTTCCTAGAAACTGTGTTCTATTTTCCTGCATGTGTGGTCCATGCACAGAGGGAGGAAGACAATTTTGTCAAGCCAGTTCTCTCCTTCCACCTTTTCCATGGGCTCTGGGAATTGGACTCAGGTCCACAGGCTTGTGTAACAAGCTGTTTTATCCGCTGAGCCATCTCATTTGCCCTGTGTGTGTGTGTCTGAAGCCAATATGATTTACAAAGTGAGGCCAGAGGTTATGGAGAGACACTGTCTCACAAAACCAAAAAAGAAGACCTCTATGAAAAGGGCAGGCTCAGCAGTTAAAATCACTTGCTGTTCTTCCAGAGGCCCCAGGTTCAAGCCCCACTACAAAGCAGTTCAGTCACCTGTAGCTAGTTCCAGGGGATCTGATCCCCTCTTCTGGTCACTGTTTATCTGTACGATGTCTCGCTGTGCAGCCCTGGACAGCCAGGGACTCAGATCTGCTTGCCTTTGCCTCTGAAGAGTGCTTGGCATTTAACGGGTGTGCATTTAACATTTTTTAGGCGAGAACCTTTGCCTGCATGTATGTGCACCATGTACACCTAATGCTGGGATTGAGGGCACATGCCACAACGGTTCTAAGGTCTAAGGTTCTTAAAGCTGCTTTTAGGAGTTGGGCCATATCACTCATCCTTTTTTAAGACAGTCTCATTTAGACCAGGATGCTCTTGAAACTGCTATGGAGCATGGACTGGCCTTGAACTCCTGATCTTCCTTCCTGTGTGCTGGGTTCACAGGCATGAGCTTCGTCAGGCTTTTAAAACTCTGTTATCAGAAAACCAAAATTTGACTTTTTAAAAGATTTAGTTTTGTGTGTATGTGTATGTGTGTGTGTGTGTATAGACTGCAGGAGCCAGAAGAGGGCATCAGATCCCCTGGGACTGGAGGTACAGGTGTTTGTGAGCTGCCAGATGTGTGTGCTGGGAACCAAACTCAGATCGAGAAAACCATTATCCCCAAATTGAGTATCTGAAGCCAGTCTCAGTGTCTGAGGGTGTTTCTTCCAGGAAGCTGCGTCCCTAGGTTTGCTCCCCAGCATCTTAAGTCAGAAGATGGAGCATTCTGACAGAACACTAAGCCAATCGCAAGATCTTAGCATGCAATTCATGCTTTGCTTGCGTTTCCTTTGCCGAAGCCAGGATGCCTAAAACAGCCACTCAGCTTTTTACACTGTGGTCTGTCTCTCGTCATTAAACAAGTAGTCGGAGGGCTGGGCATGGACCAGGCAGATAAGAGTAAGCCCTTCTCATCCTTAGGAGTCTAAGGGCTGTTTCTAACTCCTGAGCAAAATGTATACAATAGTTACCCCTAACTCCTGATGTTCCAACAGCACCGCAAAGTACAATTCCACCACAGATTTCTCCTGGGCAGCAATGCATTTATTAGGCATGCATACAGAAAGAGAAGTTATAGCCAAAGGCAAGCTCTGCACCAAATGATAGCTCCTCCAAAGCTGTGTATGTGGAGCCCCTCCCCCCCAATCATCCTTTTCCATCTATATCCTCTAGCTCTAAGACTGCATGCTATTAGGGCAGAATTACATGGCTGGCTGGCTGGCTACTCGATTGAACAGTCTTAGATCTTTCCTACCACCTGTGACTGAAAGTAAGTAACTAACAGCCCTAGATCTTTCACAAGTTGGTGAACCAAGACTCTTGAACACCGTAGGTTTGGTTAGGAAGGAAGTCCTGTACAGTACAGGCAAAGGAAGTGGACAAACACTGTAAGTTCAGGACACAGAATACAGAAAGTGGGAGGACGAATTGGGAGGTGGGAGGGGCTTAAAGAAGTCAGGGAGGCTTCCTGGTGCTTAGTCACATATGGGCCTGGACCTGGAGTGTGAATTTTTTTTTTTTTTTTTTTTTGTTTTTTGTTTTTCGAGACAGGGTTTCTCTGTGTAGCCCTGGCTGTCCTGGAACTCACTCTGTAGACCAGGCTGGGAGTGTGAATTATGTACAGCGTGAATTAGTGACATCTTACACAAAAGGGGCGAGAAGACAGCATCTTGCTGGATAGATCAGGCTGGCCTCCACGGCTCAATGGCTGTAAAAGCGGGGCGTGACTGTTACAAGGAGCTTCTGCTGGCTGAGTTGGTAAACTGGCCTGAGTGCCAGCATCATCCACTCTACGCAGTTGATGCAATGACTTTCTGCATGTATGCCTGTTTCCCTTCTTCAGATGCCATTTCCCCGTGCTAGTCAGGATCCTCATCCAGCTTTCCTAGTATCTGGACCTAGAGGAAAGGACCACGACTGCCAACTCTTGTGCTTGAGAGTGTTTCGTTACACTGTGTAGCCCAGGCTGACTTAGGACTTCGACTCCTCCTGCTTTAGCTTTTCCAGGGCTAGAGTGCTGCTGGGGTTTCAGGTGTGCACACCTTCCTTGACTCCATCTTGGTTTTGTTTGAGACAGGATTAGGGATCAGGACTGGAACTCCCAATGTAGCTAGGAGTCTTAGAGTTAAGGGAACCCACCACCATCACATCTCGCTAGCTTAAAAAAAAAAAAAAAAAAAAAAGTACTGAGACAGAGTCAGAGACTAGGGAAACACCGAGTTATACCCCTAAAAAATATCTCCTTTAAACTTTCCTTTTAAAAGCAAATCTCTTATATCCCTGCTGACCTCTCAAACTAGGAATCCTTCTTTATCAGTCTCCCAAGTACTGGGATTACAGATGTGAGCCCAAAGGCCCAGCTGGTACTATTTTTAGTGCTTGCAGTACACGCCACTACCAACAACCTTAGAAAAAGATTCGAGAGGTATTATGGTACATGCTTTTAATTCTAGCACTCAGGAGGCAAACAGATCGCTACAAGTTCCTGGCCTGCCAGGGTTATATAGCAAGATTTTAAAAGTAAAAAAAAAGAAAAAAACATACTATGATGGACACACCTGGGGTCGAGGGTCAGGTGTTTGAGGACAAACTGGATAATCTCCTCCTCCAACTTACTAGTGTATACTATTGACCACCATTTTTCCTGACCTCCCAACATCCCACCTCGAAACTACTGGCAGCCAGCGTCATCAGCGTCATAGACCTGAAGCTGACTAGCTGGGGCATCTGCTATGCCAGTCCAGTAGCAGGTGGCAAACTTGTCCTCCTTTCAAGTTACCGTAACTGGGCAATAGCTTCCATAGGAGGCCACAAGTGGGTGGAGCTAGTAGCCTAATTCCGGCAGGGAGGCGGATTACTGGCTCTTACAGAAGCTTCTCCTACTAAACTGTGTGTCGCCTTCGCAACTTTACAACTGCCCAAAGCCAGCTCTACCCTTCCAGCACTCCTCCAAAAGCTAGGATTATTCAAGAGCAATTTGTGAACAGGTTGCTAACGCGAAAAGGTTAGATTTGCACGTCGTCTTCTGGCCTCCAAGGAGATGGAGGAAACATTCCTGGACCCTTAGGTGGCAGAGAAGACGAGACCGGTTGGAAGCAGCAGAGCACTGTGCAGGCTAGGACCCAGGTCTTACAACGTGTAGGGCCTACGTCACCACTCCGCCTCTGTGTCCGCAACTGAGCCAGAGCCCTCAGAAGATTCTAGACCAGCTTCGTGCCCCCCTGAAGTGTCCTAGTAGATCTTCAGCCCCTGCGAGTGCGTTCGACACTGAGGCAGGGGTGTGCGTATATGTTCATTCTTCCCCACCTACATTTCAAGAATAGCAAAGCTGTTTTTCCTTCTTCACAGGACCACACGGGACAACAGAGGAGATCGGAAAAATAGGGAGTTGGGGGGAAAGTGAAAGCAATCTAAGTCTGGGGAGCCAGCCAACATTGCCACACTCAAGATGGCGGCGCGGCCGTGGCGAAGTCCTTCAGAGGCGGTACCAACGCATGCGCAGCGCGGAGTCCCGGCCCGGGACACAAGATGGCGGCAGCGGCGCTGGGGAGGGCGAGGCGGAGGCGGCAAAACGGGCGGTCGAGCAGAACGTGTGGCCGCATCCCCTCGAGTCCGCTTCGGGCAGGTAAGAGCCCCAGGAAGCCATGGTCCCGCTGCGAGCCGCGCCAGGGTTCGGGAGTCCGAGGCAGGACGGCGGAGGCCCCTCCGGCGCTTCCCGCTTGGGGCTGCCGCTCGCCCGGTCCCTTTCGTCGCCGCCATCTTAGACCCGCGGGTGGGCAGCAGGGCCGCTGGCTGGGGTGAGTGCAGTGGGCCCGCAGAGCCCGGGTGAAGCGGCCTCTGGGGTCCCTTCGCTGCTGCCGCTGCTGCCGTCGCCACCGCCTTTGTGTCGGGCTCCGACTCTGAGTCGCCTCAGCCCGGGGGCGGGAGCGCGCGGCAGGGCGGGGGGCGGAGCCCGGGAGATGGGCCGGCGCGCGCGCGCGCCAAACATCCCGCCCCCGCTGGGGTTGGGGGAGGGTACGCGGGAGCGCGCTGAGGTAGATCCCGCCTGCGCACTTTGCACGTCCTGTGGCTCCGCCCACCAGAGCCGGAGCATTATGATTGGTACACTGGGAAGTGCTCCCGCCCCATATTCCTCCAATCCGGGAATCGGATGCATTTTCTCGGCTGAGTTCCGCTTGTTGCGCAGATACAGTTTGTCTCTAGACTGCGCTGCGCTTCTCCGGCTTTGGTATGCGTGGGGCTCCGCCGGAAGGCACAGGCTAAGTGAAAACCTGAACGTAATGGGAGCAGCAGCCAGAGTGCACAGAACGCTAGACTACAGTGCAGGGGTCAAATGGTTCTGCCATAGAAGTCGGGATGGCAGCACGGCCTTGAACTTGGGTCTGGCTAACTTCAGAACTGGTGTTTTGGCCAGAGACCTGTTGCATCCATCTACGCGAATTTATCTTATTTATTTTTAAGAGACAGGGTCTCTCTGTGTAGCCCTGGCTATCCTGTAACTCACTATGTGGACCAGGCTGTCCTCGAACTCACAGAAATCCTTCATCGTGAGTGCTGGGATTAAAGGCGTTCGCCGCTGCTCCTGGTTGATGTGTGTGTATGTGGCGCTGGGGGTATATAACCCTAGGTTTCACATATGCCGGGCAGTCAGTGTACTAAGTAGCTTCACTACCAACACTTAACAAACTCTAAGTTAACATTTTCAAGTAGTGTAAAGTGAAAAAAAATTGTCATCTTGTTTTCCAGTTCCACCTGGGGTGTGTTTAAAAAAGAATCACAAAATCTTGTGGCGAGTGATGGCACTTAGAGATGGAGGCAGGATAGGATGACCAAAGGCGGTAATCTTAACACTTGGAGATTGCTGGCAGGATGATTATGAATTTAAGACCAGTCCAGCTATGTGAGACCCTGCCCTAAAGTTACAAATTCTTTGGTAGTTCTACCCTTCCCTCTTCTGATTGCTAACAGGTGTGTCGTGGGCTTCAGCTGGTTTGGGATTGTTGTAGTGTCCCATTTAGGTGGCACTGGGCCAGGCTGCTTCTGCCTTCTCTAACAAATGCTGCATTTACCAGGTGCATCCTTCACATTTTCTGGGACACCCATTTTTCAATAAAGATGGATGAGATGTGTTATACGTGTTTGCATGTTTTAATTTTTTTCCAGACATCCAAAGAAGTGTGTCTTTAGTTGTGGGTAGCTTGAGATAGTGCCCCAGACTTTCCATATATGCTTTGCTCTCTTTGCTTTGATCTATAAGACACTTTGATTGGCACAGCTGGCTGTACAATGAATGTATTGGGCCTCTGTTGCACAAAATGAAAACATGATTCCCATTAGCATGTATCTATATTTCACCAAATGGGAAGGCTGAAATGGTAGAATCTCTTGAGCCCAGTGGTTGAAGACTAGGCAACACAGCAGAGCCAATTCAGAAAGAAAGCTCATCATGCTGTCTGGGGGGGAGGGGGGACTGGAGAAAGAAAGCTCATCATGGTGGCTTCCACCTGTAATCCTAACACTTGAGAGATGGAAGACAGACTGGGATTCAGCTTCAGACTCAGCTACAAAATGAGTTTAAGGCCAACCTGGACTATCTGAGTCCTCATCTCAACCCAAGAACGGAAAAAAGAAAAGAGGAGGAAAGAAAGAAAAAGTCAATCCCAGGCTGGCAGGTGGGGTTGCTTGTTGGAACCCTTACTACTTAGCACTCTCAGATCTGGCCTTGATAGCCAAAAAAGCAAGCTTTGTCTTTGAGTCCTGGTGGGACAGGCTGTAATCTCAGTTAATCCCAGAGACCAGAGCAGGAGGATCATATATTCACGGTCTTCTTGAACTACAGATTAAGTTCAAGAACAATCTTACCCATTTTTAAAGAACCTGTCTCAAAAGTTAGAGGTCTGGGTCAGCGGCAGAATGGTTATCTATCATGAACAAGGACCAAGTACCTCAGATATATTTGTCAAGCTATATACATAATGGTCTTAACCAAACCAAGGGTTGGAGATATAGCACATGGAAGAACGTTGACCTGGAAGAACATCTCCCTGTCATGTACAAGGCTGAGTTCCACTCCTAGCACTACAAAAATCAACCAACTTCAAGGTGACAGGAAAGCATTAAACCAAGTTTAGAGTTCTGTTGACGAACCAGGTTCAGGGCCTAGAAATGCAGACTTTGTTGGTTGGAAGCTCAAATACAGTTTTTGTTGTTGTTGTCTTAAAAAAGCCAGGGGATGTTGCCATATACCTTTGATCCCAGCACTCTGGAGGCAGGGACAGGTGAATCTCTGAGTTCAAGGCCAGCCAGCCTGGTATACAGGGTGAGTTCCAGAACTACACAGGACAGCCAGAACTACACAGAGAAACCCTGACTCAAAACCAAACTAAACCAAAGAATAGAATCACCACCACCAAAATAATAGGGGTGAGGTCTGTCTCAGCATATTTATTTAAACAGGGTCTCACTCTATAGATCTGGCTGATCTTGAACTCTGAGAAGCACAACTTTGATCCATTGAGCCTCTAGACTGTCCTAGTGTGTCCTTGTCCCTCTGCTGTTGTCCCTGCCTGGCAAGGTTTCACAGGCCAATGACTCTTTTCTTCTATTTGCTCTCCAGCTGCTGATTCACGGAGTCCCCTGGGTCCCTGTCAACTGCACTGCTGACCAGCCCACCCACCTGTGCTACGCCTTCCTGTGGGCCTCCCCCCTCTTCTGTAGGACCCCGTGACGTGGGTTCAATCCAGCCAGAGAAGAAAACACTCTCATGCTAATATTGCAGACCCCAGAGGGTGAGAGAAAAGGGGACCTTAATTCAGCCTTGAGACCCATGGGCTCAGCCCCTCGAGAAGCCATTCCAAACCTTTCTGTAATCAAGGCCCTTGTGTCACAAGTCCTGCTGCCCTGTGATTTTATCTGCCAAGCTGTACAGAGAAAGAAACTATTTGATTTTTCCATTCCAAATTAACAGGCGTCTTTGAGTGTACAATAAAATAAATGTTCAATGATTCCTATGATGTCGTTAACAAACCAGTCAGGGCTTCTGATCAGCATGCAAAGTAAATCTTTGAATCAGCCTTTGTGGTCTTACTGTGGGAGAGGGTTTCTCATGGGTTTTGTAACATACTGAAAACAACAAACTTCCCAGTCTGATCTCAGGTGATCCCTAGGGGTGTAATAGATCCATGTTGGGAAGCACTTGGCCTTTGCGGCCTGTTCTGGGTATGCTTTGGGAGGGAGTAGTGGAGAATACAAGCCTGCAGATGCTGGCTTCCTTGCTGGCATTGATGGAATCAGTGTTTGCCTGGGGCTTCTGAAGGATTAAACCAGATAGCACCACTCAGTTACACTGCTTCCTTTAGCAACAAACTGCAACCAGTTAGAGTCCATGCTTCCTCCTCAGCTGCACGAGTCCACTGAGATTTTACCTAGTGGGATCAGTAAAACTCTCTTCCCAAGAGAAGGCACTGGTCCTTGTAGGAATGACTTCTCTCTTGTTGGCTGCTTTGGTGCTTTGTAAATGTCTGCACGATTAGTAGAGCTCCTCTTCGGTGTAGGTGACATTCTTAGCTCTGGAGAGCAATGCCCTGGACCCAGTCTAATGGGACAATTCCACTGTAGGGCTAGCCATCTAGTACTACAATGTAGTTTTCATGGCACTAGAAGAGCTTTGCCATCAAACCTGGGCAGGGAGACAATAAAAGAAGGCTTCGTGGAGGATGTGAGCCCGGGGACAAGCTAGGCAATTAGAAGGATATAGCCAGTGGGTGCTCTATCGTATAAAGGGGACAACTTTAATCTCAGAGCACCTGTGGCATCAGCTGGCTGGCTGTCCAGGGCAAGACTCTTGTTGGACTTCTCAAATCTCTAGATAAGTCACCAGAACCATAGGTTGTAATTGGTGGGAGGGATGGAGCTGACAGTCTTGGTCCTGTGTGGCAGGTCCCGCGTGGGTGCTGAGATGGCCAATGAGAATCACGGCAGCCCCCGGGAAGAAGCATCCCTTCTAAGTCACTCTCCAGGCACCTCCAATCAGAGCCAGCCCTGTTCTCCAAAGCCAGTTCGCCTGGTACAGGACCTCCCAGGTACTGGAGGGAGTGGTGTGGGCTAGCAAGATGGAAGGGGTGCTGTGTGCAACCCTCACTGTCTGGGTTGTACTCTTGTTTGCAGAGGAGCTGGTACATGCAGGCTGGGAGAAGTGCTGGAGCCGGAGGGAGAGCCGTCCCTACTACTTCAACCGATTCACCAACCAGTCCCTGTGGGAGATGCCCGTGCTGGGTCAGCACGATGTGCTTGTGAGTGCTAGCTTGGGGCAAGGTCTCAGAGTAGGCCTCTAGCCTTCCACAGACATTATCCTGAACAGCTAGCTAGGTGTCTAGCCTTGTGCTGATACCTACAGATAAAGTGTAAAGTAAGACAGTCCCTGTCCTCAGAGAGCCTGCAGTCAGGAGAGACTGACAAGTGATGAGATTATTAGTGGCGCATTCTGAAGGTTGCATGAGATGAGCATCAGCAAGACTGACTTGCTCCCTCCCTGTTTGTATGCTATGCTTATTCTGTGGCAGACAGTAGACTTCCAGTTGTGGTATTGAGCCAGGTATGATGCTTGCCTTTAATCCCAGCACTTGGGAGGCCAAGGTAGGTGGATCTCTATGAGTTCCAAGCCAGCTTGATCTAGAAAGTGAGTCTAGGACAGCTAGGGCTACAAAGACAAACCCTGTCTTGAAAAACCAAAAAATAAGAAACGGTATTGAAAATCAGGGGATCCTGATCTGGGGAAGAAGGAAGTGTTCCTCTGAGAATCGGGGTTTAAAGCGAGGCTGCGAGGGAGAGGAAGGATGTTATAGGAATTATTACTACAGGCTGTGAGGGAGCCACCTCAGCTGGATCAGGCCTTACTACCCATCAGGCAGGGTAGTAAGGCCTCTTTATTCTGCAGAAGACACTGAGGTTCAAAGTAACAGGGCCAAGGCCATATGGTGCTTATAGGCAAAGGGGCATGTGTAGAGATTCTTGATGTCACTAAAGGAGGTCCGTGCAAAGCCTCTTCTTTGACTTCTCTTGGTTCCTGATTTCAGTTTTGTTCTTAAAGTACCAATCTAATGTTAGACATCATAGCACTGACTTGTGTCATAATGTCAGTGGTGAGGTAGGGTTAACATGACCTTTCTGAAGGTGAGGGAACCAGGAAGTAGGTAGCTTAGCCCTGGCTGCAGTTGGAGGTAGCAGGCAGAGGTGGAGCCCACTTGGGTTCCTCATCTGCATCCTAGGCCTCTGGCTTCCTTGAGGAGCCAGAGCAGGGTAGGAAGGCTTGAGAGTCTGACAAAGCCAATGCCCTGCTTACATTTCTGCCATTTTCCCTCCTGTAGTCGGACCCTTTGGGACTGAATGCAACTCCATTGCCCCAAGACTCAAGCTTGGTGGAAACTCCCCCAGTAGAGAACAAGTCCAGAAAGCGACAGCTCTCAGAAGAGCAGCCAAGTGGCAACGGAGTGAAGAAGCCCAAGGTGAGTGTCTGGGGTTCTTGGGACCTGGCTGGTAAGTGGTTACCTTGGGCATGTGGCTAGCAGGTCCCTGCAATGGCTGTGTCAGGAGAGATTCCCAGGTGCAGCTGCTGGCCTGGCTGCTGAGTCTTCTGACTTGATGGATGCCTTTTGGACTCTCTTCCTTCAGATTGAAATTCCTGTGACACCCACAAGCCAGTCGGTGCCCAGTTCCCCTAGCATCCCAGGAACCCCAACACTGAAGATTTGGGGTGCATCTACTGAAGATAAACAGGCAGCTCTCCTCCGACCCACTGAGTGAGTTCACCCTGCTGGCTAGCTTGTTATCTCCATTGTTGGTGGGCAGTCTGTCCAGGACTATGGTGTGGTGGTGATGGGCAGGCCTTCATCACAACTCCTGTCTGTGCCTCTAGGGTGTACTGGGACCTGGACATCCAGACCAATGCTGTCATCAAGCACAGGGGTCCTTCAGAGGTCCTGCCCCCACATCCTGAGGTTGAGCTGCTCCGCTCTCAGCTCATCTTGAAGCTCCGCCAGCACTACCGGGAACTGTGTCAGCAGCGGGAGGGTGAGGGCTCTACAGCCTTTCCTTGGCCTGTTGGGGTTCCAGCTCTGTGATTCTGAGTGTGCTACTCAAGCTGACTGTAATGTCTACCCAAGAGCTGGGGACCAGAACTCTTAGAGGAAGGATGCTTGGAGACCACACCGCTCAGCTCAGGTGGCTCAGGCAGGATTTTGAATTCCAGGCTACTCTGGGCTGCGTTACCAGACCCTGTCTTAAAAAAATAAAGCTCTCATGATTCTCTGAATATAGTTTGGGAAAATGCAATCTAGGAAAGCAGCACCTGGAAACTACCAAGTGCTGTGCTTTTCTGTTTCAGTAGACTGTTGACTGCTCCAGGCCCTTATGGCTCTCTCGCCCCACAGGTATTGAGCCGCCCCGGGAGTCTTTCAACCGCTGGATGCTAGAGCGCAAAGTGGTGGACAAAGGGTGTGACCCTTTGTTGCCAAGCAACTGTGAACCAGTTGTGTCTCCGTCCATGTTTCGTGAAATTATGAATGACATTCCCATCAGGTACAGCTCCAGCTTGACTGCTTGGTCCTTGTACCGAGTCACTTGGAGTAGGGCTCTAACTCTTGCCTGTTTTCTAAATCAGGTTATCCCGAATCAAGTTCCGGGAGGAAGCCAAACGCCTGCTCTTTAAATATGCAGAAGCAGCCAGGCGGCTCATTGAGTCCAGGTTTGGCTTTTTCTGCCCCACATAATGAAAATGGTGTGTGTGTGTGTGTGTGTGTGTGTGTGTGTGCGTGCGCGCGCGCGCGCGCGCGCGTCCATCCGGGTTCGGCGTGTTGCCGGAAGACAGATGGGAGGTGAGCTTAGAGGCTCCTGCCTGAGATAGCAGTGAAGCGGGAGAGGAACAGACACCTAACAGCTGGGCCCACAAAACAGTTTTGTCTTGCTGTCCACCTGCAGGAGTGCGTCCCCTGACAGCAGAAAAGTCGTCAAGTGGAACGTGGAGGACACCTTCAGCTGGCTTCGGAAGGAGCACTCAGCCTCCAAGGAGGACTACATGGTGAGGGTGCTAGGGAGAGGTCAGCTGGTAGGCACTGCTTTGTCGGGCTGCTTTTACAACAGCCTGTTGTGTACATGGCAGACTTTGATGGCCACCAGTCCCCAGAATCACGACTACAGAGATGATTAAGGCTCATGGTTTTCTCCCAAAGAACAAGTCTTTTAACATTGTTTCTGTAATCTGAAGCTCAGACACACACAGCTGCCTTTCATGTATTCAACATGTCACCCCGGGAGATCTTGGAGAAGAGATCTACCTTTCCTTGTGTGTCCACATTACAATTAAAAGCTACCGTTATGGGGCTGGAGAGATGGCTCCACAGTTAAGAGCACTGGCTGCTCTCCCAATAGATTGGGGTTCAATTCCAGCATCTACATGGGGTTTACAACTGTTAACACCTATTACAAGGGATCTGATGCCCTCTTCTGGCTTCTGTGGACACCAGGCATGCTGATGGCATATAAAAATGAATGATGGTCAGTATTCATATACATTCACAAATAAACATCACAGAACAGTGGCCACCTTCAGATCAACCTTCCTCAGCGTATCCTCGGCCATCATGGTCTCTGGCCTGTCTGTCACTCAACAGTCTCCAGTCTCCAGCTTACAGTGGGCTTTCTTCTCAGGACACAAGTGTCACAGATTACATCAGTAAGCACACCTGACACTTGCTGACTGAGATAGGTACACTCACGATTCAGAGTCACTCTGTCACACTGCGATCACAGGGGGAGGAGGGTCTCTGTACATACTTAAAAGTGCAACAAAACTTTTGAGCGTGTACTAACCAGGTTCCCTGTGCTGTGGCAGCCCTCCCAGTAGACAGCCAACGCTGTGAGGTGGAGCTTGCCTGGCTCGCCTCTTTGTCCACCAATCATCTTGGGTTCTGTCACTGTAGCGGTAACAACAACTGCAGCCATCCAGTGGACGGCTTACATGCCGGGCTTGGTGAAGGAGGGGTGACACTGACTATTCACGATGTCCTATTTGCTAGTTTGAATTACCTTGATAGGAACAAGACTCAGAGAAGCCAAGGGATCTGTCCAAGCAACATGGCTAGGAAACAGTAGAACACTTTCACAGCTGGGACATCTGGGATTCAGTAGCCCCACCGAGGCCCTTTTGCCATCAGTGTCCTGACGAGGGCTTTTCTTCAGGACCGCCTTGAGCACCTCCGGAGGCAGTGTGGGCCCCATGTCTCTGCTGCAGCCAAGGACTCTGTGGAAGGCATCTGCAGCAAGATCTACCACATCTCCCTGGAGTATGCTAAACGGATCCGAGAGAAGCACCTCGCCATCCTCAAGGAAAACAACATCCCAGGTAGGGGCGAGATGGAGGGAGACCGACCTGTGTCCTAGGCCCTGAAGGAACACAGGAGGCAGTGTCTCAGAGCACTGACTGCGCTGATTTGGGAGACCCTGATTCTTAAATTAGCACTGGTAGGACCTGCTCTGTCCTCCAGCTCTGGGGGGTCAGCGCCCCTGGGAAATGAGGTGATGAGAATGGAGCTGACAAAAGCCTGAGCCAGTTAAGCAGGCCTGGATCCCCAGACCCAAGTGTAATAATAACCTGCCATAGCACCGTGAGTATTGACAGCACAGTTAAGCCTCAGGCCTGAGGATCCCTACGTAAGCTAACAACTGTCCAGAGCCTGCCATTTTTATACTTGTGATTTGTGTGGCAGGCCTAAGGCACTGTAGAAGGAGGCTGCGTCCTAGCTCCATGTAGATACAGGCCACCAGTTAGTGCCTGGTGGTGCTTTTTAACGGTGTTGTTTCCTTTGTTACGGAAACTGGGTCTCATCTCATAAGCACTGCATAATGGGTGCTGGAGACTGTCCACTGTGGACAATCCTTCACTGTCCCCCCCATCCACAGAGGAAGTGGAGGCCTCAGAGTTGGAGCCCCGCCTGGTGTACTGCTACCCGGTGCGTCTGGCCGTGTCTGCACCCCCCATGCCCAGCGTGGAGCTGCACATGGAGAATAGTGTGGTCTGCATCCGGTATAAGGGAGAGATGGTCAAGGTCAGCCGCAGCTACTTCAGCAAACTGGTAAGAACTGGGGAGGCCCTGGCTGATGGCACTGAGTGGAAGCTTGGGATCTTCCATGACCAGAGTCCTCATCAGGTGGCCAATGATAAGGTCATGAAGTCACCACTGAATCCGTTTTTCTTTCTGTCTGTCTGTCTCTAGTGGCTCCTCTACCGCTATAGCTGTGTGGATGACTCTGCCTTTGAGAGGTTCCTGCCTCGAGTCTGGTGTCTTCTCCGTCGGTATCAGGTACAGAGCTGGGGCCATAGAGGGCTCTCTTGGAAGGGAGCAGGGAGACTGAGCCTCACACTGACTCACTGGCTGATTTGCAGATGATGTTTGGCGTGGGCCTCTATGAGGGGACTGGCCTGCAGGGGTCACTGCCAGTGCACGTCTTTGAGACCCTCCACCGACTCTTTGGTGTCAGTTTCGAGTGTTTCGCCTCACCTCTGAACTGCTACTTCCGCCAGTACTGTTCTGCCTTCCCTGACACAGATGGCTACTTTGGCTCCCGAGGGTGAGATCCAGGAGTTCCTGGGCCCCTTCTACCATAAAGATGTTCTCTAGGGCACAGGGCCCTCCCAAACTAGTTGCTTCTTAATGCTTAAGGGCTTTGGAATTAGGCAATTTGGAAGGTAGCTCCCACTTTCACTATTTCCTGGTCACGTGACCTCTGAAGTGCTGTGTAAGCACTGGGAACCCACATTGTGTGGCTCCATGGGCAGATATGTAACAGATGCGGCCTAAGCTGCCCTATGGGCTTCTCCATGAACTGGCTTAGGTTTGGATAGGAATCCTGGGCTCCAGGGAGGGGTGTGAAGAATAAAACAGACCTCAAAAATAGCCGAGTGAGGAGCATAGACGACCAGGTTAACTGTCCAGTAGAAAGAAAGCACCTAGAGGAAGGAGAGGCCTACGCTCAGCAGCTGGGGAAGCCCTGGTGTGGTTTCTGTGGTGGTGGCTTTAGACTCTATTTCAACTTCGTGGACACAGGCACACACACATAGCCCTTAGCTCTGTTCTCAGGTTAGTTATCTGAGGGACAAGGTCATCTCCTTGTCCCAGCACAATTAAGAGAATGTTGGCCTCTGGTCCAATGTGGTCATCTCTTTGTGAGATTGTCCACATTGTGGCTGCTTAGGGATGGGGCCATCAGTTATGTCTGTGTGAGGGACTGGGTGTTGGTGGGGCTACAGTGCTCACCTTTCTTTAGGCCCTGCCTGGACTTCACCCCGCTGAGTGGTTCCTTTGAGGCCAACCCTCCGTTCTGCGAGGAGCTCATGGACGCTATGGTCTCTCACTTCGAGGTGGGTGTGCTGCCAACTGATGGGGCAGGCGAAATTGCAAGCCTTCTGGGGGCAGTACCTCATGTCCACCCCATACTGTCCCTCCCATAGAAACTGCTGGAGAGCTCACCAGAACCCCTGTCCTTCATTGTGTTCATCCCGGAGTGGCGGGAACCCCCAACACCAGCGCTCACCCGGATGGAGCAGAGCCGCTTCAAACGCCACCAGCTGGTCTTGCCTGCCTTTGAGCACGAGTACCGCAGTGGCTCCCAGCACATCTGCAAGAAGTAGGTGCCCGGGCAACAGGGGAAGGAAGCCAGGTCTGGCTGACAGGCTGGGTGAGCAGGCCCAGCCCGTTCTCTGCTCTGAGCAGCTGCCTTTGCCCACAGGGAAGAGATGCACTACAAGGCCGTCCACAACACGGCAGTGCTCTTCTTGCAGAACGAGCCCGGGTTCGCCAAGTGGGGGCCGACGCCAGAGCGGCTGCAGGAGCTCACCGCTGCCTATAAGCAGTCGGGCCGCAGCCACGGCTCCAGCTCTTCCTCATCCTCCTCCTCCTCAGAGGCCAAGGACCGGGACTCAGGCCGGGAGCAGGGCCCTAGTCGAGAGCCTCACCCCACTTAACATATCCGGCGGGGAGGAGGAGCTCCAGGGGTGCTGTTACAGACTGCTGGGACTCAGTCCTCAGGGCTGTGGGCCCCAGGGCCTTCCCCTGGGGTGGCAGTAGGACTTGAGTTGCCAGGGACATAGGAATATTATGGCTCTGCCAGGGCTCCCCCTCCCTGCTCCCACCCTTTCAGATTCACCAAGACCCTTGTAAATAGGCCCATGCCTCCCCAGCCCCACACTGACCCTGTTGCTGCCTTGTTTCATTTGTAAAAGGAAATACAGAAACTCCCCAAGAGTGTGTGAGGGTCTTGGGGTGGTTGCCTCGGTGACCACTCCCTAGGTGCCCCTTATCAAGGTCCCGGGCCTTCATACCTATCCACAGGTCCTTGTAGTACTGAATCCCTAGAGGTGTCTACCTGAGCTCAGTAGGTTGGAGTAGTCCAGGGTACTACAGCTGAGCCTACCCGGATACCTCCAGTCCTTGCCTAAACCAAACTTACAGGCTGCTAAATGTTTTCCATCTGGTTAGGGGGAAGTGTTGCCTTAGGGGTACTACAGGCTTCAGGGTATATAGTACCTGCTCTCTGAAACCCTGGAGACAGGGAGCCCATGGAGGAAGCAGGGTTCTCACTAGCTCAGCTCTCTCCTGAGAGGAGGCTGGTTTGGCCTGTACTGCAAGCACTGTTCATAAGAGGTAGGGCCAGCTGGCTGTAGAGTAGCCTCCACTTACTGGGACTTCTGCCTGTGTTTCCTGGCCCTTACCTGGTTCAGGTTATTAGCACATATACAAAGAGAGCTGCAAGGGCTGGACTCTGGTCCTTTTATTGAGATAGGAGCCAGTGGGTCCATCAAAACAAAAATAAATTTCTCTCCCAAAGCCTGCCAGCAGGCTGAGGCACCCAGCATGTCCTGGCTGGAGCCCTTGGCTGCCCCCAAGAGCACAGGTCTGGCTCCTTTGGAGTCAAGGGACACTAACTGTCCAGTATCTGGAGGCCCTAAGTCGGACAGGAAACTCCCTAGTCTCCAGGAGAGCTGGCCTCGATATCCACGATCAGCGTTGGGCCTTTGAGGCTCAGTCATCCGAGAGGGTAATGACGTCGTACTCGATGCCCTGGTGCTGCAGCTGTTGAATGTGTTCCGGCACTGCCTCCTCAGTGCCAAACAGGCCCTGGGCTTGGGCCATGGCAGCATCAGCCACCGCTGCCAGGGAGGGAAAAGCACAGTAAGCCTGAGGCTCCAAGAGCTAGGCCTCACCTCAGTCTCCTGGCTGGTAGTGTCCAGTCCCATACCTGTAACAGCAGAATGTGCTGCAGCTTCAAGCTGAGCCTGGGTGACAAGCTGCTGGCTGGGGGATACAGGTACATACTGGATCTAGAGAAGGAAGCCAGTAAGAATAGCCCCCACAGGACCTTCACTACCCCAGCTCTGCCTGTCTCTCAGGTCCCCTACCTGGGACTCCTGCAGGAATGGGGTGCCTTGCTCATACTGGATGTGTGTGATCTGGCCCTCCTGGACCTAGAGAGAGGAAGCTGGCCAGTAAGCCTATAAGGTTGCGGCCTTCCTCCAAACCCCACCTGCCTCAGGCCTGGCCTACCTGGATATGATGGCCATCAGGGACCACAACGTACTCTTGAGGCAGTAAGTGCTGGACACCATCCTGAGAGATGATATACTGAACCTAAGAAAGCGGGAGGAGACAGATGCTAAGGGATCCACTCAGTGGGAGCTGAGTAAGAGGACACAGTAGAAAACACAGCTATGGACAATGGCTCAGGGGACAGGAGGTTACCTGGTTGTCTGAGGTCACCAGATGCTGTACTGTCTGGCCATCTGCTGTGATTTCCTGGATGTACGTAGCTTCCTCCTGTCAAGGCCAAGCCAGAGTAGGCTCAGCTCTTTACTGAACTCGTGCTCATGGTCATATTAAGTGTTTTTGGTGTGTATGTGTGCCCCAACCTAGCATGAAGGCCAGGAGCTCAACAGGGTACGAAACACTGGAGCATAACATGCAGACACCTGGCTTGTTATGTGGTTCTGCAAGCACTTCTAACCCTCTGAGCCATCTCTCTAGTCCATCTAGCCTCTGCCTGTCTGTCCCACACTTTCTGCAGGGGCTGCAGACCCTGGTCTTACCTGATTGGTCACTGTCTGTTCCTGGGCCACAATGATATGTTCCTGGCTCAGTGCCTGCTGTAGCCGTTCTGTACCCAGAACCCCATGACTGGACTGGAAGGCAGCTGAGCAGAGAGAAGGGGAATCATGGGGTTTAGTGAAAACTTGACTGACCCATCCATGGGGTTCTCTTGGGCTGTGGTTCTAGTCTTTGGACCCAAATGGTCCACTCTGTGGCCCAGGGGCAGCTCACTGTGTAGAGTGGCCAGTGTCTCCTCTTCACTATTAAGGATGATGGTCTGGGCGGGGGCTCGGGTTGTAGAAGTCCCAGTCTTTCTCCCATCGATGCTATGTAGCCGCTGGATGTGGAATTTGAGGTGCCCGTTTCTGTTGAAACTGAGGAGAGGGAAGAGTCGGCATGAAGTGACTCTACCAGGTGTGCATGGAAGTCCCCCGTTCTTAGCCATCCCTGGCCTCACCGCTGCCCACAGACGTGGCATGAGAAAGGCTTTTCGTTGGTGTGCGTTAGCATGTGCCGCCTCAGATCCTTCTTGTTCTTGGAAGCAAAGCTACACTGATTGCACTGGTGGGGCCTCAGGCTTGAGTGCTGTGCCATATGAGCCTAAACAGGGTAGAGAACAGGCACCAATAGGTCAGCATGAAAGGCAGCAAGTCTCCATGAAAACCAAGCCATGTGCTTGACAGCCAAAAGCATGGACCAGACAGGGATGTCCTACCACAGACAGTCTCCATGAAAACCAAACCATGTGCTTGCCAGCCAAAAGCATGGACCAGACAGGGATGTCCTACCACAGACAGTCTTCATGAAAACCAAGCCATGTGCTTGTCAGCCAAAAGCATGGACCAGACAGGGATGTCCTACCACAGACAGACAGTCACAGGGATGTCCTACCACAGGCTGCACTGTCAATTCTGTTTTCAGTCTGTAGCTGTTTTGTAACTTAGAGGTGCTGGGGAGGAACCTCCTGCATGCTAGGGCTCAGCCCTGTTTTACTGGACCTTAGCTTTTCCACTGGAGGGCGGGGCTCTAGGCCTGGCCCCATACAGAGCTCAGAAGATGCAGCACTAGGTTGGAGCTGGAAGCTGGAAACCTTCTGGCAAGTGGAAGCAGCTCCAGAAACACATCAGAAGCTGTCCTGCTGTCTTCACGCCCTCCCTCACTGGCTCATGTTGTCACCCTCTGTGCCTGGCTCCACTGTCACCTGGTGTCTCCCTAGCTCCCCCTCCCATCCTTGCTGCCCCTGCTCTACATTCCCTGTCCTTCATGCTGGGAACAGTCTGGCATTAGTCACTTTATATCTGGTTGGTTTCCTGACCAGACAGCTCCCAGAGCTAGAATCCTGCAGAGTCATCTCTGACCCTAGAGGGGACCAGAGGACCAGGCTTGAGGAGATGTCAATAAAGAGTTATTATACAAATGAGTGACCACAGGAGTGAAGACAGAGGCATGGTGGGAGCACCTACCCGGACCTCGGGCCACTGGCGAGCACTGAAGGGGCAGTCAGGGCACTTGAAGGCAGCAGGCCCAGCATGGGCTCGC
Organism: Rhabdomys pumilio; assembly: GCA_030674055.1. Taxonomy (NCBI): domain Eukaryota; kingdom Metazoa; phylum Chordata; class Mammalia; order Rodentia; family Muridae; genus Rhabdomys; species Rhabdomys pumilio. The sequence continues at coordinate 225,296,860 of JANHMN010000002.1, forward strand.
TTGTGACTCTCCATCTCTGCACGGCTAGGGAAGGCTTCTGAGCACACCTTGCAGGAGAACTTCTTTGTTGACGAAGCTGCCGCAGATGGTGAGGAGGGGGGCACTACCAGGCCTAGGGCATGGCTGGCTACAGGGGGTGGGGTGGAAGAGCCCTGGGAGCCTCCCACATGGTGGGTCTTTGTTGGAGACAGAACCTCAGGACCGTCTCTGGGTGTCCCTCCACACTGCAGCAGGGGCCACTTGGTTCCAGGGCCCAGAGTATCTGGGCTTGGAAAGGAGATGGAGCCATCTGCAGTCAACTGTAGGAAAGACAGCATGAGATGCTGAGGAGGAGCGGAGGCAGGACACCAGGTAGGGAGGCTGCTCCCAAGGCTCACCTCAATGTGGTGCAACTGGGTCCCATCGGCTGCCATGATGTAGTGGGTGCCAGCCTCCTTGAGAGTGTCGCTCACAACCACAGCCTGGGCTGCCTCCCCTGGAGGTTCTTCTCTGAGGGCACAGAGTGGAGGCATGAGGTGGGATTTCAGACAAGGATCAAAGGCTACAAGAACCCCTCACGGAGCAACAGTCAGACTCAAGGAGTCGAGTGAATGTAGGGCTCAAACCTAGACCCCAAGAACTCAGTGATTCACTCTACTTAAGGGGTGACCCTCATTCTCCTTGGTAGGAAGAAGGGAGTTCAGGTCTGGCCAAACGGGACAAGAAGAGCGGGCCAAGCTAACAGGAGTGAACAGGATGCATCGGCTACCAGATGTCCAAGAAGAGAGGGCACAGGCTAAGGCAGCCTGACCAGAGGCTGGCTCAAACCACCTGACCCTCAACTCAGCACAGGTCAGAGTTCCTCAGATGGCCAAAGAGTTCAGTGAGTAGAGAAACATGTCACAGATTTGCAGCGAGGGAAGCCAAGTATAGGTTCAGGCAGTAGGTCTACAAAGGAGCCCTTGCTTGTTCAGACGCTCAGGACATAAGTTGGGAGAGGGGTGGTAGAGGGGTGGCAAGGTAGTACAGCATCTATGAATACTGACTGCTCTTGCAGAGGTCCCAGGATTGGTTCCTAGCACCCATATGGTGGCTCACAACCATTTGTAACTCTAGGCCCAGGGGATTCAATGCCTTCTGGTCTCTGAAGGCTCTTGCATGCACATGGGTACACATAGCTGCACACAGTGCATATAGATGCCCATAGGTACATTTAAGGGGAGGGGAAGGTATATACGGTTGGGTACCACAGTCCAAAGCCTCATCTCACTAGCCTGTCACCTCATTTGTAAAAGCAAGGAAACCTGAACCTTATGGATTTTGTGGGAGCTAGCTAGGCAAGACCGTTAGTGCCAAGTTCCCAGAACAGCTAATGGCTAAAGAATGCCAGCTTCCAGCTGGGCAGTGGTGGCACCTTTAATGCCAGCACTCGGGAGGCAGAGGCAGGCGGATTTCTGAGTTTGAGGCCAGCCTGGTCTACAGAGTGAGTTCCAGGACAGCCAGAGATTTAAAAAAAAAAAAAAAAAAAAAAAAGCCAGCTTTCACCAGGACACAGTCTCCTACTGCCCTGTCACTCTGTACAACCCAGGATTCTGCCTCCTGCTAACTGGGTTGGAGTAGGGAACCACTGTTAAAGACTGAAAAGAGGTGAAATTACCTGTACGGTAGGCCAGAAGCTGATGTCTTCCCCTCCACTGGGGGTGCAGTGATGACACTGTAGCTGGTCCCACCAAATGGCCCAGGTGGCAAGGCAATCTGCTGTAGGTCAGATGGGCCTAGCTGGCTCTCAGCTGCTACATTGCTTCCTGACTCTGCCATATGAAGTGTCACCACCTGTGGGGTGGTGTCTTCAGGAGAAGGTTGCCCACCAGTAGATGTCAACTCTGCCTCCACGCCCTCTGACTTCACCACAGCTACCTGCAATGATACCAACAAGCACTGCTGGAACACAGCTCTGTCCAAGGTCCTCGGGCCGTAGAGCTCACTATCCTCCCAGAGCCTCGGCTCTCACCTCTCATTTACACACCCAGTACTTCCTAGAGCACTACTGCAGCTGGGTGTGGTGGCACATACCTCCCCCCACCCCCACCCCCCAGCACTCACAGGCAGAAATAGGCAGATCTGAGTTTCAGACCTGTGTAGTCTACAGAGAAGTTCCAGGAAAGCCAGGGCTATACAAAGAATCCTTGTTCGTAACAAAACAACCTAATCCCCTCCCCCCCACAAACAACTATACATGCACACGCACGCACACACACACACACACAGTGGTACTACAAAGCACATTTGGCAACTGTAGACCAGTGAGCAAGAATGGACCTGGGAGGGAGCATCTAGCAATCTCCAACCTTCTAGGTGACACACACATCTCACCCCAGCCTATGGGCAGAAGCACTAGCATCAGAGTTAAAGCCATTTGAGGTATTTAAGGCTATATGAAGCATGGTCTCAAAAAAAAAAAAAAAAAAAAAAAAAAAAAAACCAAAAATGTACATCATGACCAACCAAAAGAAACCATGATGTTAGGGGAGACAACAGAACACTGAGGGGACATTATCAATTACATGAGAGGTGGGCATCTTTCATATTCAAAGAATATATATGCTTTTACAAAGCAGTAGCAAAGGACTAGCAACTTATAGAAAAGGAGATAGAGGTGATTCAGACTGAACCTGCCAACAGGTCCAGCCCTGTACTGGATTTCACAAATTATAAAGGAGGATCATAAACTGTACCTCCATCCTTGAGAGACAGTGTTATGAAGAATGACACGTGCATACAGTGACCGAGCTGCACTTCATCACACCCTGCACAACAGGTCACTAAGGGCAGAGCAGTGAGTCTATTCAAAAGGACCGTCCGTCTAGGTGCTGGCTTGCACCTGAACAAAACTCTGCTTTGAAGATGGGTTAGGTTGTAGCTATGGCAGAATAATGATGTAAATATGGGAGATGTGTGGGGTATGCGATGGTGCCAGGAGAGAGCTCTGGCCTTGCCTCTGGGCTAGACAAAGCCTTTGGAGTGTTCTGGCTGCAGGTGGTATATAGGAAGCTGCTTTAGTCCCCACAGGAGCACCACAGGAACGGTAGACAGAGAAACCACATCAAGGAGAGCATGGGAACCACACAGCCACACAGGGCCCTCAGCACAGCCACTATGAGGGTTTGAATGAGAATGGCCCCCATAGGTTTATAGATTTGAATGCTTAGTCACCAGGGAGTGGAACTCCTTGAAAGGATTAGTAGTGTGGTCTTTTTTTTTTTTGGTTTTTCGAGACAGGGTTTCTCTGTGTAGCCCTGGCTGTCCTGGAACTCACTCTGTAGACCAGGCTGGCCTCGAACTCAGAAATCCGCCTGCCTCTGCCTCCCAAGTGCTGGGATTAAAGGCGTGCAACTCCATCACCCGGCAGTAGTGTGGTCTTGTTGGAGGAAATGTGTCACCAAGGATGGGCTTTAAGGTTTCAAAAGCCCATGCCAGACCCAGTCTCCTCTGACTTTCTCAGGCTGCAGATCAGGATACAGCTCTCAGTTACCACTCAATGCATGAAATTAAGTCTCTGAATTTGTAAGCAAATTAAATGTTTTCTTTTATTAAGAGTTGCCTTGGTTATGGTATATCTACACAGCAACAGAGTGCTAAGACAAATGGTCACTGGAACCCAGAGAGTGCACTGAGAGACTGCCCTCCTTGGCCCTACAGAGCCTGTTTCTTCAAGTTTAGGGTGATCTGTCCCTGGCAGGATAGGCTAGAGTCACTACCTTCCTCCACTCCATGTTCAACAGAGGAGCTGACGTTCAGTAATTGGGCACAAAGAAGTCCTGGGTGCTTACCTGCAAGGCTGTGGCCCCTAGCTCTCGTTGGGCACTCATGTTCAACAGCAGATCCAAGGCTGTCTGAGTAGCCATTGCAGTGGACTCCTCAGCTCCTGGGTGGGGAGGAACCTGGGCTTGAGAATGAGCTGGACACCGGGCACCCAATGCCACCCTTGTCAATGTTCCTACCCTAACCCTGCCTTCTGCAAGGCTCACCTTGCTGGTAGATGATTGTGGCCCCACCTAGGGCATCAGGACAGAGTAGTGGGGGAGTCTCAGGTGACTGGAAAGGTGCTGGTTCTTGAGGGGCCTGAGGAGAGGAATGGGACAGGCCTGAGGGGGTAGCCAGAAGTGCATCTCCCAAGGACATGTGATGTCATCGTCCTCCCAGTCTCTTGTTTATCTCATCTCACCTACTATTTTGAAAGGTATTTACCAGCTCAGTGCTTAGTAGAATGGTGAGGCTCAGAAAAGTGAAGGGCTGGGACTTGAACCCAAGACTGGCAACTCCAGAGCCCAGGAATCGAGTGTGGTCATCCTTCCAAGGCCATTGGGAGCTCCCATGACAGAGTACTAGATGTTCATCCCAAGTCTGCTTACCCCAAATGCAATCCATCCTCCTCTTTGACTTTCAAACACATGCTACTTGGTGTGTATGTGTCTGTGTGTATGTGTATAGGCACAGGAATGCCATAGCACACATATAGATATCAGAGAACAACCTTGGGGACTCAGTGTTCCACTTCTACCATAGGGACCCGGGGATCTAAATTCCATCATCAGGCTTGGCAACCAACACCCTAACTTGCCAGGCCACCTCACAACACCTTCACCCTCTTTCTTGTCACCAGTATACTTAGTTTCTTTCCTTAGGGAGGGCAGCATACCCATTGATTGACAAGACTACACTTCTCAGTCAGTTACTCATGACTCTGAAAGTGTGGCCACCTAACTAAGCAGGGATTTCCAGTAACGTGTGAGGAACACATGGGCAGACGAGAGCAGGCATCTTTTTTTTACCATCTCGCAGCCCTTCCTTCTGCCTCTGACCTGGAATGTAGCTAGGAAGGTGTTCTTTCAGCTATGCTGGACAATGAGGGTAACCACAAAGACCAACGTCAGATCCTTGAATGCTGTGCAGAAATACTGAGCTGGAGACACAGCAGCTCAGGACCGCTGAGTTTCCGCTGTCTCACGTCTAAGGGTAAGCTGCTGCTGTAGTCTTTCCGTCTAGACTAGCGCTGGAAAGCCACCCTCTCTAACCTTAGAGATGCAGCAACAACGAGGCTGCTGTCTACCACAGCATCAGAGGCAAATGAGATACCACCTGTTCCCACTGTGTCCCAGCCTACCTCAGGGCCTGGTGAGCTGAGGGGACGGCCACTGTGTCCCAGCCTACCTCAGGGCCTGGTGAGCTGAGGGGAG
>JANHMN010000002.1:225302085-225333329 GCA_030674055.1 Rhabdomys pumilio
GCCACTGTGTCCCAGCCTACCTCAGGGCCTGGTGAGCTGAGGGGAGGACCAGGGGCCGCACTGTGCTGCTGCTTCAGCTCTTCTATCTGTTGCAGAGAGAAGAAGGGGCGGCGGCGGGACGGGGGCTCTTCAGGGTGGCGCCGTCCCCACTCCTCAAAGCTGTTGGCATGTCGGCACCGTACGTGCAGGCGCAGGTTCTTCTTGTGGCGAGTGCTGAAGTGGCAGTACTCACAGGCGAAGGGCTTGGCTCCTGTGAGCATAGGGAAATGCTTGCACCACGCAGCTCTCCACGAGGCCATCTCTGGCCCCAGGGGTCTCTAGCCACAAGTCGTTACCATGCTTGGACAGACATTGCTGCCTGCTCTGGTGGATCAGAGCAGAAAGGACCAGGGCTACTTCCATATTCAGCCTTTCTATGAGGTCATTCTCAAGGTCACCTTCCTATGATAGAGTAGACACTTCCCATTTCCCTCTTTCATAACTAAGTCAGAGAAAGCAAGCTGCTGGCACTGGGCTCAGGACAGAGAGAATGGCACAGGAATGGCCTGGGCTGCTCAGAGGGATAAAGAGAGCTGAGCTCTGATGAGGGTGTAGGACTGGAGGGCTGGCCTGACCTGTGTGCTTGACAGCCACATGAGACAGCAGGAAGTCCTCACGGAAGGTACGATAGGGACAAAAGTTGCATTTGAAGGGCTTGTCGCTCACGTGGGACAGCTGGTGGTTCAACAGTGCCTTCTTGTCCTCACAAACAAACTCACAGAACTCACACTTGAATCTGCAGGCAGTGTGAAGGAGGGGAGCTCAGAAACACATAGGATTTCCCCCATCCCACGGACCTCCAGCGGGGACGCACCTGCGGTTGGCAACAGCCTGGATGTGTGTGAGCAGGTGCATTTTGAAGGTGTATCGCTTCTTAAAGGACTTTCCACACTGAGGACAGGAAGGTGGAGTTAGATGGGGATGGCCCAGACAAGGCCCTGCCTCTAGCCACAGCTCTGCCGGACCCACACACCTTATCACACATGTGTGGCTTCTCAGTGCTGTGAGTCTTCATGTGCTGTGTCAGTCTCTTCTGCATGGGGTACACACGGCCACACACTGGGCAAGGGAAAGAGCTCAGCTTTGGGGTCTGGGAAGGTACAGTGAGAGGTCAGAGGGAGAGGGGGAAACAGCGGGAACGCTCACTTCCTGTCCCACCCACCACTTCAGCAGCCACGCCCTTCCCAGGCCAGGGCCCCACACTCACCGGATCCGGCCTCTTCTTTCTAGGAAAGAAGAAAGCATTAAAGCACAGCTTCCCCATGGGCCACTGGGTCTCAGGCCTGTCACCACAACACATTACCCACGCCCTCTCTTCTGAACATATGGAAAGCCAGCTGGCACCCCTGGGGAGAAGGCTAAGGCGCCACAGGTGACCGCCCTATGCCGGTTAATCTGGGACATGGGTCTCCTCTCCATTCACAGAACACCACACTACATACACTACAGGCTCAACCGAGTTCCACAGGAAACAGCTCCGGGAACAGGTTCAACCTGGTGACCAGAATTCTGGCTGGTAACACAACTCCTTCTCTTTAGAGAAACCAGTGACATTTTGGAAAACTATCACACACCCTGGTTCTCAGAGGTCTCTACCCACCCTCTGTTCAAAGGTCATATGCCAAAGAAACCGATTCTTTGTTGCTGAAGCCACAGGCCTGGCTGTGAGGCCACAGGCCTGGAGACATCTGCTTTGCCCAGCCCTGTCTGCTTTCAGCACTAGGTAAGGGGAGCTGCAGCTGACCACGAGGTCTTCTGATCATGCATAAACCCCTGTGGTCACACAATTTCCCTCAGGCCCCTCAACACTGTCTCCATTTCCCAGATGAAGGAAGCGCCCTGGCCCTGAGGATTCTGGGACGACTGGTCAGGGATGACTCATCTGGACTCTATTTCTAACACCATATGGACAACACAGGCCCAGAGCTGTGTGCGCTGCATAGGACCTATCGTGCTTCTGGCACGTTCTCCCTGTTCCCGCACCCTCCACTGTGCCTACACAACTCACTGACCGGTCCTGGCTGTGCACGGCAGCATGCCGAATGACGTCCTTGCGGTAGACGCTGGTGTAGCTGCATTCGTCACACTTGTAGGGCTTGCTGCCCACATGGTTAAACATGTGCTCCTGGGAGAGACAGACAGCATGGGAGGCTCAGTGTCCCCTCCCCTGTCTGTCCCCTGCCTGTGTTCACAGCCTTGGGGTGAATTTGGACAGCAGAGTCTGCTGCCAGGCTGGGAATTCTCCCCAGAGAGAGCACACGCTGTGTCAGTCCTGTTGCTGGCTTACCATCTGACCAGAGTATAGGGACCTTGCCGTAACGTAACAGAGCTTGGAGCTGGGCAATGTGGTTCTGTAGCCCAGGCCTGCCCTTCAGTACTCTGTAGCCCAGGCCTGCCCTTCAGTTCTATGGAACGGTCCCCTAAGGAGCCCAGACACAACTCCAGGCCTGTGTGTTTGTGTGGAGAAAGAACAGGACTGCCCCCCAGGGCCTGAAGGATGCACCTACGCCACCACACTACAGCACTGGTGCAGACAAGTTGCAGACCTCTTCAGTAAATTGGTATAGCAGACCAAACCTTACTGGGGCACAAAATGACAAACTGAGGTTTGGACTGCTGTTAGCCACACCTCTCAGGTAAGATGAAAGGAGCCCTTCCCTGAGACATACCACTGCCACCTGCTGAAGGACTCACTGTGAAGAAACCCCCCACAGGCCAGTCTGCAGTTAGAATTAGCATGTCTACATTCTCTCTGATGTGATGTGAACCCTTGAAGGTGAGGTGTCCCTCACTGGACACCCTGTCAACTGCCTGTGGCAGCCTCCTCAGGACCCTATGTCCCAGCATCTTTCCCAAGCTAGATGGCTGGACTCCATAGTGCTTCCTCCTGGGTGGTCCTTCCAGCCCTGGGAGCCCTGAGAACCACACCTTGAGCGAGGACCAGCGACGGGAGCGGTAGCTGCACTGCAGGCACTTGAAGAGCTGTGGGTCACCAGCCTCATGAGAGTTGACATGGAAGCGAAGGTCCTCATGGGACAGGAAGCGTGAACCACATATGCGGCACAGATAAGGCCGGAGCAGTGGCTTGGGTGACTTGTAGTAGTACCTGCAGGAAGGGATGGAGGCACTGGCTGGGCTGCAGGTTCAGGGAGCACCGCACCCCGCCCCGCCAGCCCATCCAGTTCACCTATGCACTATACTACTTACTTTCGGTATTTCTTCCCTAGGAACCGCCTGGAAGGTCTTCCACGGCGGCGGGGTGGGGCATCAGCTTCATCCTGGCAAGCTGGGGCTGCATTCTCAGCATCTGACTGACTCACACCAGATTCCAGCAGGCCCCTCCCCACCTTGCCCAGGGCCCTGAGGTCCGAGGAGCTGGGAGCCTCGAGATCCTGCAGCTCTGGAAGGCTCTGTGTGCTCTGGGAAGTCACTAGAGGCTCTCCCACTCCTGTCATGGACACAAAGAACACAATCAGTTGCACAGTTTAGAACCAGAGGCCAGTCAGCACCCCCTGCCCCTCCCCCCAGCTAACCACTGATGGGCACATCAGATCACACACAGACAGCCCATGTGCAGAAGGCAGTATAGATTCCACACTGCTCTGACCTGACCTACTCAGCACAGCAGACTGAAATGGGATCGTATCTCTGCGTCAGCTCCACAGCGAGGTTCTAGGTTCAGCACGCTCCCTAGGGAGCTGTTCATCCTCAGGCAAAAGTCCTCCCTCCCCGAGTCTCATCTGTCCCATCTGCTGATCAGTGTCTTTGACACTCGCACACCCTTGAGAGCTGGTGACCCAAGGGAGGGTCTCTGCAAGAGGACTCTCACGGACAGCTTACAAACCCTTTCAAGTCTAATCTGAACGTGATAGCTTTTCAAACAGTGTTTAAAAATACTATCTAAAGGGCTGGAGAGACGGCTCAGTGGGTAAGAACACTGGCTGCCCTTTCAGAGGACCCAGGTTCAATTCCCTGCACCCACAAGGCAGCTCACAGCTGTCTGTAACACCAGGCCCAGGGGATCTTATACCTCCACAGACACTGTGTACACATGGTAAACATACATACAGATAAAGCACCCAAGCATGTAAGAATAACACACAAAACAAACTCACAAAACCTACTTCAATTCCCAGCACTATCAACAAAGTACTATTTTAAATATTAAGAGTAGCGTCAACTAGTTTGGTACACACCTTTAATCTCAGAATTTAGAAGGTAGGCAGGTGGACCTTTCTACATAATGAGTTCCAGGCCTGCCAGAACTACATAGTGAGACCCTGGCTCAGAAAACCACCACAACAAAACAGACAGACAGACAGACAGACAGACAGACAGACAGACAGTGTGAAGGCTTAGTGAATAAATAGCCCTCTGCAGCTATGCCTGCCACTGAGTTCAATACCAGCACCCACAGGGCAAAGGAGAGAGCCAACTCCCATAGGCTGTCCTCTGTGTGCCCCACATGCTCTGTGTGGCATGCTTATACACACACACAAATAAGGTTTTGGTTTTTTTTTTTTTTTTGGTTTTTCGAGACAGAGTTTCTCTGTGTAGTCCTGGCTATCCTGGAACTCACTCTGTAGAGCAGGCTGGCCTCGAACTCAGAAATCCACCTGCTTCTGCCTCCCAAGTGCTGGGATAAAAGGCGTGCACCACCACCGCCCGTCCAAGAACTAGTTTTTTAAAACTAAGAATGATGCAGATTGGAAACAGTGTCTCCTCTGTGTGTTACAGAGGGTGTGAGGGGGTGTGTGTGTGTGTGTGTGTGTGTGTGTGTGTGTATGTGTGTGTGTGTGAATACATGTACCTTTTTTTGGGGGGGTTTTTCGAGACAGGGTTTCTCTGCATGGCCCTGGCTGTCCTGGAGCTCACTCTGTAGACCAGGCTGGCCTTGAACTCAGAAATCCGTCTGCCTACACCTCCCAAGTGCTGGGATTACAGGCGTGCGCCACCATCGCCCGGCGCATGTACCAATTCTTATACCAGCAAGAGTGCTCCTCCCTCTGCCTTCCTCACTTAAAGCAGGGTATCCCACCGAACCAGAAACTCCACATCTGGGCTAAGCCTGGTGGCCAATGATCACCCTGTGTCTGCAGCCCACCACTAGGAACACAGACACACACAGCCATAGCAGTTTTCCTTGTGGTGCTGGGTTTGAATTCGGGGCATGCTTTAACAGCAAATTCTCTCACCCACTGAGCCATTTCCTTGGTCCCCTGAAACAATGCCATCATTCTCTTCATGAAGCCACAGCCTGTGGGGCATATTTACTTTTCTGTACACGACAGTTCTCCTAGAGAGACTACAAAATCTACCTCTGAATGGTGCATACACAGTGGCCACCACACAAGCAGATGCTGTAACCCCTCCACTCATAAACAAGAGATCCAAAGTGGCATGCTCCAGGTCAGAGCTAGCGTGTGACAGCCTGGGCTCTCACACTGAGCCATTCCTGTGCCCACCGCAGTGCTCTGACCACAGCGCCTGCCTCATAGACCACTCAACCACCAGCCCCTCTCTCCTCATTTCAGTATCATTTTAAAGCTTTTACTTGTTCAGTTAGGAAGGTCCAACCTCTTCTCTCATTGTGACAATTTGTCACCAGAAAGTATCTCCAAAGCCTGCATAGTCACCAAGGCTAGGTTTCTCTAGTAGGGGACAGGAGGGCTCCTTTCTGGGAGGCCTACAGCCAGTGGCTGGAAATGGCTGCTTTGCATACACTCAGTCTCTGGAGCACCCAAGAGTCATCAGGCAGTGGAGCCACACGTTACCCACACATACAGCCCGCCCCACAACCAATCTTACCATCAGGGAGGTCTGAGGTCTCTAGGCGAGGCAGTTTTCGAGGCCGGCCAGGCCTCCGTCGAGGTCTCGGGGTACTGGGCGTGGGACGCTGGAGCCGTAGCTGCCGGCCCCGGGGCTCATCCTCAGCTGGATTATAGTCACTGTCCTCTGTGGTAACAATAAAGGAGAGTGGGCAGACCCACACTAGCCCTGTCTCCACCCTGCTGACAACACTGGCCCCTGATCAGTGCATACCTCTCTCCACCAGTGAGGGCGTTCCTAAGACCCTCTGCACCTCCCCCGACAGGGGACTGACTACCCTTCCTTTTTCTGCACCTCTCCTAGCACCTGCCAATAGCTCACCTCAATCAGAAGCACAAAGAGGTATCTGGTTCTAAAGCCACTTAACTCACTGGTAGAAAGCAGGTGATGAGCAGAGAGTCTACAAACTCCTAGACTGCACTGTCCACCAGGTGGACAACAGCCATGCAGAACCATTTAGCAGTAAAATGAACCCAGTCCAACTCAGAAAAACTTAGTTATAAAATGTATAAAAAGTAACTTTTACTCTCCTGTTGTAATTGCTGTCTGGGAAGCGTGTGCTTCCATCTGCTAACCTAGGCCTATCCCTGGAAGCTTCTGGCCTCCTTACAATCTAATCTAAGCCTAGAATGGTTTCCGCCTGAGACTTACTGCTGAATAAGCTCACCTCTTCCTGGTTCTTTCTGAACTCTGGCTGGCTCATTAACTCAGCTCTTCTGGCTCAAAAGCCCACTGACTTACTCAACCTGGCATTTCTCTCAGCCTCTGAATTGTTCTGCTTTGCCTCAAAATAACTTTAGGAAGTTTATCTAATCTGGCTTTTTCATTCTCAGTCTGTCTTCCCATGTCTAGCTTGTCCTGTCTACAACCTGTCTCTGTAAAACTCTCGCAGTAACACTGCCTGCTCCTCCCTCTCTCTGCGGCTCTACGCTCCCTGCCAACTCCGCTGCACTGCTCTCCACGAACTCTACTGTAGTACTGACCGTCCCTCCTCCTGCATGTCTGTCTCTCCCTGTCCCCTTCTCTTCTCATGAGAGTTAGGCATATCCTGTCAAATCTTTCTGACTCGTCACTTTGTCTGCCACTCAATTAGACTTTCAAACACAGTGCTTCCTTCCACAAACAAACTACCTTCACTGTCTGGGATTAAGGTGAGTACTAAGGGCATGTCTGTATTCCAGCCAGAGGGATTTAAGGTGTGTACTGTGGGCTGAGGCACACCCTAACTAGAAACAGGTCCAAGCGCCCTGTAACAAAAATGTGTACTAGATCTCAAAGTTTAGGGAGAAAAGTGAACCAGTTATGGTGGCACAGACCTATAATCCCAACATTCAGGAGGAACAAGTGTTTGAGACCACCAAGGGCTACACCAGGGACACACTATCTCAGAAAGTCAGGACAAAGAGACTGGAGAGACGGCTCACTTGCTGCTTTTAGAGAGGAGCCAAGTTTAATCCCCAGCACCCATGTGGAACAGCCCAAACCCATAACTCTAGCTTCAGGAAAACAGCACCCTCTTCTGGCCTCCATAGGTACTGCATGCAACAATGCACATATCCACACATAACGCATACAAAAACTTGAGAGCGAACCCAGGGGTTGGGGAAGCGGCTCTGTCAATGAAGTACTGTGAAGCAGGAAGGTCTGAGTTCAACCTCCCAGGACCCATGTCAAAAAACAGAGCATGGCAGCACAACCCCAACACTGGAGAGACACAGGAGGGTCCCTGGGATTCTTGGCTAGACATTCTGGCAGAATCAGCAAGCTCTAGGTGCAGTGAGAAACCCTGCCTCAAAAAGCAAGGCAGAGCGCCATTGAGGAAGAGTCTGACATCACTTCTGGCTGCACGCGCATCCACACACACACACGTGGGGGCGGGGCAAGAAAAAGAAAAATAGTTTTGGGTTGAATTGGGGTCTCATTTGAGGTTGGCCTCAAATTATGCAGTTACAGTTCCTGATCCTCCTGCCTCTGCCTCCCCAGTGCTGGGACTGTTGGCCTGTGCCACCACAGCCAGCTTTTCTAACAAGTTTTATGTGCGTACATGCAATCATTTTAGAAACACAGGGGGGTAACCGAGCTACGAAAAGTGCATATCTATTTTTGCTGGCACTGTTTCTTCTGTTGCTCTGCCTGCCCCACAGTTTAGCCTTCTCCCCTGCTGCACTGGTACCTCTGTCTTTATAGATGAGTGTGGGGACAGCGAGCGAGGGTGGGCATCTGCCTTACCCTCCAGATCGTCAATCGCCCCGGCATCCACAATGTCGTCGTCCTCCTCCTCCTCCTCCGGCCCTTCCTCCTCTGTGGTCTTGGTGGAAGGGCCCCACTTCCGTACACGGCCCCTTTTACCAGCTGCTGCTGCTGCTGCTGCTAGTGCTGCAGAAAGAATGAAACAAGCTGCCATGTCTGGCTCTGAGTCTGCTCCCATCAGGCTCCTGGCTGCCGTGAACACACCTGGGCGGAAGTGCCGCTCCCGCATGTGGCGGAGCAGGGTTGCCTTGGTGCTGCTGCGGTACTGGCACATCTTGCACTTGAACTGCTGCACAACCACCACCTCCATCATGGCCTCCAGGCTCTGCAGGTCCAGCTCCTCAGTGCCAGGTGCCGGGGGTGGCTGTGCCACAGAGCTGGGCTCTCCCTGCAGCTCCTCAGGAGGCTCCAGGCATGTAGATGTGGATGTGGGGCCGTCAGCCAGGGCTTCAATGGCTGCCAGACTGCTGGCCAAGGTGGAAGTAGACATTGACGATGCCATGGGAGCACCTGAGGACAGGAGAGAAAATAGAAGGCAAGACTGGCCATGAGCCTCAGCTGTTCCTCACTGGCAGGTCCAGATTTTCCAAAGAGCATCTTTAGAGGCCAGGGCAATGGCTAACCCTCCAGGGTCATAATGGAGTCTTGTCTTCTACCCTCATTCATTACAGGCTCCTGGGGACTGGCGACAGGATCCATACCATCATCCGGGCCCTGCAGGATCAGGTACTGTGTGGTCTCAGCTCCTCCTTCTTCACCACTGGTTACAGTGATACAGCCTGGCAGAAAAGGCGGAGGGTGACAATTCTCAAAGGGATCCTGGAAGTAGGCCCATACCCTTAGACTCTACTTGGCAACTGGAGACCAGCTGTGTTACCCCCTTGTGCCTTGGGTACATCCACTGCAGGCTGGTACGAGGTCTGGTGTAGGTGGTGTGCTAGCCCAGTCACCAGGAGACCAGGGTTACCCTGGCTGCCCGGTCGCTGACAAATGGGCCTAGTCGTCCTCTATCCTCTCTAAACTTCCTCACAGATCCTGCAGGCACCCTGTCTCAGAACACTGTGGGATGCTGGCGCTTCTATGCAAGTTACTAACCGTAAAGACTCAGCGTAATACCAAGCAGCCTGAACCCAGGGGTCATCTGTCTGGGCTTACTGCCCTGGAGCACCCTCTACTTACCAGTGTCACTGGGTAAGTCATTTTTGGTGTCTCTCTCGTGTGTCTTGTAATTCTCATATGGACCGAGTTAATGGCAGCCATCTCCTCTCGAGGTCACTGGATGATCTGCCACCTCCTATGTGTCAAGTGTTTATAACTGCCCCCAGCACAAGGCCAGATACAACTGCTTCTACTTCTTAAAAATTAGCTACTGCTGCATGTCCTTCATGTGTGTGTATGGGCACGCATGTGGAAGTCAGATGACAACTTCATTCCACTGCTATGTAGGCTTGGTGGCAGTCACTAGGTCTGCCTGGCAAGCGCTCTCACCAGCTGAGCATCTTCCTGGCCCCAGCTACAACTCTCTCTACTTCTGAGCACGGTGACATTCGGGCATCAGACTAAGAACTTACTGAGACATCTTACTTGATCCTTGTGTCATTTACCCCCAGGAGACCTTCTCCCTACTCACTCTGGATGAGGTCCGGACCAATGGTAGATTCAATGATCTTGTCGATGGCAGAGCCTAGGTCTGAAGAGGAAGCTGTGCAGTCAGACACCAGCATGCTGGGGTCTGGGAGAGCACTGGAATGCACCAGGGCCGGGGGGCCACTTGGCACTTCTGCTACTGGTCCCCGGGACAGAGAAGATGAATCAGGGAGGTAGCCATGAGGCAAGGGTTCTGTTGAAATGCTCTCGGATACCTCCTCCTACAAGGAGGAAGCAGAGGACAGTTCAGGAGCCAGGACAGAACAGCTTGTAGATACCCAAGAAACAACAAAGCCACCCACACTTCAACCCTACAGGGGACTAGGAGAGCTCTCCAGTTAGGGAGAGCCCTAGGGCCCGCAGATGGAGTCAGGCACTACCCCAGGGTTAAAAGAAGAACCTCTCTAGACCACATAACACAGCCAGGAGGGACAACTGTCACTGGGCTTTTGCATCAATCACTCCCCCTGCGGCAAACTCTTCATGGTCACTCCAGCCTTCTCACAACCATTTAGGCACTGCTCCCTCTAGAGGGCAGGCTGGACCTTTCCGCAGAGACCATGTCACCTCATCACACTGGAATGACGACAGGTTGGGTCTATACCCTGAGAACAGAAGCTTTCCTCTATGGACCCGGTTCCTCAGCCCAATTCCATCTCAGCCCTGCACCTCAACGTTTTCCACACCAGGCTGTATTCTCTGCAAGGACCTGGACCGCGCCTGTCACGTTCCTAACAGTAACCCTGTAATTTGGCCTAAGTTAGCCTCGGAGTAGACCCACTTCTGCTGACATAACGAAACCCTAAACTGTACATCCAGGGCCACTGCCTCGAATGTCCATCAAGTGGAGTCCAGACACAACCCCTACCTCGCTCATGAAGCTACCAGAGACAATTATATTTCTAATTCTCACTTGACAGAGGAGATGAGGGCTAGGATCTGAGTAGCCTGCTCAACACAGAGTACTGGGTCAGGAAGAGATGGCTCAGTTTCCCCTTACAGCCTAACAGCCATAGAACCAGGCCCTCATTCCCTTTGACAGGTGGGAAGACTAAGGTAACTAATACGGATCAACATTTGAATCAGAAAGGGCTCACGGAGCCCAAGGGCTCTGGGTAAGACAGTGGATAATGAATTCTGGCTCTGTCGGCGTGCTCTGCCTCAGTTTCCCTTTCTGCAGATTCCGGAAACAAGTGGTTTAAACGTGTCTCTTAACTATGGGGGCTTGTCAAACGACCAAAAACTACTATAGCAGTTTGGCATGGCATGGCGTCTGCCTCAAAAACAATTATTTTCTACAAGTAAGCTTCGCTTACGGACCCCTGCCCACACTGTCCAGACTGATCCATACCACAGAGTGGCTGCCACTGTCTGAGCTCTGCCCCACGCCAGAGTCGTCGGCCTCCGTTAATCCTGGGGCCGTCGCAGAGTCGCTGCTGTCCGCGGACACAGCTTCCGAGGTGCCCACACCCAGGCCGCTCTCAGAAGGCTCCTCCGGCTGGCCAGGCCGAGGGGCCGCGTCGCTACTGCTCTCCACCTCGTTCTCCTCCATTGGTTCTGGGGACCGACTGACAGCGAAGCGCAGGGTATGAGGCTTTCACTCTGCAGGATGATACGACCATGGCTGCAACAAGTGGTCCACCTTTCGGGTCCGGCCAAGCAGTACCCACCCAGATGCACCGGTGTGCCCATTCCGCAGATACAAAGACTGAGCATCGGACTAGACGGGGCGGGGTTTCCTGGAAAGGGAACCTTCCAGAAAAGAACAGGGACGCCTGGTCTCTCAGGCTAGGGCCCCTCTAGGAAGGGTGGTCCTGGTGGGTGAGCACGGCCCTTTGCTCCTCCCAGAGGCGTGAATCGACCCTGGGAGGACAGAGCGGTTCAGCCCTCCAGACCCCGCGTCCCCTCGGATAAGGAGCAGTGGTACAGCCCGCAGGCCCCCGGGGTCAGTGGTTCGCTCCCCCTCCCAGGGCTCCCCTGCGGAGGGGGCTGACAGCGATGGTCGCGGGGCCTGGTGACTCGGGGCTGTCCCCGGCGCTGCCTGAGCTCCAGGCCCGACGCCATCTTGTGGCGGCGCTGGGTTTCCGCTCAGGCAAATGCGAGAGCGGCTAAAGGGCCTGGGACCCCGGGGCCCTGTTCGGACAGCCCCGCCGGCCTGGGAGTCGCCACCCGGCAGCCCCGCGGTAGAGCCCCGGTGCACGGCAGTATGCAGTGGGACGGCCCGCCTCCGGCTGTCACTAACCTGAGCCTCTGGCTGCAGTGTCGCTCTCCGACTCCGGCATCGACGAGGTCGCCATCCTCTCACCCCCGTCGCGGAGGAACCCATCAGCCTCACTCGAACCGGAACTACTTCCGCCGCCGTCCCCCGGGGAAAGACAGATTTGCGGAGTTTCAGAAAGCCTCTCAGAGGACTCAGAACCGTCGTCGGGTCCAAAGGGACTCTAGACGTTTATACGCTGCCTAATGTTGGGGCTGAGGTCAGCGAGGGCCGGGAACTACTTTTTCTTATGGCGGATGGCTACACGGGAAGTGGAGTGACGTCACGCAGGTCCCATGTAGGCTCGCAGGACAAGGCGCGGCGGAGTCGCCGGGCTCTGGTGGGCGTGGCTCCCAGCGTCTAGCCACACCTCCAGGGGTCGTTTAGGGAACTGTCGCTACCTAGGACGGCGTAGAGCTGTCCAGAGGGGAGGAAACGTCAGTCATTTCCCTGGCTTTTCACCTATAGCTTAAAGCTCCACTCGAGCCCGATCGGATCCTCCCGGCTTAGGTTTGCTGTGCCGTGGGGAGGGAGCGTATACAGATGGGAAAACCGAGCTTTGAGGACAGGAAAGGCTGGTTCGGAATCACAACTAAGGGGATTTGGGGGATGGGGTAATGGGGAAAGTAGGGGAAATTCTTTTTTTGAAAAAGAGTTAATGCTTGGATCATGGTGCATTTCTATTTCTTAACATTATTAGGACTGGAGGTCCAGACACCCAGCTGTCTTCTGGTCATTGTAGATCCTCTGTAGGAGTGTTTAGAAGTTGGGGGATTAGCTCAGTGGCAAACATGAGGCCCTGGATTCGATTCCTAGCATACACACGCGCTCACAGACGGCGCGCGCACGCACGCAGTGTTGGGTATTTTTAGAAGCCTGCAGACCTTGGGCACAGTGTGGTGGCTCATGCTTTTAATCCAGCACTCGGGAGAGGCCGGCTAACCTCATTTGAGTTCACGTAGACCAGCTGGGGCTACGTAGTGAATTTTTCCCAGAATCCACATGGTAAAAGGAGAGAACCGTTTCTTTCAAGCTGTCCTCCCACCTCCACACGCTTTTTGTGGCATGTGTACCCCCACAGACATACAATAAATAAATACTTAAAAGTCGGCAGTGGTGGTGCACGCCTTTAAGTCCTAGCACTTGGGAGGCAGGCCGATTTTTGTGAGTTTGAGGCCACCCTCCTCTACATAGTTCCAGGACAACCAGGGCTACATAGACCCTATCTCAAAAGAAAACAAACAAACCAAAAAAAAAGAAAGAAAAAGAAAAGAAAAAAGAAAGAAAAAGAAAAGAGCCAGGGAGTGGTGGCACACACTTAAACTCAGAACTGGAGAGGCAGAAACAGGTGGATCTCTGTGAGTTCAAGGCCAGCCTGGTCTACAGAGTGAGTTCCAGGACAGCCAGGGCTACACAGAGAAACCATATTCTTAAAGAAAAGAAGAGGAGAAGAAAAACTGATGCAGTGAAGAGGACCAGCTGCCCTGAGTTAATTACCAGCACCTGGCCATGAGGGTCCCCACGCTCTTGTCACAAACTCCTCCGTTCGGTAGAAATGACTAGGAGGTCTGTGAGGGACCCCATCCTTGCCACCCAGCGTCACCAGGCCTCTAGAAGCATCCTTGAGACCTACGTTTGGGGCTAGCTTCATAGCAGGTTGGGTTTTTTTGTTTTGTTTTGTTTTTCCTTTTTTGGGGGGTGGGTTTGGAGACAGGGTTTCTCTGTGTAGCCCTGGCTGTCCTGGATCTCACTCTGTAGACCAGGCTGGCCTCGAACTCAGAAATCCACCTGCTTCTGCCTCCCAAGTGCTGGGATTAAAGACATGCGCCACCACCGCCCGGCTTTTATTTATTTATTTATTTTTCTTAAAGATTATATATATATAATACACACACACACACACACACACACACACTGTAACTGTCTTCAGACACACCAGAAGAGGGCATCAGATCCCATTACAGATGGTTGTGAGCCACAACCCAAGGGCCTGAATTCTAGGCATGAGCCACTAAGCCCAGTTGAGACCTTGGTTTCCTAACTACCATCCAGGCTTCTCAGCAGACAGAGCATGTTGTTGGGAAAAAAATCCTGGAAGCAGTGAAGACAGCTGCTCTCACTCGAAGAACGCTGAAGTGGACAGTTGAGAAAACCAGAATCCAAGAAGGAAGAGGAAGAACTGTACCAGGCGCTGTAGGGGTGTCTCGGTGTGTCATTTTAAACAGTCTCACTGTGTAACCCACACTCCTGGATGTCCTTGGTAATCATCCTGCTCTGCCTTCTGAGCATCAGAATTACAGACTCATCTCACCAGGCCCAGTACTTCATAGCATCTTAAGTGAGAATGGCCCTGCAGGCTCGTGTATTTGTGTGCTTGCTTCCTAGCTGGTGGGAGGGATTAGGGATTGTGGCCTATTTAGAAGAGGTGTGTCATTGAGAGGTGGGCTTTGAGGTTCTAGAAGCTCATCCAATTTCTAGTTAGCTTGTTCTGCCTTCTACATGTGGATTAGGATATAAGTGTTTTCTTTTAAAAATTTTTATTTATATGAGGACACAGTAGCTGTCAGAAGAAGACATCGGGTCCCCGATGATTGTGAGCCACCATGTGGTTGCTAGGAGTTGAACTCAGGACCTCTGGAAGAGCAGTCAATGCTCTTAACCGTTGAGCCATCTCTCCAGCCCAAGATGTAAATTTTTAAGCTACTAGGCCAGCTTCATGCCTTCCTGCCTGCTGCCATGCTCCTGGCCAGGATGATCATGGACTCTTAACCCTCTGGAACCATGAGCCTGAATAATTGTTTTCTTTTATAAGTTGCCTTGGTCATGGCGTCTCTTCACAGCAGTAGAAATGTGTCTAAGGTATTTGGTTTTTTTGTTTTTGTTTGTTTGTTTTTAATTGTTGTTGTTACTGGCAGAATATCTGCAGTAATCAAGACGTTTAGGATTGCTGACCATCAGTGCTCTGCCATGTTGCTGTCTGTGTATTCAGTAACTTCTCTTCTAGTAAGTTCATCTTACAAAGAAAAATCAATTCCAGTGTAGCCTTTGAACCCTGCTTTGGGATATCTTTTTGCTGTGATTAAATATTATGATCAAAAGCAATTTGAGAAGCAGAGGGTTTATTTTATTTCTCCTCCATTTCAGGTTCATCCTTAAAGGAAGTGAGGACAGGAATTCAAGCAGGGCAGGAACCTGGAGGCAGGAGCTGATGCAGAGGCCATGGAGGGTGCTGCTTACTGGCTTGTACCTCCTGGCTTGCTCAGCTTGCTTTCTTACAGCACCCAGGACCACCAGCCCAGGGCAGCATCACCCACAATGGGCTGGACCCTCCTACTTTAATCACTAAATTGTTGTACTGGCTTACTTACCAACAGCCCAGTCATATGGAGGCTCTCCCCTGTCTGACTGCAGTTTTTCTAAGTTGACATAAAACTAACCAGCACACACCCCAAGTCTGAACGATTTCAGTAACAACTGAAGGAGAGGACGATTGTGTTTGGATCATGTCAGAGGTTTCTGTCCACAGGCCGACATTTCTGCTTTGGGGTCTGGGACAGATGTAAAGGACCAGTCACATCATGGTGAGTAGAGAGGAGGGCGTGGAACAGGGGCAGAGTAATACTGTACCTTCAAAGGCATGCCTCCAGTGACTTTCTGTGAAGAAGGTACTCCCTAGTAGCCACTCCGCTATGAATTCATCGATGAATTTAGCATCTCATAATCCAGTCACTGCTCAGTCGTACCACCAGCTGGGGACCAAGCCTTCAGTACAAACCATTTGGGGAGAGACTTAATGCCCGGTTCAGAGCACAAGGTTCTCTTCCATGTAAAGAGAAGAAACCTGAGGATAAAGAGAGACTTCTCGCCGGGCGGTGGTGGCGCACACCTTTAATTCCAGCACTTGGGAGGCAGAGGCAGGCGGATTTCTGAGTTCGAGGCCAACCTGGTCTACAGAGTGAGTTCCAGGACAGCCAGGGCTACACAGAGAAACCCTGTCTCGAAAAAAAAAAAAAAAAAAGAGAGACTTCTCCAGGGTCAGAGAAGAGAGGGAGCTGTGCTGGTTTGAATGAGAATGGTCCCGTGGCCTCGTACATTTGAATGCTTACGTCACCAGAGCGTGGAACTGTTTGAGAATTAGAGGGATTAGAAAGTGTAGCCTTGTTGGAGAAAGTATGTCAGTGGGAACAGGCTCCGGAGTTCAGAAGTCCAAGCCAGGCCCATGGCTCTCTGGCTCTGCTTGCAGATACGGCTACAGCTCTCAGCTGCATCACCAGAACTATGCTCCCCACAGTGTTGATAACAGACTAAATCTCTGAAATGTTTTCTCTTGTAATAGTTTCCTTGGCCGTGGTGTCTCCAAACAGCAGTAAGACAGTGCTAAGATCTGCGATAAGCTAACAACATTAGCCTCTGATTTGGCCGGAGACACGGTAACAGATGAGGTGCAGGTGTTGGCGCCTGTTCCTTTAGGTCAGGATTTAAGGGAGGGCACAAATTAGCCCTTCTTGGGACTCAAAACTTTAAAAAACAGGAAAACTCAGAGAACAGAGAGGGAGAGAGGGAGGTGGGAATGGTAGTGTCCTGGGGCCCGACGTTAGCCCCATGCACAGCAGCCTTGAGTCAGCACTTAACTGACCTGACTAATGACACTGTGTAGAAAACCAAGAATCAGGAAGTCGTCTTCCTCTGACCTCTGTGAATTGGGGAAGCTTTTAAAATGAGATGAAGGAGCTTCTCACAGTCTGGCTCCCGAGACTGTAGGAGTTGGGGCAGGTGGGATTCCTGATTGTCATGGGAATGGAAAATTAAGTTAAGTACCCACCTCTTCTCTAGACAAGACTGCATACCCTGAGGACACTCAAAGAAAACCAGTCCTGGATGGGCTGGCCGGATGGACTGGCTGGTGTGAACTATGTGGATGCTTGGTCACCACCACCTGAGGTCTCATAAATGTCACAATTGAAAGATAACAGGAAGGACAGACACTGCTAAGAACATGAGACATGAGGGGCCCTTTCTGCAGGCAGATGTGGATAATTTTAAATACAGGGTCTCACCATATAGCCTTTGCTGGCCCGGAACTCACAGAGACCATCCCTAGTGCTGGGATTAAAAGTACTCACTGCCAAACCCAGTGGTCTTGTTCTAGGCTGAGCAATGCCAGCCAGCCCCCAGCAAGCCCAGTGGGTATGGGGGGGGGTGAGCTGTGGCCCCACAACTGTGCATCAGGATGAAAGGGGGGGTGGTTTGTGGAGAGTGACATCAGACTACAGAGAGCTGGACAGGTAGT
Organism: Rhabdomys pumilio; assembly: GCA_030674055.1. NCBI lineage: Eukaryota > Metazoa > Chordata > Mammalia > Rodentia > Muridae > Rhabdomys > Rhabdomys pumilio. The sequence goes on from JANHMN010000002.1 coordinate 225,319,398, forward strand.
GACACCCTCCCTGCAACTACCAGCACTGCCTTTTTGATGAAATGTTTGGTACAAGGGCTGAGGGATGGCTCCACAGCAGACGAGGGCACTGCCTGCTCTTCCAGAGGACCCAGGTTCAATCCCCAGCAAGCATACTGCAGCTCGACTTCTGCAGTTCCAGGAGATCTGACACCCTCTTCTGGCCTCTTGGGACACAGCACAGACATGATATGATGCTGAAACATACATACAGGTAAAACACCTCTATGCATAAACATTTTTAATAATTTTGACTTTATGTGCGTTGGTGTTTTGCTTGCATGTAGGTCTGTGTGAAGGTGTCAGATCTTGGAGTTACAGACTGTTGTGAGCTGCTGTGTGGTTGCTGGGAATTGAACCCAGGTCCTCTGGAAGAGCAGTCAGTGCTCTTAACCACTGAGCCATCTCTCCAGCCCCATCCACAGGTATTTTTAAAAAAGAAATAGTTGATACAAATGTTGGTGTTTTTTTTTTTTTTTCTTGCTGCATCGGGCCTTGCTAGTGTTTCTCTTTTAGAATCCCATTAGCTGCCAAAGACGAATTATCATTTGCCCGGAACAGATGGTAAAGAGCCTTCAGAGCCCCAGCCCACCCTCTGTAGAAAGAGTTCAGTACAGTGCCAACCCTGAGTGTCTTACAGATCTGGGAGAAGGTCTGGGAGAACAAAGTCAACAGAAGAGTGACTGCAGGCACGCTCATGGCTGGGGAAAGACACTCCCAAAAGACATGTACTGTTGAGTAGAAACCCCTGTGCCAGGGTGGGCTACCTCTGTACATTTCTGGACGTGGAGTCCTCTGAGGCCTCCAAAACCATAAAAGCTGATGTCATGTCCTGGAAAATATTTTTGTCAACACAAGCTAATGTCATTTGAGAGGAGGGAACCTCAATTAAGAAAATGTCTCCATGACACTGGGCTCTACGAACAGGGCATTTTCTTTTTTTTTTTTTTTTTTTTTTAATTTTTATTTATTTGTTTATTTTATGTATGTGAGTACATTGTAGCTGTCTTCAGACACACCAGAAGAGGACATCAGATCCCATTACAGATGGTTGTGAGCCACCATGTGGTTGATGGGAATTGAACTCAGGACCTCTGGAAGAGCAGTCAGTGCTCTTAACCGAACAAGGCATTTTCTTAATCAGTGATTGATTGGGGGAAGGGCCCAGCCCATTGTGTATGGCGCCATCCCTGGGCTGGTGGTCCTAGGTTCTATCAGAAAGCAGATTGAGCAAGCTAGAGCAACCACCTCTCCATGGCCTCTGCATCAGTTCCTGCCTCTAGGTTCCTGCCCTGTTTGAGTTCCTGCTCTGACTTGTATGTATGTATGTATGTATGTATGTATGTATGTATGTTCTTATTTATGAGAACTCTGCCACATGTACACCCACATGCCAAAAGAGGGCATCAGATCCCCTTATAGACAGTCGCCAGCCACTATGTTGTTGCTGGGAATTGAACTCAGGACCCCGGGAAGAGCAGCCAGTGCTCCTCACCTTTGAGCCATCTCACAGCCTCTGTCCTGACTTTCTTTGATGATGAATAGCCATGTGGAAGTGTAAGCCAAATAAACCTCCTCCAAATTGTTTTTTGGTTACGGTGTTCCATTTCATCCCAGCAAGAGAAATCCCGATGAACAGATCACTGCTATTGTGCATGCCAGAATGAGATGTGAGGCCCCACTGCTAAAGACGTCTCTTGTACAGACCACTGCCGTTGTGCATGCCAGAATGAGATGTGAGACCCTACTGCTAAAGACGTCTCTTGTTTTGGATGCAAGCCATTGAGAAGTTAGCAAATGGACCTTATAAGGCTCAGGGAACAAAACTCATAAGATCCAGGAAGCTCAGAGTCGAAAGACTCTTGATACCTCTACTAAGGTATACAAATCCCGAGTAACTGGGGAGAGGCGTCTCTTCAGCAGAGCTGCCTGCAAGCTAGGCAGGAGCTCTGACAGCTCAGCCTTTGTGAATCATCCATGCTGGGGTGGGCTTTGGGGAGACAACAGCCTTGGAGTTACCTATAGCAACCCCAATAAACTCGGGGTGAACTTGGTTTGCCAAGATAGACCTGAGTAGAGCTGCTTCTTTGGTCTGCTGTCCATATGTGGGGTGAACAGATGTTGGTTCGTGTCTCCCAGGAAAACGGACCCAACATCCGGTCTAGTGGAAGTGCCTGCGGCCCAGGTCAGATTCTCTGCAGGAGATGCTTGTGCTGGTCCAACACAGGTGTTTACTGAGTCCTCCAGGTATCAGGAATTGCAGGTGCACTGTGAGCTGTGGGTCACTAGACACTCCTCACATGGCTGTGACACCCAAGGAAACTGGCCCAGGGGGTGCAAGGTGGCCAGAGTTGCACACGTGGGAGTTCGCCCCGTGGAGTCCCAGTCATCTCCTCACTCTCATTCAGTGCCCCTTCCTTTGCCCTAGACACCACGGGGCTGAGGCCAGGCAGGCGCACTATAGCTAGTCACCCACTATTTCTCTCCAGGCCACTAGAATTGAGCTAAACCTGCTGTTAAAGACCTATTTATAGACCCAAACTACACTCCTGCTTGGGATAATGAGCCCCTAGGGTCGACTCCCTGTGGTGTGAAATGAAGGCTTCTTTTGGTTTATCCTGAGTCTTTTCAGCACTGGAGGGAGGTGGGCTTGTGGGGAAGGGGCCTCAGGATCAGTATCCTCGGATTCAGAAAAAGGACTGAGATTCAACAGTTGTATATGATGGCAATTCCTGAAGGCAGCAGGTGACACAGAGGCAAACATTTATAGGACCTTGAAAGGCAACCTGATTTCCGGTTGAGCACAGGCTAGAAACCCCAGTGACCCCAGGTGACCCTGAGGAGTGGCAGGCGTTTCACCATGCCCCCAGACTCCAGACACTAGAGCACAGTCCCCATAGGTTTGTGTCCTTCAGTCACGTAGGCCAACACCCCCTAGCCCCTCCACAGGTAGAGGGCGGTCACATAGCCTCAAGACAGAACTCCGTATAAATGAGGTACCTAAAGGCCAGAAAGCCTTAGCCAATTAAGCTTTCCTTCCCAGACACTCCTCCCTGAGAAAAGTATTTAGGCTCAGGCCCGCCCTGAGAAACAGGGTACCGGTTTCTCATCTACTTTCTGCCATGATAAGCATCTTAAGACCATGGACTGCTTCTTTTCATCGGTCTGCTGTGGGGAACAACGGAACAGGGCTTCTCCTACAGAGCCGTCTAATCTCCAGCAGAAGACCTCTCTGCATTCCCAGCCACAGCGACCACCAACCCAAGCCAGCCGTCTGCGACCAAGCCAACCCAAGCCGCCGCCAAGGACCCTCCTCCCCACCCCCCCCCAACTCAGTGGAGCTTCTCTCCCCCTCTCCCCTTCAGCCGTGAGCCAGTCCAGCCTGTGGGCCCCCACTTCGTTCTCAGATCTTCCCCGACTTCCAGGGGCGCCTAGGTGCACAAGAGCCTGAGAACCAGGCAGTCCCTGGCTGCCCTGCAGGCCCAGGGACCCCCGAGCCAGCTCCGGCTCCCGTGGGACCTCAGACTGTGCTCCCCCACCCCCTGAGCGGTGTTCCCAAGGCTTCACATAGCCTGACTCCTGCCCTGAGACTGCCTGAGAGTGCAATCAAACTTCGAGTGCCTATCCTGCCTCCCTGAGCGCCCCTGCCTCACAGTCGGGGCAGCCACAGGACCCCCCACTTTACCCAACAAATATTTCTCGTGATGGCAAGAAGACAGGTGACAGAGGCGAGATCTGTATTTGTCTCTTTATTCCGTCTATTGCCTAGGGTGTCTTCAACACTTAATGGCCGGGTGGTGGTGGTGCACACCTTTAATCCCAGCACTTGGGAGGCAGAGGCAGGCGGATTTCTGAGTTCGAGGCCAGCCTGGTCTACAGAGTGAGTGCCAGGACAGCCAAGGCTACACAGAGAAACCCTGTCTCGAAAAACCAAAAAAAAACCCAAAACATTTAGTGAAGTTTGTAGGCTCAGGAGACACTAAATATCTTTTATATGAATGAACAAATAATTATTACTACTATATAACACACACAAATACATTTGAGCCTTGGCTGGCCCCTGACTCTGTGTACAACAGTCTGGCCCAGACAGAACTGGAATTTCTCTGTGGTGGACTTAATATAATAAGTGAATTGTAAGTTCTCTTGTGCCTATGTCTGTCACAGTTTGTGTCATACTGTAACACTGCCGGTGGACCGCCCCCCCCCCCAGTGTCCCCAGCAGACTGAGCTAGACCTGGGCTGGCTTTATTTTTCTGATCCCCAGAGTTTGTTGTTGTTGTTGAGACAGGGTCTCATGAAGCCCAGGCTGGTCTTAAGTTCTTTACATAGCCAAGGATGGCCTTGAACCTTTGATTGTCTTGCCTGTGCCTTCTGAGTTCTGGGATGTAAGCCTGTGGCATGACACTTGGCTTTGTGTGGTGCTATCGACAGATAAAACCCAGGGCTCCATGAGGGCTAGGCAATCACTCTGAGCTACACCCTCAGCCCAGAAACTGTTGTAAGAACCAGCGCTCGGTAGGATGACTTGGCATAGAGAACTCCAAGAAAATCACACCAAACCAAGGCCCAAATAGCCCAGGAACTGCATTTACATCCAGCCTGACCTGGGACAGCCCCCACTCATCTCGGCAAGAGAACAGCACCCGTAATCCTAAGGAGTTGAAGGCAGGAGTGTGGCATCTAAGAGCTAAGTCCTGGACTCTGGGTCAGACTGTGTTTGAGCCAGGCTCCACACTGGGGTGGGGTGGGAGGGGCGTCTCTTGACTGCTCTACCCCCTCACCTCTAACCTTGGGATAACAATAATGTATCACATGGCATCTGCAAAAGTTAAGTGATGCAATACATGGGGCCCACGTTTGCTCAGTGACTACACAGAGTGGCGTCACTCACCTGAACAAGGAGCCTGGACCGTGTCTGCTTTCCGCCGTAGCTCCATTACAGAGCACAGACACTGGCAGAATGGGGGGTCCAACCCATCTCCACTGAGTCACCAAACAAGGACTGAGTTAGTGACATGGTGACACTATTCTGACTAGATGCCCAGTGCTTTGGGACCATCCCCTCTGCCCCAGATACCACAGAATATCAGCCCAGTCTGGCAGTGTTACACAACTCAAGAGATCACCTTGGAAGTGAAGGTGGGGTCTTGTGGCCCCGTGGTGACATGTGCAACGGTGTACCCAACGCTGAGCATGCTACACTGCTTTTTATTATTGATGCTGCCTCCAAGGTACAGAGCACCTGAGATGAATGAATGAAGAGTTCTGGGACGGGCAAGCTCAGCCAAGGCTGCACAGAAGTGATCTGTGTCTGCATCTGCATTCTGGACCCACTCCTCCACCACTCCGGGCCTCCTGGACAAGCTGCCTCCAGAGGCCATCAGTGATGTAACATTGTCAACCTGACAGGAGACAAGCTGCCTAGTAAGGAAATCTGGGCATGCCTGCAAAGGATTATCCTGGTTAGGTAGACAGTACCGTTCCCTGGACAAAGTCTTGAGCTTCATACAAAGGAGGAAGGTGACTGAACAGAAGCATCCACTCCTTTCTTCTACTCTAAGTAACTGGTCGCATGCACCTCGATGAGTTTCTTCGTGTGTTTACTGACTTGACTCCCCGCTCCCCAGGATCAAGTATATCTCAAACTGAGCCATAATGAAACTCAAGTTGCTTTCTCCGAGTGTTTTTATCACAGTAACATAAAAGCGAATGAATATGCCAGGAGAATAGAAGACAAACCCAGGCTTGGGCTGAGTGACAGCATGGCACAGGGCCTTTGACAGCTGTTCTCTGGCCTAGAATCATGTGTCATTACCTTGGAGCCTGGGAGGATGATCACAAAGAAAAGATAGGACAGGGAACTGCAGTAAGGTACCAAGGATGCGCAGGGCCCCAACACCAGTGTCTATCTTCAACACAAAGCTCCCTGCATACTTGTCCTGTGGCTCTGAGTGGGTCAACCTCTCAGGTCAGTGTCCTCATGTGTCACACACAGGGTCATCACTCCTGCTCGGTTGTCGTGGCATTACACGAGACAATGTCGGGAGACAGAACTGGGTCAAGTCCAGGCCAGGCTCCAGTGCTAATTAACTCTATGACCTAAGTCGTGTCTCCTGTCTGAGCCTTCTTTTCCCCATTCAGATAGCGGCCACTGCCTGTCTCATGAGCACTTGGAGACACAGTGACTAAGGAGTAGCTGCTGGTACATTTGCCTGGGCTCAAGGCAGGCCCTGTCACCTTGATATACTTAGTCTCACTGTGCCTATTTCCTCTCCGGTAAAGTAGGGGTTAAGGTAAGTACCTACCTCTGCTTCATTGAGCTGTGATATTAGATGCTACAATCAAGAGAAAGAATGCTGGCTAGGCGCTGAGAGATGGCTTGGTGGTCAACAGCACTGGCGGCTCTTTTGGGTTCGGTTCCTGGCAGCCAACTGGCCAGTTCTCTACCGTCTCTAACTCCAGTTCCATGGGGATCTGATGCCTTCTTCTGCCCTCAGTGGGCCTCGGGCATCTACATGGGGGACAGACATGCACACATGTAAAGTATTCATACACATAAGATGTTTTCTTAAATAAATAAATAAATAAATAAATAAATAAATAAATAAATAAATAAATAAATAGAATGTAGCCTGTAGCCCTCCATGGCCGAGCCACTTGTTAGCTCCAGGTCTGGCACTTCACAGGGCCTAATCCTGGCTGCATGCTGGGTACCACTTTCAACAGTTTACACTTTGCCTCTCATCCTCAAAGCAGGCCTCTGAGCTGGGTGATAGACTGTCTCTATTTTGTTCCCGAAATTGAGTCACCCAGAGGTCCAGCGTCTTGCCAGAGGTCATAGAATGATTAGTGGACAGTCTGAGTCTATCAGACTCCTCGCCATCCCTAACAAGGGATCCAGAAATGGGAGCCATTAGAATATCTGTGTTACGTTTTTGGATCCAGGAGAGAAGGCAATTATTCATGTCTCGGTGGAGTAGGGCTTAAATGAGCCCCAGAGGCAGTTCTCATGGAGGGATGCCAGGTCTGTCTGCTCACTTCCTGAGCCTTACAGCAGGGGGAGCCCTCTGACTCTGCCTGGGTCAGGTCCTCTGGCTGGAGACTTGGTGTAGGCTAAGTGTAGCCTATGGGTCCTGTGAGCACTTGAAGTGACAGCTGAGGGTAGGTAAGGTAGCCAATGCAAAGCCAGGGTGATACAGGCTTGGGTCTGAGCTAGGTAAGGTGCTTGCACAGGTTTCGTGCATCCAAGGGCAAAAGATTGGGCCAGGAATTCATGGTCAGATATAGAAATAGAGCTGCTTATTTAAAAAGGGAGAACTAGAGAAAGGGCTTAGCAGTGGTGTGCACAGGGCTCACAGTGATCTTAGACTTCAGCCGGCTCACAGCAGGCTCCAGAGGACCCGACACCTTCCGTGGCTTCCACAGACACTCCACCCATGGGCATAAACTCAGATAAATACATATATGCACATAATTTTTATTTAAAAAACTGCCAGCAGACATAGTTTCAAAAAGAGGGGCACTCCTGAGAAAGGAAGTGGACGAGCTAGTGAGCTGGAGAGGAATGTGTCACATGTGCTGGGCTGCGAATCTGTTTACTGGATGTAGCCCAGGCTGGGGGAGGACTCCCACTCCTCCTATGCCAAATGGCTTCTTTAATGTGTTTAGAAAAAAGTTACATTTTTTTCCAGGCATGGTTGTACACGCCTTTAATCCCAGCACTTGGGAGGCAGAGGCAGGCAGATCTCTGTGAGTTCGAGGCTAGCCTGGTTTACAGAGCTACACAGAGAAATTCTATCTTGAAAAGCACACTCCACTCCCAATCACATTGTGTGTGTGTGTGTGTGTGTGTGTGTGTAAGGGGTGCTTATCACTGTGTGTTGTGGAGGCCACAGGTCAGCTTTTTCTTTCTCTCCTCCTGGCATGCTTGGTGTCAAGGTCTTTACCAGCTGAGCCATCTCACCAGAACTTTGTTAATCTTGATGTATTTTTCTTCAGTCTCTACTCCCCTGCCACATAGGACGGTACCCTGTGTTCCCCTGAGGTCTGTCAGGTTGCCTGGTACCCACCTTCTAGGCCCTCTGTGTGGTTATGAGGCTTTTTTGGGTATGGACTGGGAACTGGAAACTCCGAAGTTTCAGTGAGATATTGCAAGGGAGTGAACATCAAAAGATATAAACATGGCACTTAAAATGATAACATTAAAAATAAATAAATAAATATTAAATAATAATAAAAAAGAATGCCATATCAAGCTTGGGACTCGAGCCTCAGTGTTACAGATGCTGAGGTGAAACCCCGTGATCAAAGCAGCTTGGAGAGGAAAGGGTTTATTCAGCTCACACTTCCACATCACTGTTCATCAGCAAAGGAAGTCAGGACAGGAACTCAACCAGGGCAGGAGCCTGGAGGCAGAAGCTGATGCAGAGGCCATGGAGGAGTGCTGCTCACTGGCTTGCTCAGCCTGCTTTCCTGTAGAAACCCAGGACCACCAGCCTAGGAATGCCTGCCCCCCACCCCCATTCACAATAGGCTGGGCCTTCCCCTATTAATCGCTAATTAAGAAAATGCCCTACAGGCTTACCTACAACCAATCTTACAGAGGCATTTTTCTCAATTAAGGCTCCCTCCTCTCTGATGACTCTAACTTGTGTCAAGTTGACATAAAAACAGCCGGCAGGTGCACAGAATTTAAGAGAGAAGGAAAGGATGTAAAGAGAGCACTCCAACCCCTCCAGTGTGTGAGCACTGGGTAGCTTCACCTCTGTCTTCTGCTTCCTGCCAGTGAAGGAGAGTCATCCTCCACTCTCAAGGGGATGGACCCTGGAAAGTATCCTGTGGAACGCTAGAAGCAGACCTGAGGCTGTTAGGGCTAGGCCTTCTGGAGTTCCAAGGACTGTGAATGGAAGATTGGAGTCTGAGTCTTCAGCTCTGAACACATCTCAGCCATGGAGAGGGCAGAAATGGCAGAGAGCCAGGGGGAGACTCCATTAAATGTTGAGGTCCAAGGTTGAACCTTCCAGGATCTGAGCTCCAGTGCGGAGCAGTGCTGTTTGCATAAAGGCTAGTGAGTCCTGAACAATATGCTGTCTGATGCCACACAGCACAGCTGGGCAATTAAAACACGCGAGCAAGCACCTAGGATGGGAAGAGAGGATGAGACAACAGAGACGCGCACAGTTGTCTTTCACTTGTGTCTCCCAGACACAAAAGGATCGCTGGGGCTTTCTGGTTTCTAGTCAAGAAAAGAAAACTCAAGATCCGGCTAAACTTAGGGGAGGCTACCTCAAAGGAACAGTCAGAGTGATGGAGAACACCCGATTCTGTCTTCTGACTTCTGCACACGAACACGGGCACACATGCACACATATACGCACACACCTAAAACAAAACAAAAACATACAGCTCGGGGACTGGAGAGATGGCTCAGTGGTTAAGATAAGAGCACTGACCGATAGAGGACCTGAGTTCAATTCCCAGCAACCACATGGTGACTCACAACCATCTGTAATGGGATCTGGTGCTCTCTTCTGGTGTGTCTGAAGACACCAGCTACAGTGCACTCGTATACATAAAGTAAATAAATGAATCTTTAAAAAAAAAAAACCCATAAAGCTCATATTTATTAAACAACAGTCCCCTTCTTCTGAAACATTCTGTGTTAGTGGGGCATGAACTATTGATGAGGACTAAATCCAGTCAGGGCCTTTGCAGCACTAGGTAAGCCCATTATGACTGAACTATTCTCAGCTCATGTTTGTTTCATGTTTTTGTTTTTGGAAGGTTTTGACACAGGGTTTCACTGTGTAGCCCAGGCTGGCCTCTAACTCTTTTTTTTTTTTTAATTATTTATTTATGGCTGGAGAGATGGCTCAGTGGTTAAGAGCGTTGTCTGCTCTTCCAGAGGTTCTGAGTTCAATTCCCAGCAACCACATGGTGGCTCACAACCATCTGTAATGGGGTCTGGTGCCCCCTTCTGGCCTGCAAGGAAAACTATACTGTAAACATAATAGATCTTCGAAATAAAAAAGAATTATTTATTTTATGTTATATGAGTACCCTGTAGCTGTCTTCAGACACACCAGAAGAGGGCATCAAACCCACTACAGATGGTTGTGAGCCACCATGTGGTTACTGGGAATCGAACTCAGGTCCTCTGGAAGAGCAGCCAGTGCTCTTAACCACTGAGCCATTGATCCAGCCCTTGGCCTCTAACTCTTGATCCTACTTCCCCCCCCCCCCCCCCCCCCAATTCATGCATTACAGGTTTGTAGCCCTAGACCACTGGTTCCTGCTTTGGTTTTGAGCCATTTGTTAGACTCTTAGTGATTTGGGGTTTTATATTGTACGTTTGAGTGTTCTGACCAACCATGGACAATTAAAGAGCAAAGAATTTTTAAATCATTTTTTAATGGCCAAAGTGAAGTTTTGAGACTGGGCCTTATTATGTAGCCCAGGCTGCTTGGGAACTCGCAGCAATCCTCTTTCCCCAGTTTGCTGAGGGCTGAGAATGCTGGTGGAGCCACCGAACCTGGTTACTCAATGTAGTCTTAAAAATGGAAAGTCGGTGTTCTAGGTCAGTGCTCCTAGAACATTAGTGAGCCCCTGGGGGCCCGGGGCCCCACCCGCAGCCCTAACACAAAGCCCAGAGACCGTGAGGATGCAGTAAGTGGGGCTTAAAAGCAGTTCCTACCTCAAGATTACAAAAGAAAAACAAGTCATATTTCTTCTCTCTAGAGGACTTTCCCCAAAATAAGGCTTCTCGTGGAGGTAACTGGAACAAGGAAGGTGGAGCTTACCAGCTGGCCTACCACCATCATCTGTAGTCTCCTCTGCATATACCAAACTCCCAGGCGCACTCGGCCTGCTTCTGGACTTGGCATCTTGTCCTGGTGACTGCTGGGAGGCTATGTCTTTCAGCTGTCGTCCTGGAGCTTGAGGAAGGTGCTTCTCTGTGCTGAGAAACTATTGTGAGTTCTCAGCAACGAATGGAAAAAGTAACAGCGCTAAATTCCCTTTTGCGGGCACCTCTTTACCCTGCACTTAGAGATCTGCTACACTCGCTCTGGAAAAGGTGTAAATAAGATTACGTGATGGTTTGAAAGAGAACGGCCCCCATAGGCTTGGAGAATTGCATGCCTGGTCCCCAGGGAGTGGCACTGTTTGAAAGAAAGTATGTCACCAGGAACAGGCTTTGAGGTTTTAAAAGCGCACACCATATCCAGGATCTCTTTCTTTCTTCTGACTGCAGATCTGGATGTGAAACTCAGCTGTGTCTCCAGCACCATGGCTGCCTGTGTGCCTCCATGCTTCCCACCATGATGATAACAGATTAAACCTCTGAAACTTAAGCCGCAATTAAATGCCTTCTAAGAGTTGCCGTGGTCGTGGTGTCTCTTCATAGCAATAGAAGCCTCCTCTCTGTAGACCCTGTGCTCAGTGAGCACTCACTAATTGAACATACCTCTGCACAGCGGTGAACATCCAGCCTTACGCTGCTCCCTTTTCTCTCTCTTGGTATGTACACACATTTACTTTTGTTGTTGTAAGTCTTGGTTTGGAGACAGGGTTTCTCTGTGTAGCTCTGGCTGTCCTGGAACTTTACTCTGTGGACCAGGCTGGCCTCGAACTCACAGAGACCGCCTGCTTCTGCCTCCTGAGTGTTAGGATTAAAGGCGTGTGTGTCACTACACTTAAATCATACACACAAACACACATTTATTTATTTATAACAAAGAGTTGGGGATAGACATACTTACGGTAAATTCTTTACCTGAAATTTCTACAAAAGCAAGGGCAGGTTACTACATAGCCAATGGATGACTACCCAACACACAAAGTCTATATTGAGGTCCCTACAATGGTTTCTTCCTCCCACTTTTCTCAAAAGGAAGAACATTTCTTTTGTTTGTTTGTTTGTTTGTTTTTTTCTTTTTTTTTTGTTTGTTTTTTGTTTTTTTGTTTTTCGAGACAGGGTTTCTTTGTGTAGCCCTGGCTGTCCTGGAACTCACTCTGTAGACCAGGCTGTCCTCGAACTCAGAAATCCACCTGCCTCTGCCTCCCAAGTGCTGGGATTAAAGGCGTGCGCCACCACCGCCCGGCAGGAAGAACATTTCTTATCCCCCACCTCTTTTTTTTTTTCTCCCCAAAGACAGGGTTTCTGTGGAGTCCTGGTTGTCTTGAAACTCAATCTGTAGGCCAGGCTAACCTTGAACTCAGAAATCTGACCGCCTCTGCTTCCTGAGTGCTAGGATTAAAAACATGTGCCATCCCTACCCCACAGCCCCCTTAAACGCAGAGCCCAGTGAAGAATTTTATATTGGAGTTGGACATAGTGTTGAATTCCCTTGCCCCCAGAACTCTAGGAGAGAGAGGCAGGTGGATCCCCGAGATCAAGGCCAGCCTGGCCTACATAGTTGTTCTAGGCTATCGATGGTGATGTAATGAGAACCTTCCTCAAAACAAAACAAAAGCAGCTTCAGGAAGGAAGGGTTTATTTGGCTCACAATTCCAGGTTTCAGTTCATCACTGTGGGGAAATCAAGGCAGCTGGAGCTTTGAAGCAACTGGTCGCATCCTGTCGAGTCAAGAGCAGAGAGAGATGAATGGGTAATGGGTAAGTGCTTGCCCATGCTCAGCTCACAGTCTCCTTTTCAGTCAGTTCAGCCCCAGGGGATGGTGCAGCCTACTTTTAGGCTGGGTCCTGCCACACAGATGAATGTAATCCTACATGCCCACAGGTCAACCTGAGCTAGCCGGGTTTATTCTATCTAGAGTGTGTCAAATTGACAGTTTCAAATAACCATCACACGGACTATGCCCTGCTGTCTGGCCATTCCTCACAGGCTTTTGGAAATATAGAATACTGTTGGTCCTGGATTCAATATCTGGCTGTTTGCTGTGTGTGTAACTTGGCTGCACTGTCCAGCTGCAAACACTCAGCCATCTGTGAGGTCTCTGGAGCCTTGCTGGTGACTTCTGAACATTTGAAATGTGTCTGATCACACTAAAACTGGCGTGACTTATAATTTTACTGCATTTCAATGTAAACTGAGGTGACCCCTGTGTCTCACGGGGTAGCACCCACCCCATCCCTGCTAGCTTGCTCATTCTGAACACACAGCTGGGAGCATTGGTAGGGACAAGAGCTGTATCCTGGTTCCCCAGGCTTCTTCCGAGAGGGGTGCTTTGTTCTTTGAGAAGGGAGAGTAAAGGAAGGGCCTTACAGGATCTGTGGCTCCCTGCCTCTTCTGCAAACTATCTTCCTGCCAGGCCTTCCTCGGAGCTCCATGTGAATTTACTGAGCATCTCCTAAGGGATAAACAAAACGGATGTGGTCTCCGCCTGTGGCTATGACGGAGGACACTGTAAATATCTGTGACTGTACGTGTGTACTACATCCGTTTATCATTCTCTGAGGTCAGGAGCCTGGCTCTGTGCCTCAGAGTCGGAAAGAGCTTGGTAAAGATTTTCTGAGGCTTATGGCTGTCATCCCAACTACTCAGCAGAGTCGGGCAGGAAGGTTGCAAGTTCAAGGCCCCGCTGTGTTACATAAGGAGTTTAAGGCCAAGCAACTTAGAGAGAGCCTCTCTCAGAACAAAATTTAAAATTAAAAAAAAAAAAAAAAGGATCCCAGAAAGCAGAGAGCCTGGTGTGGTGCAAATCCCTGGAATTCCTGTTACTTAGTAGACGGAGGCTGGAGGATTAGGAATCTGAGGGTATTCTCATCTGTACAGTGAGCTGGAGACCGACTGTGCTACATGAGACCTGTGTGTGTGTGTGTCTGTGTGAGTGTGTATGTTTGTGTGTGTATGTGTGCGGTGTGTGTGTGAATGTGTCTGTGTGAGTGTGTCTATCTGTCTGTATATGTGTGTGTGAATATATGTGTGTGAAGTGTGTGTGTGTGAATGTG
>JANHMN010000002.1:225350505-225436887 GCA_030674055.1 Rhabdomys pumilio
CTCTCTCTCTCTCTCTCTCTCTCTCTCTCTCTCTCTCTCTCTCTCTGGGTCTGTGAAATGAGAAGCGTGCTGAGCAAGGCTTGGAAGTAATAACGTGGGTCTCCTTAGGACTCTACACTGAGCACGGCAACGGAGACGGCAAACCCTGTGTGTTCCCATTCATCTTTGAGGGCCGCTCCTACTCTGCCTGCACTACTAAAGGTCGCTCGGATGGTTACCGCTGGTGCGCCACCACCGCCAACTATGACCAGGATAAGCTGTATGGCTTCTGCCCTACCCGAGGTACCTGTGCCCCGCCTACCAGGGTCAGCCCAGCTCTGCCCTCCAGCATTGACCTCCAAAAGTGGCCTTTCCACCCATTCATTTCCTTTCTCTATTTACCATCCGCCGGCTGCCTCCACATTTCCTTTCCTTAACTCCCAATTGGGCAGCTTTTTCTGTTTACCCTTAGGCTTCGGTCTCCTATCTTAGACTCTGCCCATTAGTGTTTCCTGGCTTCCTCAGTGCTCCACAGCGCCCCCTAGGCTTCTAAAACAGGCCATTGAGCTTCTCTAGCCCAGCTTAGTTTGGCTCACCCCAGGCACCATATTAGATCCACCCACCTGACTCACTTATGATTCTTGGTCTCTCCAGTCGACGTGACTGTAGTCGGGGGCAACTCAGCAGGACAGCTTTGCGTCTTCCCCTTCGTTTTCCTGGGCAAGCAGTACTCTACCTGTACCAGTGAGGGCCGCAGTGATGGGCGCCTCTGGTGCGCGACCACATCGAACTTCGACACTGACAAGAAGTGGGGTTTCTGTCCAGACCAAGGTGGGCGGGGCTCTGAGGCTCCTGGGGTGGGGTCTGAGTCACCTCCTGGCAGTGGAGGTGGCGCAGCCAGGGTTGGGGCCTTGGGCCGATATTTAACATTTTAGGCTCCCTCTACCTTCCAGGTTACAGCCTGTTCCTGGTGGCAGCGCACGAATTCGGCCATGCGCTGGGCTTAGATCATTCTAGAGAGCCGGAAGCGCTCATGTACCCCATGTATCACTACCACGAGAGCTCCCCTCTGCACGAAGACGACATAAAAGGCATCCAGTATCTGTATGGTGAGGCTGGGGGACAGAGATGGAGGAGCAGGGGAGAGAATGTGGGTCAGCTGTAGGAAGAGTGGAGGGGACAAACGGAACCACAATATCCATCTGAGTCAGGGCCTAAGTGCCCAGTAACTGCTTGGAGATGGCATTCTAGGCTTGGGCTCAAAAGTCAGCCCAGGGCTGGGTGTGCAGTCTAGCGTTTAGAGTACATACTGAGCATTGCAGAGCAGACACGAGGCCCTGGGTTTGATCCTCAGCAAGAAGGGTCAGCTAAGGGCTGGAGAGATAGCTCAGAGGTTAAGAGCACCGACTGCTCTTCTAGAGGTCCTGAGTTCAATTCCCAACAACCACATGGTGGCTCACAACCATCTGTAATGGGATCTGATGCCCTCTTCTGGTGCGTCTGAAGACAGGGATGGTGGCACTGATGTACATTAAGTAAATAAGTCTTTGGAAAAAAAAAAAAAAAGAAGGGTCAGCTAAGCCACTTCATAGGTGAACTTAGGTAAGTCAGTTCCCTTCTATATAAAGTGTTGTGCAGTAATAGCGTGGCTCTCATAAGGCTTTGGCAGGGCTGACCGAAGTAGAATGATGCCTGACTTTATTAAGTGACATTTGATTGTTTTGGTTTTTGATCATGATTAACCTTTAAAAAAAATGGGGATACTTGCTGGGTGGCATTGCAAGCCTGTGATCCCAGCACTCGGGAGATCGAGACAAAAGGGTTACCATGAATTTGATGCTGGCCTGAGATACACACTAAGCTCCAGGCTAATCTGGGCTACTTTAAGCTCTGACCCAAAGGAACTTTCAGAGATTAATTGATTTGTGTTTGTATGGGTGTTTTGCCTGAATGTAGGTGTACCATACACGTGCAATGGCAGAAGAGGGCCTTAGATCACTTAAAACTGGAGAAGCAAACTGTTAGCTGCCATGTGGGCTTTCGGAAATGAACCCAGGTCCTCTGGACTTGCAGCCGGTGGTCTTACCACTGAGCCACGTCTTAAGCTCCCAAAGGATCTTTTAAAGGCATAGCAGGCCAGACATAGTTCCCTGTGGGAAGCAGAGGCAGGTCGCAGCGCTGTTTGACATGGTGACCAAAAGACTCTCTCCCTGCCTGACTTGGGGAATGGAGGGAGATTCTGCCTGTTTTGTTCTGAGAACCCAGTCTCTATCTTCACAGAGCTCAGTTCTGGACACTTAGGCTTGCTGTATGAGAAGAGGCTTGCTTGTAGCCTCTAGCTTCAAGGCAAGACTGAAGGCATCATTGCTGGGCTTGGTAGTAGGCTGGGGCTACAGAGAAATGCTGAGCAGTGTGTCTTACTTAGTGTCTTGGTTTTAGGTCGTGGTCCCAAGCCTCACCCAAAGCCTCCAGCCACCACCACAGCTGAACCACAGCCGACAGCTCCTCCCACTATGTGTCCCACGGCACCTCCCACAGTGGGCCCAACGGTTGGCCCTACAGGCGCCCCCTCACCTGGCCCAACAGGCGCCCCCTCACCTGACCCTACAGCTGTCCCCTCACCTGGCCCTACAGGCGCCCCCTCACCTGGCCCTACTGCTGGCTCTTCTGAGGCCTCTACAGAGCCTCTGAGTCCAGCAGACAATCCTTGCAATGTGGATATTTTTGATGCTATTGCTGAGATCCAGGGCGCTCTGTATTTCTTCAAGGATGGGTAAGCAGGAGGGGTGTGTGGGTGAGAGAAGGGGTTTGGATAGGAGCCTGCTTGCGTCTTCCACCAACTTTCTCGGGCCAAGATTCAGGGCCCTGATATTTCCTTTTTTCTCAGTCGGTACTGGAAGTTCCCGAACCACAGAGGAAGCCGATTGCAGGGCCCTTTTGTTATTGCCCGCACGTGGCCAGCTCTGCCTGCAAAGCTGGACACAGCCTTTGAGGATCCGCAGTCCAAGAAGCTTTTCTTCTTCTCTGGTTAGTTTGTGTCTCTCTAGCTCATCTGTTCCTCAGTACCATCAGCTTAGGACAGACACCTTGTGTAACCCGTGAAACTGCGACTGCAAAAGAGCGCCCCCTGCAGGCTGATGCGATTTGACGTTTGCGGGGGGGAGTGGGTTTGGAGGGGGTGGGTGTTCAATTTCAATGCTCCTTGAGTGGCTCTGATACTAGACCTCTCTGGCTTCTCCTTCCTGACCCTCAAAGAGACTGTGCCTCATCTTTGTGTCCACTGAACGATGTGACCGTTCTCTTCCGCAGGGCGCCAAGTGTGGGTGTACACAGGCCAGTCGGTGCTGGGCCCGAGGAGTCTGGATAAGTTGGGTCTAGGCTCAGAGGTAGCCCAGGTCACCGGGCTTCTCCCACGCCATGCCGGGAAGGCTCTGCTGTTCAGCAAGGAGCGTGTCTGGAAGTAAGAGCGACCGCGGCCACCAGTAGGGGGAGCCCTAGCGCCTCTCGCCCGCAGCCCTGGGGTGAGGAGCAGGAGGGGTTCATTGCTTGTCCACCTTCCTGCAGATTCGACTTAAAATCCCAGAAAGTGGATCCCCAGAGCGTCACTCGCTTGGATAAGGAGTTCTCTGGTGTGCCCTGGAACTCACACGACATCTTCCAGTACCAAGGTGAGGGTTGCTGATGCTGGCTGAGGAGGGTCCCTTCATGAGACGTTTCCCACACTGGACTCTCTCCCTTAGCGACTGTCTAGTTTCTTAGCAGGGGAGAGCAAGCCCTTGGAGATTGAAGGAAATATTCCAGATAAGAGCTCTGTAGAGAGCACCCTAAGTTCACACAGCCAGATCTAAGTCCCAGATCGCTTGCATATCTTTCTCTTTTGGGAACTGGAGTAGAGAACACAGCACTCTAGAAGTCTCCTTGATTATTAAACAGTAGCCAAGGGCCTGTAATGTGCAGGACTGCCACTAGGGATACACGGAGAGGCAAGAAGTGCTAGCTGTCTTTGGGCAAGTCACTCACTGTCTCTCTTGGGGCCTCAGTTTCCCCATCTGTAAAATACATTATCTAGAGTTCTGTTAGGCTGATTCTAAGGCTCAAACCTCCCCAATCTATTATTATTTTCAACTATCTCCTTTATACCCTTCCCCCAACCATACCAGTTATCCATAACCTTTAATATATCCTTCAAGAGTGGGGAGGCATTAGGACTAGTGGACAGTGGTTCTGACGGTGGTCCCAAACAACACTACGGTAGAAGAAACTCACATGACCCTGTCTGTACGTCCAGGTGCTCATCTTCTCCCCATACTCTTGATTTTGGCGTTCTCTCTGCTCTGCTTTGGCTGCTGCTCTTTGAACAGGTCAAGGTTCTCTGTGGCTTAAGGTCCTCGGGCCAGTTGTTCTCCTATTTGGAAGGCTTCCCACCTAAACTGGCAGCCTCTCTCTCATCCTTCAGGTCTCAGTGCTAAGGTTACCATTTCAGAGAGTCTCCCCCTGACCCTTATTAGTATTTACTTCTTTTTATTTCTTCCTACATCTTGAGATCGTGTCTGTATTTTTCTACTGTAGTTCCTCAGGCCTCTCAGTCCTTGGTACATAGATGGCGTTCAGTAAACCTTGGTTGAGTGAATGGATGAGTTTGTCCAATGGATGTAGTTGGATAAATTGATCTGAGCTTTAAAATGGTAACCATTCGTTAGTCTTCTGGTTAGTTCACAACCTGTATGTGGAGCACCTACTGTGCGCCAGGTTTGCCAGTTCTTTGGATATCAAGGTCTGTGCCCTCCAGCATCTCATAGGCAGGTAGAAGAGATGAAAGTGTCATATAAAAACCACAGAAAGATGTAGAAAAGCCGGGAGGAGTGTGTCTCAGTTAGGGCTTAACTGCTGTGAAGAGACACTATGACCATGGCAAGTTAAGAGTTAATGTTTAAAGAAGATTTAATTGGGGTTGGCTTACAATTCAGAGGCTCAGTCCATTAATTTCAGGGTGGGAAACATGGTGACACACAGGCAAATATGGTGCTGGAGAGGTAGTTGAGAGTCCTGTATCAGCAGCAGCCAGCAGGAAGAGAGAGACACACTGGGCTTGCCTTGAGCACCTGAAATCACAAAGCCCACCCCTAATGACACAGGTCCTCTAATAAGGCCATACCCCTTCCCATCTCCTTAAGTGCCACTCCCTATGAGCCTATAGGGTCCATTTTCTTTCAAACCACCACAGGGTGCTTATAAAAATCTTGTTCCTTTTGTCTATGATAAGGGAATATAGGATTCAGCCTTCTTGTGTCTTCTTGTCTCCCATAGACAAAGCCTATTTCTGCGATGACAAATACTTCTGGCGTGTGAGTTTCCAAAATGAGGGGAACCAGGTGAACCAGGCGGACAAGCCGAATCAGCTGAACCAGGTGGACCACGTGGGCTACGTGACCTATGACCTCCTGCAATGCCCTTGAATTAGGGCTCCTCTTTTGCTTCTGCAGTGCAGTGCAAGTCTCTAGAGACCAACCCGAGGGAAAGGAGCTAGTTGGCCGGAAACAAACTGGTGATCTCTTCTAGAGACTGGAAAGGAGCGGAGGCGGGCAGGGCCCTCTCTGCACGCTGTCCTTTCTTGCTGGATGGTTTCTAATAAACACGGATCCCCCAACCCTTACCAGCTACTTTAACCACTTGGCTTATCTGTAGTTGTATATGCATCCAAGCATCTGCTGGTCAGAAGACAACTTTGTAGGGTCGGTTCTGAGCTTTTATTTTTATGTGGCATCTGGGGATTGAACTCAGCTGGCTTTTGTGACAAGTACTTCACCCGCTGAACCACCTCACTGACTCCAGTCCTTTTATTTATTATGTATGTGGTCATGTTCCCATGCATGTATTAACCTATAGAATGCTTACGATGTGTCAGGCGCTGCTCCAACCGCTGCATAAATATTAAGGTATTCAGTTACCCCTACTGGAAGGTATTATGTAACTATTTCTCTCTTACATTGGAGGACACCACCGAGATATCCACTCATTAAACATTCATTGAGAGCATCCCTAGGGAGCCAGGCTCTCTACTGGGCATTAGGGACAGGGGAATTTATTGGATGTTGGTTCTTCCCTCAAGGAATGCTCAGGAATTCTCAGTGTCCTGAAAATCTGCTGAAACCAGACCCCAGACTCCACTCTAGAGAATCCCACTCATTCACAGGGGAACCCTGTGGTTGCTGGCAGCAGCAGCCTGCTTAGGGAGCACAGTAAGGGTTCTGTGCATTATGGTTTAGGTCAGACCGTGTCCTCCAGCGGAGATGACCCCTCAGCTGGAACTGATCCAGGAAGAATGGCTAAGTGTCTTCTTGGGACAGTCTTTTTTTTTTAAAAAAAAATAAATGAATAAATGAATATTTATTTATTTGTGTGAGTGTGTGTTTGTATGCACATGTGTGCTGATGCCTTAGGAGGCCAGAAGAGGGGGGTTGGATTCTTTGGAATTAGAGGTGTAGGCAATAATGTGCTGTCCCATGCCATTACTGGGAGCCAGATTCGGATCCCCTGGGACAGCAGCAAGCACATTAAATTGGAACTACCTCTCCTGCCAACCATCTCAGCAAACACACAGGAGGGTGGCCATAGCATTCAAATCGTGAGAACAATGGGGATGTGTGCCCACTAAGAGGAGGTGACCAGGAGGGTGTGCTCTCAGGGAAAGGCTAGAAGGAGGCTGGTGTAATGTAATCGCATTCTGCCTGATGAGTCCAAGCAGGAGTCTGAAGAGTAGCCCAGAGAACCGTCCCCTCCCCAAGCTTATTTGGGGTGCTCCTCTCTTTGCTGGACTATTTCTAGCTCAGGAATGAGCCACTCCCATCTGCACACAAGCATTCCTTAACACGCCTTGTTTAAAACCTCTCTCTACCCTGACTCTCTGGAGTTACTATTCTGCTCCTCTACTCCCAGGCCCACTCCCAGAAGAATTTACCCACAGGTGGATCCCACACACCTCTCTGCTTCCTTGTTCCGGGCTCTAAACAACTGCTTATCACAGGCTTCTGCCTCACGCCGGTTCACCTGCGACTCCCAGTCAGCACAGTGAACACTGTCTGTTCTCCGTCCATCCATGGATAGGACAGTTCACCTTGCTTTCTCTATAGAAATACTTTCCACACCTCCCCTCATGGCTCTTCTCTTCCCCTCTGTAGCCTCTCGTGGAAGCGCACCCTAAGGTTCAATTCTCAAGAGTCCTCTGTAGACACTTGTTCCCTGTGATCCCACCAAGTGACCTACTCTGAATAGCATCTCCATGCAAACATGACAAACTGACATTGCACAGCTGAACCTCTCCCCTGAGCCCTAGACTCAGGCTCGTCTGCCTGCTCTTCATGACCTAACAAGCTTTCCGTCCAAACAGACCCAACTCTGTCCTCCAGCTTTTACCAGGCTGTATGACCATGGACGCACACATTCCTACACAGAGGATGACAACTCTTAGGAGTTCTTTCATTCCGCTGGGACTACTCAGCAAGCACTTTTATCCGCTGAGCCGTCTGTTGCCTGCCCCCAATATTTAAATACTTCTGGAAGGTGTGTTGTACCTTTTGTGACTCTTGAATCGCTATGTTCAATGATGTCTTTGTGACCTTCGTGCGTATTTTGTAAACAGTGGATGGTTTATTCTCAGTGCTGTGCTCAATTCCTCTGTGTGAGTGCCTGACAACAGTCTGTTTTTGCTACTGGTAGAGATCTGGGTGTATTCTGCTCTGGGATCATTATGAATAATGCAGCTATGACTAGTTTTTGGAAAAGTCTTGGTGAGGGAGCGGTTGGAAAGATGGCTCAGGGATTAAAGTCCTTGCTGGTCTTCCAGAGAATTCCCAGTGCCCAAATCTGGTGTCTCACAACTGCCTGCAACTTCAGTTCCAGGGGATTCAACACCTTCTTCTGGCCTCAATGGGTACGTGCATGCACGCGCGCGCGCGCGCGCGCGCGCGCACACACACACACACACACCAATAAAACAAAAAGGTTTTGAGAGTCACTTCTTCTTCTGCTCACAAAGCAGAGTAAAACTGGGCTGAAGGGTGGCACGTACTTGCCTAGACTTAAGAGAAGCGACAAAGCGTTCCAGAGTGGCTTTGGCTGTTCCTATTCTTCAAGGTACAGTTGTCTTACTCCACTGCCGTGCTTAGCTCAGCTGCAGGTCCTGCTGCCTGAGCTTCCACGCATCTGATGTCTCAACTTCTCTAGACTGGGCACGATTAATTACCTCTTTGTTAGACTCCCATAGGCACTCCTGACTCCTGCCTCTGTGTGTGTGTGTGTGTGTGTGTGTGTGTGTGTGTATACACATAAACATGTGTAGGTGCAGGCAGAGGCCAGAGGTCATGACACCTTGGGTATCATTTCCGGGGGGGTGGGGGGGGGGGCTCTCCATCTTGACTTTAAAACATGTTACAATTCTTTCATTGGTTATGTATAGGTAAACGAGAACCCATGCACTAACCAGCACTGGCATGGCAGTCAGTGGGCCACTGGCAGGAGCTGGCTCTTTACTTTATGTGGCTCAGGGTTCAAACTCACACTGTCAGACTTGTTGGCAAGTGCCTTCACCTGGTGATGAGCCGGCCATCTTGCCACCCTCAGCCCCATCTTATTTTGAGACAGTCTCTCTCTGTCTCTCTGTCTCTTTCCCTCCCCCTCTCTCTCCCCCCCTCTCTCCTGGGGCCTGGTTGGGCTGACTGCCACTGAGTCCCAGGGATAACTCTAGCTTCTGCATCACTAACCAGGCCCTGTAGGCCCCAGGTACTTTTCTGAGTAATCTCATTACTTCAGCTCGACTGTCAGAGCCATTGATCACATTTAACTATAAAGTAGACCACACTATCCCTCTGCACCTAAACTTCCCGTGCCTTCCCTTTTGAATTAGAAACACATTCAGGGGTGGGGGGTGGGGGGTAGGTGTGGGTGGATGTAACTGCCCCGAGCTGTAAACTGTAAAAGCCCTGTGCTAATGTTCTGCAGGTCCGGGTTTAGCAAGAGAGAGAGTGGGGGGAAGAAGGGGAAGAGCCTCGAAGAATAGAGACAAGCCAGAGGATCTGTAGTAAAGTCTTCTTTACTGTCTCCACCATACACACACCACTACACCTACTACTACTACACCACACACACACACACACACACACACACACACACACACTCACACACTCACACATACATACACACACACACACACACACACACACACACACACACACACTCATACACCAAGGAAATCCTGGGTATTTATAGGCTTTTGCCATGTGCCTTGTAGGCGCGTGGATACCACGTGCCTTGCAGGTGTGGATATGACGTAAGCCTTACAGGCATATATGGCGTAGATAGCACGTGGACAACACGTGCACCGCATGCCTTGTAGGCGTGGATACCACGTGCTCCTTGCAGCTGGGGGCACTAAACAGCAAAACAAGCTATGTGGGATATCAGAGTGTGCTTCAGCTGTTGTAGGCTGTTGAAAACCAAGTCTCATGTCAGGGTATATGGCTCAAGATGGCTGTAAAGCTGATAGCTGCTTTCTAGCGGCTTTTTGCTTAAAGTCGGCTCCCAACAGGTGGAGAGATGGCTTAGTAGTTAAAAGCACTGACTACTCTTCCAGAGGTTCTGAGTTCAATCCTTAGTAACCATGAGGTGACTCATAACCATCTGTAGTGGGATCCGATGCCTTGTTTTGGTGAGTAGTAAGACACCTACAGTGTACCCATCTACTCACAAATAAATAAATAAATGAATAAATCTTAAAAAAATAAAAGAACTCAGGTTCCTCCTTTAAAAAGTTATCTTAGGTTTTTCTTGCTGTGACAGGAATTCTGGGACTAGAAACAGTCTGAGGAAAAAAAAATTTGTTTGTTTAATATCAGGTTACAAGTTCCAATCACAACCATCACCGAGGGAAGCCAGAGCAGAAGCTGGAGGCAGGAACTGAGAGGGAGGCCATGAAGGAACACTGCTAACTAGCTTGCTCCTCATGGCTTGCTCAGCCGGCTTTCATATAGCACCCAGGACCACCCGGCACAGGGGTGGCATCACTCACAGTGGGCGGAGCCTTCCGTCATCAATCAAGAAAATGTCCCACAGGCTTGTCTACAGACCAATCTAGTGAAGGCATTTATTTTCTTTTTCTTTTTCTTTTTCTCTTTTTCTTTCTTTCTTTTTTTTTTTTTTTTTGGTTTTTCGAGACAGGGTTTCTCTGTGTAGCCCTGGATCCTGGCTGTCCTGGAACTCACTCTGTAGACCAGGCTGGCCTCGAACTCAGAAATCCACCTGCCTCTGCCTCCCAAGTGCTGGGATTAAAGACGTGCGCCACCACCGCCCGGCGGCATTTATTTTCTCAATTGAGTTTTTCCGATTCTAAAATGACTCTGGCTTTCGCCGAGTTGATATAAAACTAGCAAGCATCGCCTTCAAGAGGTTGTTTGCTCTCTCTCCTCTGTCATTCACTCACTCCGATGCAGACACAGTGACCATCCTTGCTGGTTCTTGGACAGTACAGGTTCCTTCTTACCTCAGGCCTTTGCACTTGTTACTCAAGAACGCCTAGGCTTAAAACCAGGGTTCTGTGCATGCTAGGAAATCAGCTTTCCACCGAGCTACATCTCTAGACCTATGTACTTGCTGCTGCTTCCGCTGGAGAGTTCTTCCCAGAGATCTTTGCGTTGTTAGTTCTCATTACAAGTGAGGTCTTAGCTCAGGTCTTAAGCTTTCTGGGAGCCCTTCTGTCAGGTCACCCTTTAGTTCTCCTCATCAGTGGCCCCAATTTTCCTTCTTAAGCTATGGCATAGTCTCATATCTACCTATTTGCTCACACACTTTCTCCGATGTTCTCCTTAGAACATGAGCCTCAGGAAGGCAAGTAGCCAGTTGATGGTCACTACTGTACGGGCAGAGGTCTCTGTCGCCTAACACAGGATCACCATCAACTTGTGTTGAGTAAACGAACCCAGGTCTTCTGGAGAACCTAGCAGAGGTGGGGGAAGCCCTCCCTGAGAAATGACTCGTATATAGGTGGGCTTCTCGGGTGCTTATGGTGAAACTGAGAGTCTGGGGGTCACAAGGAGAAGTGGCCAGATTGGGGAGGTTGGGCACAGCGGGCACTAGGACCCGGAGCGGCGCGTGGCGGGCGGAGAAGCCCTTGTGGCTCCAGCAGCCCGGCTGCGGCCACTTGTGCGATCCCACCGCCCCGCGCGCCATGAGCCGCAGGTTCACGGTCACCTCGCTGCCCCCCGCAGCGTCCGCCGCCTCCGCTGACCCAGAGTCTCGCAGGCATTCGGTCGCCGACCCCCGGCGGCTCTCGAGGGAAGACGTCAAAGGTAGAGGCCGCGGGGGGGCGGGACTGCTGGGGGCGGGGCGAGAGGGCGGGGCCACCGCAGAGTGGGGCGGGGCCTGGGCTGGGCGAGGGGGCTGCAGGGAGCGGACAGGAGTGCGGACCCAAGGATTTGGGGCACCCCAGATGGAAGGGCGAGGGGGCGTGACCGGATCCTGGTGGGCGGGGCCACAGGGGAGCAAGTTGGGCCAGGAAAAGAGCTGGGGCAGGGACAGGGGAGGAAGGGGCGAGCTGGAGACTGAGGGCCTGGGTCTGGGTCTGGAGGGGAGTAGGCCCAAGCACTAAGGAGGGGGGGACCTTGAGGAGAGGGAGTGGGACCAAGGAGCGGGGACTATGAGATTGGGGTGTCCAGAGCTGCGGTGAAGCGGGCCTAGGTCTATTTGGGGGAACCAACCAGAACGGATTGGGCTGGAAGGATCAAAGTAGGGCCAGGGTGGGTGGGTGGGGTCGCTGAGGCAGGAGCTACGTTAACGGATCCTTGATGCCCAGCGGATTCTCCAGTCTTCTGCCTCTTTGTAGAGAGTCGGAATGCCTGGGTATCCCCTAAAGGAGACCGCAGACAGGGAAATTAGTTTGAATCATAGGCAGTTAGGTCCAGGAAGGATGTCAAAAGACCCAGTCCCAGTCCTTGGACATTCATCCTCGTCTGGAGAGCTCCTGAAGGGTTGGGAGGAGCAGGCTGAGCTGGAGTTGAGGGTGGTCAGTTCAGTGATCTTGTAATGGAAGTCACACGCAGCTACACTAAAGAGGGCAAAGAGATCCTTCTGACTCTCCGAAAAGAAGTAACATCCTGGTTACAGAAACAATCCCCTCTGCAAGGGTCACTTTCAGGGTTTTCCCCTCTTTCTAGCTCTGTGCCCTTCTCCTTTGGAAGGAGAGGGGCTAATAGGCTTGGAGCGGCCCCAAGGCCGGGAGGAGAGGGCCTTCCCTGGTCGCTAGGGGTCGCTCATGAGCCGCGGGTGAGCTCGCATTGCCTGGAGCTAACACAAGCCTGTTTTGGGGGTTTTCCTCAAGGTATGGACAGCTCCAGGTCTGGACTTCCGCAGGTTCCAGTCAGGTGACCCGACTGCCTCACGGATTGTGGACACTCGGGTTTCTTCTCACTCTCTCTCTTTGCTGTAACTTCCCTTGTTTCTCAGTTTTAAAAAAATGGTTTATCAAACCTCTCAGAATCAAAAATTTCAACACCTTCTCATCACTGTTTTCTCTTCTCATCAAATCCAGTTGTTTCTCATGATTTGGCCACAGACCTTTAAAATTGACCCTGAATTCTGTTACATCTCTCCTTTGTCGGTCACCATCTCCCTGGTCCAAGCCTGTCATGTTACTCACATATCCAGGGCCACATCCTCCTCTCTGATCTCCCTGCCACCAGCCTGGTCTACACATTCCCAGACTAAGATGGCCATTACTGTTGGATAAAGGCTAAACCCTTCAGCCTGTCATTCAGCTTCTTTCTTCGTTTGCATCTGGTATGTCTCATCCTGTTTACCCCACCCCTACCCTGCCGCACTTCCACAAGCTAGGAAAGCTGGAGCTCATTCTATAAGTTATAGCTCATTTCACCTCTTCTGAGACCCTTTTCACTTTCCCTTGCTCTCAGGAAGAGGTAGTCATTCCCTTCAGCCTGTTCACCCTTCAGCCTGTCCACCCTTCAGCCTTTCCACCGGAGCACATTTCCAGTGGATGCTGGTTCAAATACATTAAAGACAGAGGCCACGTCTCTTTATCTCTGTATTCTCAGTTCTAGGCCCAAAGCCTAGCAGTGAGTGACCAGTGCTCATCAGACTGGAGTGTGTGGCTCTAGTATTCTCCTTCTACTCCCCATTTGCCTCTTCTTCTCCTGTTCCTCAGACCTTGGCCTGGGAATAAGATGTTGGGGACTCATGTCCTAAGGTGACTGCCCAGTTTTTTTCATTTACACCCTCCAGATGCCTGCACCATTGAAGTAAAATATAGACCCGGAATTAGACCGTCCAAATTGTATGTGCAAAGTGTGTGGAAGGTCGCGTACCTGCGGCTGAGGCTGTGTGTGCATGTCTTGATGTGAATATCTCTCAGCAGTTTTCATGGCCTGTCAGGTACTCAGTGAGTGCTTACATCAGACACTGCCCTGCCAGTGTGTGTATGACAGACATGTCGGTGTGTCTGTTTCCCCGTCTGCATCCATGAGATCACTCAAAGTTCCCCTCTGTCACGATTTGGGTGACTTTTTACGTCTCAAGCCCTCAGATGACCTCAAGCATCTCTCTCATGAAGGTCACTGCGCTGGGAATTAGATGAACGCTCCCAGGGGGCACTTAGCATCTGCTGTCTTTTCCACAGCTGCTTTTGTGTCAGTCTTTAGATGTAAGAGTCAGTCAGTCAGCAGCTCAGAGAGATGCTCTCCCCACCGCTGTCTCTAGGCCCAAGGGAGCAGTGACAGCATGTATAAGGCCTGGGAGTGGCAGAGGGGAGGCGTTGGCAAACCGCACGTGTGTGAGCATCATGTTTTACAGGCGGGCCCAGGAGGTAAGATTTGCCCCTCGGAATGTCACCTGCGGTATGACCTACAGGGATGAAGAGGGCAGGTGAGTGGCTGAGCCCTGAGTGCACCATTAACCCCGAACTGTAGCCCACATGCTCAGCTGCCTCCTTCGGTCCATGGGAAGGAAGGTTGATGATGACCTCCTGGGATAGAAGTAGACAAGGGACAAATTCTTACATCTCTGAGCCAAGCCCATATCCTTTTACCTATACCCCCTGCCTCAGCTTTTCAGGGGGAACCTGGACAATGGAAAGGAACCCTGGGGCTGGCCCAGCTCACAGAAATTGGGAGTGTGCCTTCATGGAGGTAGAATGAAATAATTTTTGCTAGAGGATGAAGCAAGACCATAAGCTGGGCTACACATGCTCTGGGCCAAGCTCTATGGCATCATCTCAGACACACTGCTCCCCCCCACCCCCGTCTCAGTTTACCTGTCTGTAGCATAGAGTAGAAAATGTCCTTCCTCCAATAATAGTACTGGCATTGAGTTTGTGGAGGTGGTCACACCTGTAATCCCAGAAGGCTAAGGCAATCCAGCCTTGGTAAAAAACCACAACCAAACCAAACCGTCCAGAGAGACAACAAAATAATAAGGGGAGGGGTTTGGATGATCTGTAAGGGTGGGGCTCCCCAGGACTCAGATCTCATGTTTCAGTCTGCCTGTAAATTGAGAAGAATGATGCTGTTATTGGTGTGTGTGTGTGTGTGACAGAGAGAGAGAGAGAGAGAGAGAGAGAGAGAGAGAGAGAGATATGCTGGATAACTCTGCCCAATTGGTTTCTTCACCTTCAATCAAGACTCAGAACCTCACTGCCCACCTCAGCCCAAGGTGAGCCCTAGGAATCTCCATGACAACAAACTGGTTATGAACAGGGCTGCAGTTGCCATGGTGACAGGTCTCTCTCTCTCTCCCTTCCCCCCCTCTCTATTTCACATCCCCCTCTCTCCCCTCCTCTCTTCTCAATGAACCAGAGCTATCTGCAGGCCCCAGCTTTCCCAGGCAGGGTGAGGGAGGGTTGAATTACTCAAGAAGGGGTCCAGATTGGGAAATTGGGAAGATAGGCTGAGTCTGCAGGGGAATAGGGGGCTGTTGGGGTGCTGTTGCCATGGTGACAGGGCTGCAGCCTGTTAATTAAGCCCCCGGTTGCCACGGAGACCGTGGTGGTTGCCGTGCTCTGCGGCAAGCCCTGTATGTGTGGGGTGTGCTATGCACTGGACTCAACTCACTGCTGGGATCTGGATCTGGAGGATAGTGTATGCAGGTAGTAGGAGGGAAGAGAGGCCTCGGGTGGAGCCTTAGCTCTGTGACAGGAGGCGGGTAGGTCATGGGGTAATAAGAGTGGATAGAGAGGAGCTGAAGTGGGTACTGTGCCTGTGGAAAAGATACAGTTGGGTCTTCAGCTTAGTGGGAGGGCCCGCCTAGGGGCTGGGCGCCGAATTCTAGTCTTCTCTTGTAAATTCAACCTTCCATTCCAGTTCCATTTCTAGACTCCAATTTCATCATAAGTGGTAAGTGGAAAAAATAATTTATGAAGTCCTTTCTAGCACCCCAGTCCTCCTGCAGAGAGGCAGCTTCCTTGAGCTTCTGAGAGACACAAGGTGGGAGGGCGTATGAATTTTAGAGACTCTGAATTCAAAAATAGGACCCTGCTTGGATGTCCCTTAAGCTGTTCTATCCAGAAGTTTTCCTCTACTGCTCCATCTTCCTAGGGCTTTGGACTTTCCCTCTGCATGGGGAGGGGATGCCAAGTGCTACAGTCTGCTTACTGGGCCTCAGAGCTGGGCCACTTCTTATTGGCCAAGGCTGGCTGAGTAGGAGGTACTTACAATGAGTTTTCTCAAGACCTCATTAGGAAGGTGAGGGAGAGGACCTAGCCTCCTTGAGTGGTGTCCGTTGAAGGGCTTGGGGTCTTCCTTTGGGACTCTGCCCTTGCTTGGTCTGTATGCCCCAGAAAGAATGTCACCCCTCTTCACTTTGCAGTGTTCTGCCTGGCTTGGCACTCATATATAGACCATGCTAGCCACAAACTTTTCATGAGAACACTGCCTGCGCCTCCTAGTAGGTGTGTACCCCTATACTCAGCTAGGTACCCCCACATATTTTGTGGTATTGGGGATTGAATATAAAGCCTTGTGCATATTAAGCAAGCTCTCACACACAGAGCTAAGGCCTTAACCTAAGACTCAAAGAAGACAGGGAGGAACCACTCCTTTATTTTATGGATGCAGATGCTGAAGTCCAGAAAGAGAGACTTGGTTTTGTCCAGGAATAAGCAGAACTCTGCAGCAGAGGATGGGATAGAACCCGTATTTCCCACATCTTGGGTGGCTCTCCACGTTAGAGCTCTAGTGAGGATTGGCAGTGAGGTGGTTACTCTGGCCTTCACCTGTTCCCCCGGGGACCTGCACACCCCCATGGATATGTTTACTCCTTGGGTGATCAGAGAGGCACTAACACCAGAGCCAGAGATGAAGCATACCCTAATGGGGATACCCCAAGATGTCCTCGTCTCCACAGATCTGCCCAAACTTACCCTCTTACACTTCTCTACAGAATACAGATGTATGTGTGTGTGTGTGTGTGTGTGTGTGTGGTGTATGACTGACTCTGGGACAGCCAAGGGCATCAAATCCTTATACCTTCTTTAAAAAATTTTTTTTTTGTTATTGTGTATGTGTGCAAATGACTTGCAAGAATCGGCTCTCATTTTCACTGAACTTTGCTTGTCAGGTTTGGTTGTAAGAGCCTTTATTACTGAGTTATCACAGTATCTGCCAAATGCATCTTGTCTGAATGCTAACTCTCCATCCTAGCAGATTATCTAGATGTCTACAAAACCAAACGGCATAGGCACCTTCTTGGAAAATCCCTCAGAAGCATCCTTGGGTCCATCGTGGAAGGCCCCATGGTTAGCTTAGTCTGAAACCATGGACAGATTCCACAGAACCAGCATGGCCGTTGGTCCTGTCCAAGGTCCTGAAAATGCCTGACTAGTAAGAGTGTCTGCAGATATGGGAGGCTTTTGGCTCCATCGAAGGGGCCAGCTATAGACCTGCATCTTTCTAACCTGGGTATAAAAGGGGAAAAGCTCATCCCAGACTCAGACCCTGCTATTTTTTTTCTTGGAGCAGAGAATCAAAGGCAGCTGGGTAGCGTAGATATGATTGTATTCTTGTCTCTTTCATTGGAGGCAAGATCAATTTAAAAAGAGGTTCTATTGAGGAGAGACCTAAGTTGGAGTAAATAGAAATGGGTTCTAGACTGAATTCTGCCATTCATTGGCTTTGTTGCCTGGGCAGTCATTTTCTCTCTTGGGTGCTTAGTTTTTTTTTCATCTATGAAATGAAAGCTATACATTAGGTAAGATGAACAGTCCTTCTGTCCTGCAGCTCGGCTGGGATTTTGATGACCCAAGCTGGGAACCAGGTTGACTGTAAAGCTGTTTCCTCTTCACGCTGTGCTAACATGTTTAGATCTCCTATATGCAAGGGTTTAAACCTCAAATGCCACTGTCTGAAGCGTCTCCACCATTGGCTCGTCCGGTCTGTGAGTTGCTGAGGGGGTCTTAGGGTAATCAAGCTTCTGGGGGAGGGGGCTGGTTTCAGGAGAGGACAGGAAAGCATGTCAGGTCTGGAAGCCTCAGAAAGCAATCCTGGATTAGAGGATTAGACATTCCCGCCCCAGGAGAAAATCTGGTCCCCAACCGGCAGGTGGCCTCATTCACCCCTTCCCCCACCCTGTTCCCGGCCAGCTTGGGGCCAGCATACCCTCCCTAGAGGCTGCACCATCTCGGGTGGGAAGGAAATGCTACAGGACCTCAGTGCTGCCTGCTCCTCACTGCATTGCATCCATAGATCATTGCACGTTAGAAAGCCCCTGTCCTGTCTGCGGTGTGGACTCCAGGGACTTGTCTTGGGGGTAGGATACTGAGACTCCTCCAGCCAGCCTGAGCACCATGAGAGAGTTCTCTACAACTTCTCTAGTGGCAGCCACTGATTTAAAAACAGAATGGGCCAAACAGACCCATTGACCTGAGCCCCCTCAGGGAGCACAGTGCCTCAGTGATGGGGGCCTAGGCCCCATCTTTCTCCTAGGCTCCTAGCTGTAGGACAGCAATCTGGGAAAGGGTCTGTTTTTCTTTCCTCCAGGCCTTACCTCACCAGTTTTGTAGACAGGCTCCCTGGGGCCCTTATGTTCCACCACACCTGCCCCTGCCTCCTCAGTCCCCCACATCTTTCCCCCAGGGGTCACCGCGGACCCCCAGTCAGGCAGCCGCTGCGGGGCCGCCTCCCCACGGCCGCGACCTAGTTCCCTGCCGTTATTTTTAGGGCGCGGGATGGCACCTGCCCACGTGCCGGGCCCCGCCTGCGCGGAGTGGGGGGGGGGGCTGCGTCTGCTCTAGGGAAGCGAGGGCCGCGTCCCCCGCAGCACCCCCTCCATACCACCCGCGCAAGCCCCCAGTTTTCCCGTGAGGGGGCCACCGGAGCTCTCTGCCCGCCTCTCATCCCCTCCTCCCTCCCTCCGGTTCCCCCCCCAAAAGAAAACCCGCCAGTGGCTCACGCCTCCTGCATACGGGATGAGGTGAGCAGCGCCGCTACTGAGAGGGGGCGCGCGCGGGTGTGAGCGTGTGTCCGTGTGCGAGTGTGTGTGCGCCGGGCGGGCGGGCACTGCAGCTTCTTCCTCCGTGGAGCGGAGAGCGAGCGAGAGAGCTCGAGCAAGCGAGCGAGCGGTGAAGGCGGGCAGAGGGGCGCGGGCGAAGCGGCGTAGCCATCCCGAGCCCGGCGCCGCGCAGCCACCATGCTCAACAACCTGACGGACTGCGAGGACGGCGATGGGGGAGCCAACCCGGGTAAGCAGTGGTCCGGGGGCGGCGGGGGAGGGGGCAGCGAAGAGGAGGAGGAGGAGGAGAAGGAGGAGGGCAGCTTCGGAATGGGGGGCAGAGCCGCGGCCGCCTCCTGCAGAGAAGAGCCCAGGGCTGACCCAGGCGGCGGCTGCCGGATGCCGGAGGCTGCGGGGAGGCTAGCTCCATTGGAATGCGCTAGGCGCTGTCCACGGTTCTGGAATGCGCCGCGCTCGGAGGCAGATTGGGGACCCGGGGTTGGAATGATCCACGGCCTGGGGGCAGACTTGGATTAGCTAAACCGGAGAGGCCGTGGGAAGGGGATGAAATAGCTAGAACAGGGCTGACGTGCCGTTCGACGTGCAGGAGGGAGGCTCCTTTCCCCGAGAGGGGACCCAGGCGTCCTGGCGCAGAGCAGGGGCCAGCAGCTCCTAGGGGCGCAGTCTGCTGCAGTTCTTCGCTTTGAGTTTCCAGCTAAAAGGTGGTGGTGGGGGGGCGGATTGTGATGGCTCTGGGGTTTGGAGGCATATGATAGCTCTCGTCTGGTCTGCGGTGTCTCCTTAAGGGGACACTTGGTGCAACCAGAACCCCCTCCCCCAAGGCTCCCTGGAGTCCTTATCTTAACCTGAAGCTACCACTTCTGTGGATTTTTCTGGTCTACTTTGCCGATTGATTTCCTCTTCCTCTCGGTTCTCCGTGGGTTCCTATTCAGGACAGGAAGCAAGAACCTATTCTTCCCTCTTTCCCCCTTCTCTTGGTACCCTAGGGCGACAGTGTGGTTTTCAGGGCGGGGCAGGAGGAAGTCTTTATAGTTAGCTCTCTTAGCTATCCTGGTGAAGCCCCAGAAACGGGGTCCTAGTGGCTGACTCCCTACCGCTGTGGGGACACTGCGGACTCGCTGCGGTGGGTGCAGAGACTTGCCAGGAGCTGAGGGGCTCTGGAGCAAATCCTTGTGCTGTTCCGGTTCTCCGTCATCCTTCACTGCCGTTTCTCTGCTGCGAGGTCTTGGGGCCAGCCACCCCCTCGGGCTCCCAGGCCCCTCGCCGCCCCCCAGCGGTCTCAGCCATCCATCACGGCTGTCAGCCGCCCCCAGCCCCCACCCTTTAGCGGCGCTGCGTCCCCTGCGCACTAGCGCATCTCCAATGCCTGCCGTCTGCGCTCAGCGCCTTCCAACGCTCCCCCAGGCTTTGCTTGACCCTCTGGGCCGAGACTCCCATAGACCTCCCCAGGAGATGGTCCAAGACCCCAAGAGCTGAAAGCATGATCTCCCAGACACTAGCAGGTTTGACTCTGAGGTCTTTGATTTTTGGATCACAGTCAGGGCCAAGTAGAGGCGTGGGAAGACTGGGGGCACCAGAGTCCCTGATCCTTTGTCCGAGACACCCCCTTCCCAGTCTCCCACGGGGCTGAGTCCTATACTGGGGACAGAACTGCTGCTGGCCAGCTCATCCATCTCTCCAGTGACCCTGGGGTCACCTCATCAGACAGAGCTCTCTTGGCTGCAGGGGGAGGGGAGTTGTAAAGTCCAGTTGCGGCAGCTCCAGGCATCTTGAAGCAGTGCTCCTGAAGCTAAGGGAAGGGATGTCACTTCCTCCCGGGATCCCCCTCAGATACATCCACTATGAGACATCCCTGCTCCCCAGAATGGGTTCTGTCTATTCCTCAGCATCTGCTTCCTCAACCGACCTTCACTGTACCTCTGTGCCTTTGAGGGGGGTCCCCGGGGTCCCCAAAGGCCTACTAAAGAGGCACACGTGTGCTGGAAGCAGGATTCTGACTAGTAGTTCTTTTCAGTTATTAGGCCTCTCTGTTAATTTCTAGACGCCGAGTGTAGCAGGCCCATCTGGAGACTTTCTTTCTATATATAGAGTCCAGCGCTTGGAATTAGAGTGGCCAGAACCTGGGTCAAGTATTCTGCGTCCCAGAGGGGAAAAGTCTACCCTGGATGCCTAATGAAGGTGGTAGGAGACACTGAAGACTTCCTGAGTCTGATCAAAGAAGGACCAAGAGCCCCTGACTCTGAGTCTAAATTTTTGGAACTATATGGAAGGATCTTGGGTAGTGACTTGAGGGGGGAGAGTATGAGGACTTGTCTGGGTCAAAGAAGACCCCAAGGATGTTATCCCTGACACCTAGATCTTCTTTCCCTTTGAGGTCTGATATCCCCTTTCTCTCCCCAAGTTGCCGTGGGGATTCCCTCCAGGTTCAGCCCCAGGCCCCGGGGGGGAGGCTCCTTAGCCTGCGCCTGTTTCCTCCGGGCGAGCTCTGGCCTCCGCAGCTTAATTGAAAGCCGATTCAGGCTGAGAGCTCCCAGGGGGCGGGGACGGGGGCGGGGGCGGGGGCGGGGAAGGCTCAGCCTGGGTCTGGCCAGTCTCTTTCGCGCCTCTAGGCTCTCCCCCATCACCCAGACTCCTGGCTCTGGGGAATTAGGACTAGTTTCCCCTTCGTTGTCCTGTTCCTTTGAGAATGCAGACGCTCACTCCCCATCCCCCTTAACAAGTGAGCCTAGCGTTCCAGGCAGGGGACAAAATCAGCCCTTGGTTGATGGGGCCGGGAGCCTGGCGTCTGGCCCAGGCAGCGGATGGAAAGGCGGGACCCAGGACGAGCCTACCAAGCTGCCCCCTCCCCTGCGCTCCTCTCCTGGCCCGGATCGGGCCTGTAGTCTGGCTAAGCGTTGCGCGCCGCGTTACATAAGTGGTTGCGGGCGCGTGGCCGGCTCGGCTCCGCGCTGCACGGTCGGTCCCCGCTGTCACCATGGAGACCGGCGCCAGGCCTCCTAATTACGGGGTCTCCGGCCAGGATGTCCCCCTTCCAGCCCGTTGAGCGCCACTTGCTGGGGCAAAGAAGGCGGACTTGAGAGGGGACGCGAAAGACAGGGGAGGGGCGTTCCTGATGGTGGTCCCGGACTCAAGAAAGGATGGTTTAAGAATGGCATCCAGCCATACAGACAGAGAAACCCTTAAGTCTTTCAGCTAAAGGAAGGATGTGGGACAAGGAGTCCAGGCTGGATGGGTATCAGGTGTGCTAAGAATGTTAACTGTAATAGTAACAGTAGGTACACCTGTGTCACCGCCATGGCGTTGCGTTATTCCACCTGAGTCCCTAACCATCCAAGTTAGGCCAAGCTAGTATACCTTTGCAATGGGAGAGCGAGAGACTGGAGCCAGAGCCAGAGAAGTACTGAAGTTTTCTCAGCTCGGGCCCTTTCCTGAACACTAGGGTTTTTTTTTTTTTTCTCTTGCACCCCATTAGCGTCTCTAGTCCCCACTATCCTGCGGCAAGAGAAGAAGGCATCTACCTGGTCAACATTTTAAAAGGACAGGGGCCCACCTCACTTTTCTCTCTTTCTTTCATTTCTGGTCCCAGACGAATCTTTTCAGATTCTGGAGTCTGAGAGGGAAACCTTGGAGAATTTGCCTCCAAATACTATTTCCTGAACATCTATTATGTACTGGCTTCCACAGGGAGGACAGGCCTGTTATTCCCAGTAACTTACCCCACCCCCAACCCCACCACCTTCCTGTGAGAGAAAAGAATGGCAGGGGTTTAGTTAGGCAATAGGGGCGTTTCTGTCCCAGCGAGCAAGGTGGAGGTGGGTGAATTTTGGACCAGGCATTCCCCCCTCTCCAATTTTCCGACAGGTTGGGATACACAATGCTCTGGAGATGGGTCCCCAACTGGGTGGCTGAAGAAAGGTTCCAGGAGGCAGGGAGGATGCAGAGAGTTGGACAGATAAGGATGTCAAGAGATGATGGCTAGGAGAAATCCAGAGTCTACAGGGCCTCAGCTTTACTTAACTTGGACAATGGTGATTCTCCCTAGAGTCCTGGAATATGTTTGCTGTTCGACCTTCAGCTCTGGTGTTGAGTGAGGGTGACAGCTGGAAGTACCAAATTATATCCATGGAAAACTCGTAGCTTTTCAGAGGGAGTTTTCTTTGCATCAACAGTGTTTCTCCTTGGCTTTTTTTTTTTTTTTTTTCGAGACAGGGTTTCTCTGTGTAGCCCTGGCTGTCCTGGAACTCACTCTGTAGACCAGGCTGGCCTCAAACTCAGAAATCCGCCTGCCTCTGCCTCCCAAGTGCTGGGATTAAAGGCGTGCGCCGCCGCCACCACCCCGGCAGCACATTTCTTAAACACGTTTGTGCAGTTACTTCTGGTCCTAGATGTGTGCAGCTTCTTTCGTGGGGATTGGTCCCTCCAGGAGCCCAGGCAGCTTCTGGACCTTATGATGGATCACCTTTACTCAAACTCAGCCTCTTCCCCACCCAAATTCCTTTCTTCTACACTTCTACCTCATTAAACTGCAGCACCTTCCCACCCATTGACCTATGCTGGAAACCCCAGGCTTTATCCTAGATCTTTCTCTCCCCTTCCCCAAACATCTGCTTCCATAGTGCTTGAGGCTCGAGTCTTTCCATTGCCTCATATTGCTGGACCTAGGTTAATGTTCTAGTTGCTTGCTGTATCTCTCAACTGAAGCCAGAAGGCTTGCTGCAAAACCCAAGTCAGGTCCTGACACTCTTTGGCCTGAAGTGTCAATGACTGTCCATTGTCCTCTGGATGAGGGCCAAGTTCTTCAAGATGGCCCGCCACTTCCTTAAGTCTCACACTGCCTTGACTCATCCTTTGCCAAAGCCACCGTTCATTCCTAGGCCCCTTCCTAAGTCTCTAGCCAGATCGTGCTTTGTTTAGCAGTTTTAACCTGTTCTGTTGGCTTCCACATCTGGGACGTCAAACACACTGTTCTGGGTTCTCTCTGCCCAGAACACTCTCCTGCCACCCCCACCCCTCCAGTCTATCCCTTACTCATCCTTCAGGTCTCAGCTGACGCGTCACTTCCTCCGGGGAGCCTCCTGTGACCTCTCAGGCTGGGCTGCGTGCCCTCCTGATGCTCGTTTCTTTCACAGACTTTAGCAGTTCTGTCTACCGCTTCTTCTCCCCTGGCTTTGGCTGTTTGGTCCCTCTTCTGCCCATTTTATCAGCACATGGGAGTCTGACAGTGAATGGGAGAATATAATACCAAGGGGATTTAAGATACCTTGGGAGTTCAGGTTGCAAAGTTTTCTTCTGTCTTCTCTAGGGGGCCAAAAAAAAAAAATTTAAACATTCACCCACATACTAAGATGGGCTCATTTATATTCAAGAAGACAACTCTGGTGACTTTTAGGTGTCATGGAGGATGAAATAGAACCCTCCCCCAAGAGCAAAGAAGGGCTCACATGTTCACCAGAGGCACTCAGACCATGTCAGCAGTAAACTGGGCTCTTTTTCCATGCTGCCAACTAAAATCATGTAAGAAGGCAGCGCAAGCCCAGTCCCTCCAGTGTGTGACCTGAGGCTCTGGAGTTAAGGAGGTCATAGAACTGTAAGCAGGGTAGATAGGCCACAGTGACTGGTGTCAGACCCGACTCCTCTCCTTCTCAGGTGATGGCAACCCCAAGGAGAGCAGTCCTTTCATCAACAGCACGGACACGGAGAAGGGCAGAGAGTATGATGGCAGGAACATGGCCCTGTTTGAGGTGGGCTGCTTAGGCTCCATCTGTGTTTCCTTCCCTCGGGAAGAGTCGCCACCTCTCCACCCCTCCCTCAGGTCCACCTTCCTCGGCCTCCCTCTTCCTCCTTGGTCTTTCCTGGTGTTATCCTCTTGGTTCCCTGTCCTCCTGTCCTGTCTCACTACCTCCTTCCCCTGTCCCCCTGCTCCCTTTTCCTTGGTTCCCATCACATCCCAAACTGAGGGGCTTGACCTTTGTCCCCATCTCTTTACATTCAGCTCAGTCCATTGCTGCCCTGACCCTCCAGCTTCCTAACACTGACCCCGTTTTTCCTCCATAGGAGGAGATGGACACCAGCCCCATGGTATCCTCTCTGCTCAGTGGGCTGGCCAACTACACCAACCTGCCCCAGGGAAGTAGAGAGCATGAAGAAGCAGAAAATAATGAGGGTGGAAAA
The DNA here is from genome assembly GCA_030674055.1 of Rhabdomys pumilio. NCBI lineage: Eukaryota > Metazoa > Chordata > Mammalia > Rodentia > Muridae > Rhabdomys > Rhabdomys pumilio. The sequence continues at coordinate 225,375,157 of JANHMN010000002.1, forward strand.
AAGAAGCCAGTGCAGGTGGGGCTCTCGGGGGAGAAGGGATGGGAGAGGGAGTGTCGGGGAAGAAAACGGATCTGGACGGAGGGTTGAATGATGGAGAAGCAGGAGAGGAGGGTGACTGTATGGGGGGAGGAAGGATGCATGGGGGAGGCGGAGGGAGGGGTCCTGGGGGCTGGTAGAGCGTAGGAAAAGCATGTGAGAACCTGGGGGCAGAGTGAAGGGTGGGGAGCTGCAGGAGAGGAGAGGCAGGGAAGGAACATGGAGGAGGCGTGGGTTAGGCAGTTGTTAATGAGCAGGCAGGGCAGAGACTGATGCTGGCCTCTCTGGCAGGCCCCACGCATGGGCACCTTCATGGGCGTGTACCTCCCGTGCCTGCAGAACATCTTTGGTGTCATCCTCTTCCTGAGGCTCACTTGGGTGGTGGGCATCGCGGGCATCATGGAGTCCTTCTGTATGGTCTTCATCTGCTGCTCCTGTGTGAGTGACCAACCCCCACTCCCCTTCAGGGAAGGCAGCTGGGGTTTGGCTGAGGCCTGGGGGTGGGATGGGTAGGTGGATGGGGAAGCATGAGACCTAAGCTTTTTATAGGAGTCACTGCTTACAATTTTTGAGAGTAAATTAGGCCTGACTGGTCCTTCCTAAATCTCATAGGTTTCCCTCTGACAACTGTCAATCGGGTTTCACCTGGATCCACGTGTATGTGTGTATGCGTGTGATTACAAAAGTACTGCCAACCCATTGATGAAATTGATAAGTGCAGAGAAGAAAAAAAAATTCAAGTTAATTGGATGAGCTCACATTTTGAAAAGTCTCTACTCACAAGAAATGAGAATATATCTCATAGATAACTTTCCAATATGATTCTCCTAACCCATATTGAAACAAAAATCCAATATCCATTGAACACCAAACTTGAGTCTTCACACATAGCCTTGAGACTACTCTTTGTGTGAAGATGCCAGTGCTGGGGCTGTCGTTCCCATTTTACAGATGAGGATACTGAGGCTTAAGAAGTGAACTGAGTTTTCTTGGGTCATAAGATACTTTGGGGCCAAATTGTGGTTACCAGAGTTCTCTGGCACTATAGCTCCTCTTATTTGCATGGTGAAGAGGTGGTTATTATTTTTTTTTTTTTTAAAGAAGAGCTTGGCATGAATAGAAATTGGAACAGACCCAGAGAGAAGCTCAGGAGAGGAGAGCCTGTGGGTTTGGCTGGTGGCTGTAGGGTATGTTGGCTTGGCCACCAGCCAGGCCACTGCTGCCCCCAGCAGTCACTACTCTGATGTTCTCTTTCCTGCAGACGATGCTCACAGCCATTTCCATGAGTGCAATTGCAACCAATGGTGTTGTGCCTGGTATGTGACTGGGCCCTTTGTGGAGTGGGGGAGGGCGGGAGGCCCAATGATTGACAGGGGAGCCGTGGGCCAGGCTTTGGGTCACGACCCAAGAGCCAAGACAGTATTGCAGGTCAGGAGCTGGGCTGTGATGGTTCATGGGGTGGGTAGGAGTGAGCCTGTTGGGGCTAGGGAAGGAGGCAGATGCTGGTGTTGGGTAGGACAGTGGTTACTCTCTCCCCGACTCAAACCGAGACCCTCCTTTGTACCATTCTATTTTCTGAGCCATGACCTCTTTACAGGAGTAATTAGCAACACGGTAATAATTAATGCAGCAAACTCCATGCAGAGTGGTTGGCTAGGTCTCCCACAGACTCCTTTCTGGGGCTGCAGCCCGAGGTCTAGAGACACCTTCTTCTGTCCTCTGTCCCTGGGCCCTGATCACTGCAGAGCTGTCCAGGGCCTCTCTGACCCTGTTTGCTGATACTAGGTTTTCTCTGCAGCTGGTGGTTCCTACTACATGATTTCCAGATCTCTGGGCCCGGAGTTTGGGGGCGCTGTGGGCCTCTGCTTCTACCTGGGCACTACCTTTGCTGGGGCTATGTACATCCTGGGCACCATCGAGATCCTGCTGGTGAGAGGGGCAGGGGAGGAGGTGTGGGGGCCCAGGTTGTCAGCCACTTAAGCAGCATTCCCTGGACACCTGCTCTAGGCCAGGCTACTGCTTAAGGCCAAAGAGAAGTCGGATGTGGTCTGTCTCCAAAGAGTTCCCAGTCTGGTTGGGGAGACAAGATACGATAATTATGTAACACAAACAGCTGTGGTCTATCTGGCACCCACTGAGTTCTCAGCATAGCTCCAAGTGCTCTACACTCATTATCTTAGAGTCCTGAGAGGTTTAAGTATTATGATGGCATTTTACAAATGAGACGTTCCAAAAGGCAGATAAAGCCAGCTCAAGGTCACTCAGCTACGGGCATGTTGGCAGAGGTGGATTGGAAGTGTTAAAATAACAGCTGGAGTAATGACAGCCCACGACATTCTCAGGGTTGTGCGAAGCACTCTTTGAGTGTTGGTTGCAGAGCCCTGATGGACGGTTCTCAGACTGCAAAAGGACCACGAGGGACCTGTGTAGAGAGATCTGTTAGGAGTCGTGTCTGATGGGGAGACTAGGTGTCTGTGCTGTTTGAAGGATAGTATGCTGCCTTAGGCTCCTGTTCTTTCTGTCTCGGTGGGTGTGTATTGTATGAGGGGTCCTTGGTGTAAGGAACTTAGTTGGAAGACCTCTTGCCCAGCATGCTCAGAGCCCTGACTTTGCTTCTCAGCGCCATATAAACTCTCTCTACTTGGGAGGTGGAGACAGGAGTATAAGTTTGAGATAGCCATCAGCTACACAGTGAGTTTGAAGCCTGTCAGGGCTACAGGAGACCCTGCCACAAATGAAAAGAAAAAGAAGAGAAGGTGTCAAGCTAGCGTTTTCCAAATCCCCCATGTCCTCTGCAAGACCTAAGGTTTTCAGGGTGTCAGGGTTTGTTTGTTTGTCCCCACCCCTCCACCCCCCATGAATCTTTCATGTATTAGGATACAGCCATTTTACAGATTCGGAGGGTAGAGTCTCAGGGACGTGTGAGGAGTGTGAACCTACGTTCCTCTGGCTTTCAGGGTCTGTTCTTGTCAGCTGTCTCCCATGGTATCGGGGAACCAAAACTAAAGGAGCAGAGCCTTTTGGTTTAGGGGCGGGAGAGAAGGCGTCAGGGACTGGGAGGCACTTGAGTGGGCATTTTGGTGAGAGCATTGTGGACCTCTGTGACCTCTGTGACATAAGACATTTCCACATGCGATATCAAACAGTGCCCACTGACTGCCACTGGAACAATAGCAGACTTTAGGAGAAAACTGGTCCAGTGGAAATCAGAAGCATTTTAGTGTCTGTGTCTCACACTTCTGTCTTTCTGTTTGACATTTTTCTGCATTTGTAAAACCTAACTCCATCTATAAATATTTCCTTAAGATCCTGAACGCTCCATTTATTCATAAATAAAAAGTAACTTAAACAAATATAAGCATTTTAAGTTTAATGCAGACAGTATGAATATGCAAAAAGTCACATTTCAATTATTCAATAAGAGCTTCTCTTATCCTTTTCTTTTCTTTCACTCTCTTTTCTTTTTTTTTCAAGACAGGGTTTCTCTGTGTAGTTCTGGCTGTCCTGTAACTCTCTCTATAGACCAGGCTGGCCTCAAACTCAGAGATTCATCTGCCTCTGCCTCCCAAGCGCTGGAATTAAAAGTGCACATCACCGCACCCAGCTTGTTTTCTTAAAACAGGGCTTCCTTAGAGTTCAGACTTGTTTGGTACTGGTGATTCTCCTGCCTCAGCCTCCTGAGTGCTCAGATTACAGATACGCCTGGTACCACTGATATTTGGACATTTCTACAAATACATCTACAATCATACACACACACATGAGTAAATATTTCCACGTGTAGTGAGATTATCAGATACATTATTTTTTAGAACTTGACTTTATCCATCCAATGCACTACAGATAATTTTTAAACTCTTGAAATGAGGTCTTGCTATGTAGCTCAGGCTGGTTTCAAATTCTCCTGCCTCAGCCTTCCATAGTGTGGGGACTGTAGGTCTGTAGCACTGCGCCTGCCACAGATAGTTTTGGAATCAGTCCATATAAATTCATGCCTTTCTCCGGTTTGATACTAGGGATTGAACCCCAGGGCTTGTGTTCATATTAAATGTACTTTCCATCACGGAACCATCCACAACTCTGTAGTTTATCTAGAATCATGAGAATTTATTTACCTATCCTGTAGGAATGAACATCTGTTTTTCTACCTTTGTATCATAAATGATAAAAGTAATAATTATAATTAATAGTCATAATAAATAACGGTAGTGAAGAACCTTTCCCGGCATCTTTGAGTGGTGGCATTTTTGTAGATTGCCTCATAGACTTCGTAAGAGAACTAGCTAGTGACCTGTTAATGGATCCTGTTTCCCATTTTGGAGATTATTTCCTTGGGATGAGTCCCAGCTATCCTTTCCTGGGTCACCTGCCTAACTTCTTTTGCTTCTTTCCTACAGGCTTATCTTTTCCCAGCTATGGCCATCTTCAAGGCAGAAGATGCCAGTGGGGAGGCCGCCGCCATGTTGAACAATATGCGGGTGTATGGCACCTGTGTGCTCACCTGCATGGCCACCGTAGTCTTTGTGGGTGTCAAGTATGTCAACAAGTTTGCCCTGGTCTTCCTGGGTTGTGTCATCCTGTCCATCCTGGCCATCTATGCAGGGGTCATCAAGTCTGCCTTCGACCCACCCAATTTCCCGTGAGTGCTGTCTTTCTGAGTCTGCAGTATTGTGGCCCTCACTGGTCCAGCCCTGGTCGACATAGTGAGAGTGTCTGCCAGGTCTCCTCTCTTTACCTCTCAGAACTGGAGTGTGTGGATTGAGAGTAACCTTCCCTGGAAGGGTGAAAGCTTTCTGTTTAGGGAAGTTTATTCAAGATGGGTAACATTTTTGGAGGTGGGAAAAAGTTCTCTTGAGTGTGTCAATTGCTTGCTTTGGAGGACTTAGGCTTCTAACAGAGTATGCTCGGTATGGTAGAGAACCTTCTGGATGAGCCAGCCTCCTGGAATACGCAGTCTTGGTGTCTAACACATTCTCAAGGACAGTAAAGAACTCAGGAGAGCCCAGGGTTCAGGACCCCTTTGGTTCCTCCTCTAGTACAGAGTCCCCTTTATCTCAGTAGCTAAGAGGACAGGACACCGAGGCTGCTGTCCGCGGTGCTGAACACAACACAGGACTAGCAGACTAGTTCTCCATCTGCACGCTAGAATTGCTTGGGGACCTTTACAGAAACCCCAGACAGACTGAGAGTCTCTGGATGTGGGACCCTGATATCTGCATCGCTAAAGCTCTCAGTGGCTCTCCTGTGAAACCAGGGAGAGGTCTTGTTCATCCAATCTTCCTTGCTCTCATCTCTCCCTAGGATCTGCCTCCTGGGGAACCGCACGCTGTCTCGCCATGGCTTTGATGTCTGTGCCAAGCTGGCTTGGGAAGGAAATGAGACAGTGACCACACGGCTCTGGGGCCTTTTCTGTTCCTCCCGCCTCCTCAATGCCACCTGTGATGAGTACTTCACCCGAAACAATGTCACAGAGATCCAGGGCATTCCTGGTGCTGCCAGTGGCCTCATCAAAGGTCTGAGGAAAAGGGGCTGGTGGGAAGTGCTGCGGGAATCATAGGTTAAGTGGTCAGGATTAGGGGCGTCCCTTGGGACTCAGTTCAATGAAATCAGCTTTAATTGAGCACCTTGTATAGGCCATGTTTTGTCTTTAAAATTCTGGTGAGGTAGAGGCAAAAGTGTGGAATTGACTTCACTGTTATTAAAAGAGAAAGCCGTCTAATAAGTATTCTCGACCCACTAAGTACTCAGCTCTGTGCTGACACACTGGGATCACAGTACACACAAGTTTCAGTGTGGGGATTTTTAGTGACAGATAGTGTGTTGCTAATAAACTATAATCCATATAGCTGTGTATTCAGTGATCAGAGAACCATGAGGACACAGCATCCGTGTGCATCAGGTCACAAGAACAGGGGCTTCCCACACTTGCCAAGGGGGATCATCAGTTATGTAGGGAAGTAGGGGAGTTACAAGGCAGAGAAAGCCTGCCTAATGTGTGTGGCCATGAGAGGCGTAGCATGTCCTCTGACAGCAAGCCATCCAGTGTGACTTGGAATTAACGTACGGAGAAAGGGGGGCAAAGAACGATGCTAGAGAGGGTAGCACGAGCCAGACTGTGGCAGGCCCCAGAAGCCATGCTGAGGAGTTACATCCTGAAGGCAGTGGGATGCAGGGGAGGCAGTGGGGTGCAGGGGGAGGCAGTGGGGTGCAGGGGATGCAGTGGGATACAGGAGGAGGCAGTGGAGTGCTGGGGGAGGCAGTGGAGTGCTGGGGGAGGCAGTGGAGTGCTGGGGGAGGCAGTGGAGTGCTGGGGGAGGCAGTGGGGTGCAGGAGGAGGCCGGTGTTGTAAGTTCAGGAAAAAGATGACTCTGTACTGAAAAACAGTGGTGGTTTCATGAGAATGGAGTAGGGTTCTCAGGTAGTTACTCTTCTGCCCTGGAGGTGTTTGATCAGGTCTAAACACACATGCAGATAAACATACTCTTATTTTATTTTATTTTGCTTGTGTATATGTGTGTATGTGTATGTATACATGCATGTCATGTGTGCACATGGAGGACAACTTGCTGGAGTCGGTTCTCTCCTTCCACCATGCGGGTCTCTGGGATTGAACCCAGATTATCGGGCTTGACAGCAAGTGCTTTTACTCATGGAACCATTTTGCTGGTCCCTGGAGATATTTTGGTCACCAAAACCAGGGAGGTTGACAGGGCAGTAATGGTTCATGCTTTTAATGGTTCATGCTAGCACTCTTGAGGTAGAGGCAGACAGATCTCTTTGAGTTTGAGGCTAGCCTAGTCTACAGAGTGAGTTCTAGGATAGCCAAGGCTATACAGAGAAAGCCCATTTCAAAAAACAAAAAGCAAATAAATAAAACAAAACAAAAAGCCCAGAGGGGTTGGGGCTGGATAGATGTCTCAGAGGTGAAAAGAATCTGCTGCTCTTCCAGAGGACCTGGGTTCGATCCCCAGCACTCATGGTGCCTCACAACCATCTGTAACTCCAGTTCCAGGGAAGCTGCTGCCTTCTGGACTCTGCAGGCGCCAGGCACACATGTGGTGTGCACAGACACGCAGACAGACAAAACACCCATGCACACAGAAAATGAGACAAACCAGAGAGATGCCTCTAATGCTCTAACACCCTAAAGTGCTGTTTGCTAGCTCTCCAGAGCAGAGGCATCTACGCTACCGACCACTGGTGCTCGGTGGTGGAGCCCCAGGACGGGAAGAAGAGACTTGTTAGTGAGTGGTCACAGACAGAAGACGGGATACTCTGAAGCAGGGAGGGGAACAGACACAGTTGAGAGTAGTGCCAGGGTCTTTGAGTTGATTGATGCCAGTGCCATTGCCAAGATGAGAGATTCAGGAGCCAGTTGGGGCTTGAGAGCTGATTAGGTCACCTGGGGACATGGGGAAGTCACTCTCAGAGAGGATCCTCTATGTCTGTACCACTAGGCTGGACAATTTAAGGGCAGAAGCTCAGTCCCATTCAGCTTTGAAATTTGGGTTCACACCCTGGTACAAGGCAGAAGCTTGGGAAATGGCAGGATGTCTAAGGCCAGCGGCAGGCGGGCGGGAGTGAGAGGTGGTTGGTCTTGACTTTCTGCTCCCCACTCCTACTGGTCCGAGCTCCGGCCCCCAACTTCTGGTCATCTCCCTGAGTACCTTCATCTTCCCACAGAGAACCTGTGGAGTTCCTACCTGACCAAAGGGGTGATTGTCGAGAGGCGTGGGATGCCCTCTGTGGGCCTGGCAGATGGTACCCCCGTTGATATGGATCACCCCTATGTCTTCAGTGATATGACCTCGTACTTCACCCTGCTTGTTGGCATCTACTTCCCCTCAGTCACAGGTGAACGGGAGCTTGGAGAGGGGGCCCTCTGCCTGGGAGCGGGTGGACAGGAGAGTCAGCACCAAGACTAGGGGCTCTTAGTTTGATGACCCTGCCACCTAATCAGAAGCTGATTGTTCAGGTGAAGGAACCTCAAAAGAGGTAGCATGTGAAGCACTGGGCCCCAACTCCAATATGTGTCCTTTCCTCTGTGTCCCTGGCTACTATCTGAACTGCTCTCCTGCTTACAGGGATCATGGCTGGCTCGAACCGGTCTGGAGACTTACGGGATGCCCAGAAATCTATCCCTACTGGAACTATCCTGGCCATTGCTACCACCTCTGCTGTCTGTATCCTGCATAGCTGAGCTGTGTCTACCATGCACGCTCGTGTGTGTGTGTGTGTGTGTGTGTGTGTGTGTGTGTGTGACATTGCAGGAGGCGCTGTAATTGTTACCTTCTCTGGTGGCTCAGGATGGGGGTGGGGGCGAGCACCACCGTGCTAGATTCTCCTTCACTTTCTGCCATAGACATCAGCTCTGTTGTTCTGTTTGGAGCCTGCATCGAGGGGGTCGTCCTGCGGGACAAGTAAGGAAAGGGAATGGTTTTGTCCTGGGGGAGGGGTGGTTTCAGGGGGAAACAGACCTGGGATGAGGAGGAGGCTGGGACCTGGGTAAGGGGCCATGGGTGGGAGACCCCTCAGTTTCCTCTTATTAAGTCGTTTCTCTTCCTTGTCACTGGAAGCTTTAAAAAAAGTCTCCTTAAAAAGATGTCACCTTTGGTTTGGAATAATGATACATTTATTTAAGGTCTTTTTAGTCGTCATTCATTCATTCACCTAATTCTTCTGTGTATTGCTCACTGCTTTGAAGGTTCTGAGGGAAGCAAAGAGTAACACACACAGGTTTTTTGTTTGGTTTTTTGTTTTGTCTTGTTTTTCTTTTTTTTTTTTTGTTTTGTTTTGTTTTTTTTTTTTTGTCCTGAAGGAGCCCCCTGGGGTGATGGCCATACTTTTAAACAGACTTAGATATAAAACGTGAAGAGAACCCAGGGCTACAGAGAGCACACAGGGGCGCAGTGTGACCTGGTCAAGTGAACAATTTGCATACATTACTGCTGTTTTAGGGCAGTTTGGATTCCATTTATCTGCCTTAGTCGTAAGACCTCCCACGAGATTGCCAGGGGCCAGCAGTTCCTTGCCTCAGCTCTTTATCTAGCCTTTGAAGGCTTCAGAAGAGAGTCCTCTGAGAAAGGGCTGGAATGTGTGTGTGTGTGTGTGTGGGGTTGTTTTTTTGTTTTTTGGGGGGTTTTTTGTACACTGTAATTTGTTCGTCACCAACCACAGATCAAAAACATTTGGCTAAAACTCAGCTTGTGTAGATTTTTCTTGGTCATTGTCTCTTAAACAATACATCATAACATTCGGGTCCAGAGCACTTCCAGTGTGTTGGGGGCGGGGTTGTAAGTCACCAGACGTGAGTCTGAGTTTATAGGAGAGTGTGTGCCTGCCAGTGGGTACTGGGGCATCTATAGATGAGTGAGCGCCACAGAACCTGGCATTTGGGGAGCAGGGGTACTGGCACCTGGCCCCCTGCAGACCCTGCCTGATGGTCACCTCACCCTTCCTTCCTACTTTATTTAAAATTTTTATTTATTGTTGGACTGTGGTGGCACACACCTTTAATCCCAGCACAGAAGCAGGCAGATCTCTGTGAGTTTGAGGCCAGCCTGGTCTACAGAGTGAGTTCTAGGCTAGCCAGGGACCCATAGAGAAACCCTGTCTCAAAAACCAAAATAAATAAATAATTTATTGCCAGGCATGGTGGTGCATGCCTTTAATTCCAGCACTCGGAAAGTAGAGGCAGGCGGATATCTGTGGGTTCAAGGCCAGCCTGGTTTACATAGTTCCAGGACAGCCAGGGCTATATAGAGAGACCTTGTCTCAACCAACCCCCTCCCAAATTTTATTTATTTACTTATTGTTAGTATATATGTGTGATGGGAGGGCTGTGTGCACGTGTGTGCAGGTGTATGTGTGCCATAGCATATCCAGGAGGTGAGAAGACAACGGTCAAGAGCTGGTCTCTCCCTCACCATAGATTCTGGGGATTAAGCTCAGGTCTGAAAATTTTGCATCTGACTGTTATTTTAGAGTAGGTTGACCTCCATATATCTCACTTAATCATAGACCTGTCATGAGACTGCCAAAGGTCCAGCAGTCCCTTGATCCTCATCTCTCCACCTGGTGTGGGAAGTACCTCAGCAATGTTCCTGTGAGCACATCTGGGGGACAGGACTCCTCAGCCGCTGAGGCAGTGGTCCCCCTCTGCTCTCTTTTCTCTCCCTCTCCCCCCGACCCCCACTCCGCTTACTTTCCTTTCTTTCACTGTTTAAAAAATATTTGTTTTTATCCTATGTGTGTGAGTGTCTACCTGCATGTATGTCTGCACTTCACATAAATGCCTGGTGTCCATGGAGACCAGAAGTGAGTTGCTGGATCCTCTGGGTCTGGCGTTACAGGAAGTTTGTGAAGTGAAATGTGGGTGCTGGGAATTGAACCTGGGTCCTCTGGAAGAGCAGCCAGTGTTCTTAACAGATGATCCATCTATTCTGCACATCCCCGTTCTGTGGAGCTAGGGACTTGCTCTGCTGCCCAGGCTGCTCTGGCGTTCCTGGACTCAGGGCTTCTACGGCATCAGCCTCACAGGTGGCTGGGACTGTGGGCAGTTGCCACCATATCCCTTCCGTTTTGAGACAGTGCCACAGATGCAAAATTATTTCCTTTGGTTTTGTCTTCTTTTATTCTTTTTCTTCAGACAGGGTTTCTCTGTGTAGCCCTGGCTGTCCTGGAACTCACTCTGTAGATCAGGCTGACCTCAAACACAGGGATCCACCTGCCTCTGCCTCCTGAGTGCTGGGATTAAAGCTGTGAGCCACCATGGCTGGCCTAATTATTATTATTATTTCTTCTTCTTCTTCTTCTTCTTCTTCTTCTTCTTCTTCTTCTTCTTCTTCTCTTCCTCCTCCTCCTCCTCTTTCCTTCTCCTTCTCCTTCTCCTTCTCCTTCTCCTTCTCCTTCTCCTTCTCCTTCTCCTTCTCCTTCTCCTTCTCCTTCTCTTCCTCCTCTTCCTCCTCCTCCTCCTTCTCCTTCTCCTTCCTCTTCCTCCTCCTCTACCTCTTCCTTCTCCTTCTTCTCTTCTTCCTCCTCCTCCTCTTGCTCCTTCTCTTCCTTTTTTAACATCAATTTATTGTATGGATGTCCATCTGTGTGTGTATGTGTGCACACACAAACGTTTGTGCCATAGTGCACATGTAGAGATCAGAAGACAACTTGTGGGAGTCAGTTCTCTCCTTCTACCACATGGGTGGGTCACGACATGCAGCCAGGGTCCTTCCCTGCTAAGCTGTCTTGCAGGCCCCTCCCCTTTTATTCTTAACACCACCAGCACACAGTGAAGCCAGAGCCTCGTGGAGATGCTGTAGTCCTATGGAACCCGAGTGACTAGCTCAAGACCATCAGGCAAACAACTGTTTATTAAAATCATGTTTACCCCATGTTCTGGGTACACAACCGTATCCTGGCTCCCATTCTCTCTGCATTTGCATGAGGCAGGTTCGAGGAGATCCTCAGCTTATAGCCGAGGAGGGTCAGTGATGCGCTCAAGGTTACAGACAGTACTGAGGATACTTGGCTTTGCCTCTTCTTTGACCCTTGTGAAGCCTAACCCCGTGGCCAGCACCCTGTTGGGCATGCCATCTGTCTGGGGTGACCTACTCTGGAATCCAGATGGCATCGTTCACCCAGCGTCTCTGTGCCCTCCCTGTCTCTTTCCAGGTTTGGGGAAGCTGTGAATGGCAACCTGGTGGTGGGCACCCTGGCCTGGCCTTCTCCCTGGGTCATTGTCATAGGCTCTTTCTTCTCTACCTGTGGGGCTGGACTACAGAGCCTCACAGGGGCCCCACGCCTGCTACAGGCCATCTCCCGGGATGGCATAGTGCCCTTCTTGCAGGTCAGTGTGACAGAGCCACCCCATACAAAAGATTAGTCATCTGGGCCCCAGTCCAGGAGACACTGAACCAGGGCCCTCACCAGCCCTAAAGCTCCTTCCTGTGTATTGCCCCACAGCGACACTAAAAAAGAAGGGACCTTATGTGGACCCGTGATCAGTGCCATCTATGAACGCTGTCTACTCTTAGGGGAAAAACAGATAGCTCTTCTCCATCCTAGGGGCCAGTCTGGGATTCATAGAGCCAGCCACAGGATAAGGGAATGCTTTCTTTTACTGTGGTCCTTAAGAAAAAAAGACTATAGAACATACAGACACACCTCGCCTATCCCCCAGGAGCCTTGTTCCCTCTGGGGGTCAATCAGTGTTACTGTGCTAGGATGTCAGTGAGGGTGGGTGGGGCAGAGAGAGCCTGCTGTTCCCTTGAGTTCCCTAGATGATGCAGAATACAGCCATCTTTTCGTAGCTCCTTATTGGTCATAAGGGTCCTGTCTCTATTCCCCTGGTTCCCAAGACTGATGACTGCTCTGTTCCTAGGTCTTTGGCCACGGCAAAGCCAATGGAGAGCCAACCTGGGCGCTGCTGCTCACTGCCTGCATCTGTGAGATCGGTATCCTCATCGCTTCCCTGGATGAGGTCGCCCCTATCCTTTCCATGTGCGTACCAGGTCTGGAGCCCACCTGTCGGCCTCGTGAGCCTCTTCCTGGGTCTCCCCCACCCCCGGCCACCTTAACAACCCCCAAGGAGTTCTGCAGTGGTCATAGAAGCCTGTCCTTGACCATGCAGGCTCACCTTCACACACATCAGGGTGTGCTATGAGGTCCGGCCTTTCCCTCGTCTTTTCCCTACCTCTCTCCCTTCAAAGTCCCATTCTGTCTTCCCATCTCAGTTTCCCTTTCTGCGCCCCCTGCATCTGTTTCACCTCGGTCTCTGCACTGCAGGTTCTTCCTGATGTGTTACATGTTTGTGAACTTGGCTTGCGCGGTGCAGACACTGCTGAGGACGCCCAACTGGAGGCCACGCTTTCGATATTACCACTGGTGGGTGCCCCTCCCTGCGCCCCTTCCTACAGGACCATATCTTACCTCTCCTTAGCCCCACTTTAGATCCAAGGTCGTTGAGCAGGATGTCCCATCCTCTCCAGTTAGCTCTAGGAAGGTCATAGCTCTGGTCTTCTGGGTACAAGCAGCAAGGTGACAGTCAGAAAGTAGTCTCAGTGACCATCTCTTCCTGCTCCGTAATGCTCAACCTCTTACAGTGCAGCATGGAGGTTAGAATCCGCCAGACTCAAATTCACAGGCTGATTGTCCACTTGCTGGCTCCAGAACCTAGGCTGGTGATGGAGCCTCTTGGAACCTCGGTTTTCTTAGCTGGGAAATGGGCACAATAGTCACACTCCCTCCTGGGTTACTGGGGAGCACATTGGCCCTGGATGCAGGGAGGACTTAGCCTTTGAGGGGGTCACAGACCTCCTCGACATGTCACTCTGTGGCCTTTCTTCTGTGATGGGAAGGACTGTGCTCACTCCACACAGAAAAAAACTGAGTTCACAGCAGGTGACTAGCCCAAGATTATTGGATTAATGAACTGAAGGCCACATGACTTCGTAGGGCTATTCTTGCTGCTGGCCTTCTTCTGGAAGGTCCTGTTTCCAGTGTGTCCATAGACCTCTGTCTCAGAAACCACTTGAACCCATGTACCTGAGGCTGACTGGCAGACAGGGTCGAAGGGACAGAGACGGGGCAGTAATTTGGGTGTTGGTGGGGTCATAGATTAGTGTCCCATCTATGGCTACTTATTTAGAAAGTCCCATGTCTGCATGGTGCTTAGGGTGACAACAGGGTGGGAGTTAGGCCTGTGTAAGACGTGGTCACACAGGCCTTGCCTGCTACCCTATTCTTGCTGTCTAAGCCAGTGTCGCCATCAGCCCTGCCAGGGTTCAGGGACAGGCTCTCTTTATTTTTCCAGGACTCTCTCCTTCCTGGGCATGAGTCTCTGCCTGGCCCTCATGTTCATTTGCTCCTGGTATTACGCGCTGGTGGCCATGCTCATCGCGGGGCTCATCTATAAATACATCGAGTACCGGGGGTAGGTGCCGGAGGAGGGCGGGCAGGGGAGTAGCACAGAAGGTGAGGGATGACTGGGCGGTGGTCCAGAGCTGGAATACAGAGATGGGGTGATATGGGCTAGGTCTGGACATGGGGCTGAGGCTTGAGAAACAGATAAGAGTGTCTAGATTTAGGAATGATTTCAAAGGGATACGGCTTGACTATGTCAGGAAGCCAGAGCGATGTGGGAGAGATGGTGGCTGTGCCCTGGAACTGCCAGTTCTGTGAGATGTTTTCCCCTGCTGCTCCTGGTTTTTTGGACTCATATAATTCCCTTCCTGGTCCCCAGGGCGGAGAAGGAGTGGGGGGATGGAATCCGAGGCCTGTCTCTCAGTGCCGCACGCTATGCTCTCTTGCGCCTGGAGGAAGGACCTCCGCATACAAAGAACTGGAGGTAAGCGGTAAGGGGGTACCTGCTGAGGGGTTCAGGGTAGGGATGGCAAGGTAGCAGGGACCAGATTTATCCCTCTGACTTTGTTTGGCTGAGTGCTACCTCCCCATGACCCTGACCCCATCTCGCCTCATCCCTCCTTCTACCACACTATGGTAAACTGAGACCCAGACATTTGTTCTCCAAATCTACTCAATGTGACAGCCTCCCAGCCATGCATTTGTCTATTCAATCATTCCATTTCCTATGAAAAATAATTCTTAAACTCATGACGCATGGCAGACTCTCTTCCTAGCTCTAGGGGATGCTGCCAGCTCCACAGGTCTGTGGAGATGCACACAGAGAGGCAGATAGACATCAATTCTGTGGCATTGGTCTCTGCTTGAGGGTGGTGGGGTCTCCCAGGAGTCTCCAGGCTAATGCCAATGTTTCTACTGAAGATGAGGGGCTTTAGGGCTTCTAGAATCTTCCCTCTCTGCCTCTTAGGTCAGGTACTTCCTAAGTGGCTACTGCACATACCCAGCTCAGCTTCTGTTTCCCTGGTTCCATTAAGAGTCAGGTTGGAAATCCGAATTATAGCCAGGTTACTAACCTGGGTTTCCCAGATGCTGGGCTTGGTACTGTCTGTAGGTTCCCAAGTGGACAGCACAGGGTCCAGCCTAGAGTAGGTACTTGGTCAATACTGTGAAGGAGATGGAGGGTTGGAGGGACGTGAAGCTGAAGGCATAGAGAAATGTCGGTACACGGTTCGAAGGATGCAGGGTTAAACATATGCACAGAGAGTGGATCCGGGTGAATAGATGGATGTGTGAATGGATAGCGGGTGGGTGGATGTGTGGGCGGGCGACTGAGTGAATAATGCCTGGTAGGTAAATTCATCTGGAGACTGTCGGATGACTGAAGGATGAAATGGACGAGTGGGTGGTTGAATGGATAGATGAATGGGGTGGATGGAGAGACAGGTGGGCGGGTGGATGGATGGAGAGGTATGCTGGAGGGCTTGCTGCTCAAGGGAAGTGGTTGCTGCGGCCCCTTCTAGAAGGTTATGGTTGATGGGGCCCTGGCGCAGGGGGAATAGAACAAATGGGTAAACTGACGTGGGTCACGTGGTGGGAGGGTAGGTGGTTGGGAGGTGGGTCACGTGGACCTGCACCCTCTTCAGGCCCCAGCTACTGGTGCTGGTGCGTGTGGACCAGGATCAGAACGTGGTGCACCCGCAGCTGCTGTCCTTGACCTCTCAGCTCAAGGCGGGGAAGGGCCTGACCATCGTGGGCTCTGTCCTTGAGGGCACCTTTCTGGACAACCATCCTCAGGCTCAGCGGGCAGAGGAGGTGAGGAGAGGCCGGGTAGGGTGGGGAAGCTAGGGTCTGAAGGGTGCTGGTCTTTGTCCCCAATGTTCTTCCCTTCAGTGTGCCTTTGGAGTTTGTCTTCTCCTGTATAAGCCGAGCCTGAGGGTCAGAGCGTGAGCGAGTGCCTTAGACGTCACCCCATAGGGACTCAATGTATGAAGTCCTTGCTTGCTGTAAAAGGACCTGACCTCAGGTCCCTAGCACGCAGGGAAAAGCCAGGCCCTGAGGGAGCGCAGCTGTAATTCTAGCACTGAGGGCAGGGGCAGAGATAAGAGGATGCCGGGCGCCCATTGGCTAGCAAGGCTAGCCAATCAGTGAGCTCTATGTTTAATGAGTGACTCAAAAAAGTAAAGTGGAGGGTGGTCAAGGAACACAGCTAATGTTGACCTCAGGCCTCCAACCTCATGAACATCTGTGCACATGCACACATACAATTCAGCCTACAGAACCATTGGCTGATAGAGGCAGAAGGGCCCATTTTATGGAGAAGGAAACTGAGGCTTAGAGGCCAGGTTACCTCAAGTCAGAAACTACTTATCTTGCTGGAGGAGGAAATCTTTTTAAGATGTTTTCAAATTCAAGGTTCTGCCGTTCATGGTGATGCACGCCTTTAATCCCAGCCTTTTCGGGAGGCAGAGGTGGGTGGAGCTCTGTGAGTTCGAGGCCAGCCTGGTCTACATAGTAAGTTCCAGGATAGCCAAGGCTTCACAGAGAGACCTTGTCTCAAAAATAAATAAATAAATAAATAAATAAATAAATAAATAAATAAAAAACAAAACTGAAAACAAAAACAAATTCAAAGATCTTGTAGGAGGAACTCAAGACCTAGAGGAACGGCAGCTTTCTGAAGTCACAAGGCCGGCTGGAAGCTTAGCCAGAATTTGCAGGTGCCCATGGCTCTGGGTCACCTGCTTCTGTTACACCCACAACGGAGTCTACAGAGCCACTGTAGAAGTGTCTAGAACTCAGTGGGTAGAAGAGGAAGTAGGCCCTACCTAAGACTCAGGCTTGTCTTCCCTCAGGGTTGTAGCTGGGAGTAGAAAGAGAAAAGGGAGCCTAAGGGAGGTGAAGCGGGATGGGGAGGGCACCCCTAATGGCTTGTGACAGTTGCCGTTTCTGCCTCACTGAGCCGTTCACACCAATCTATCAAGACTTGGAGCTGGAGGCCCCAACTGGTCAGGACAACTCAACGTGGACTAGCCAAGAGCATGCTGGGTACCAGGCCCTAGGGTAGACATAAGGCAGAGCAAGAGCCCAAGTGCTAGCCACAGGCCACGGCCATACACGGGAGGCTCCAGCCCCATTAGGCACCGTTGAGTGCTGCGCTGGGTTAATGACACCGGCTCTAGGACACATTATGGCTATGATACAGGGCAGTGTCCTGAGCCCTCTCATGAATCGAGATGAATCCTGAGCAGATCTGCCCCACCCTGGGGAGATAGGAGTAGAGGTTACATGGCTTTCCTGAAGCCACAGCCAGGAGGTGGCGGAGATGGAAATTAGCCTCTGTGTGTTTGACACCAGGGCAGTGGCTGAGGGCAGAGCAGTTGAAGCCAGCCTCCTGGCTTGTCCAGTTCTCACACTAGCAGGCTGTCCTTAAGTGAGACTTTCTTTCTCTGAGCCTCGATTTCCTCCTGGATAAAACCGGAGCAACAAGAACCCTTCC
Source organism: Rhabdomys pumilio (assembly GCA_030674055.1). NCBI lineage: Eukaryota > Metazoa > Chordata > Mammalia > Rodentia > Muridae > Rhabdomys > Rhabdomys pumilio. Next base: position 225,392,546 of record JANHMN010000002.1, read on the forward strand.
CTCAGTACCGATTAAATGTACACTGAAAATGCTTAACATTATTCTTGTTAAATAATTACTCGTGGCCATGTAGAATATCCTGGCTTAACTGTGGTCTAGGAGGAGGGTGCTGTCTGGGGAGGATGGCCTCTGAGTGAAGGGAGGCAGGCTTTAATGGATGGTGGGGTCAGGAGCATGTGGGGCATCGGTGGAGAACGTGCAGAGCAAAGGGCGAGTGAGAGCAGCAGCAGCGAGTGGGCTCATCCCCGAGGAACAGGGACCGCAGATGACAGGGTTCCGGGTTTGGTCCTAGAGTTGGATAAGATCAGAGTTGAGGTTCGGGAAGATGGGATAGATGCAGAGAGGGACAGACAGAGGGGGGAGGGATGAAAAGATGGGAAAAAGTCTGTGAGACCCAGCCCCAGCACAGGGTGTCTGAGGCTGGCCCTTATTGACACATACCCTCCCCACAGTCTATCAGGCGCCTGATGGAGGCTGAGAAGGTGAAGGGCTTCTGCCAGGTAGTGATCTCCTCCAACCTGCGTGATGGCGTGTCCCACCTGATCCAGTCTGGGGGCCTCGGGGGACTGCAACACAACACCGTGCTGGTGGGCTGGCCTCGAAACTGGCGGCAGAAGGAGGATCATCAGACATGGAGGAACTTCATTGGTACTGATGCAGTGGCTCAGGGATGAAGGGCTGGCTCTGGGATGCTTTGCTTCTGAGAGTTTTCTGAGTACAGTGTGTGTGTGTGTGTGTGTGTGTGTGTGTGTGTGTACATGCATGCAGGGGATACCACACATCAGCCTCTGTGTCAGGCCCCGGGAGGGAGACAGGGCAGGAAATGGCAGAGCCAGGGCTGCAGCTTCACAGTCACTGAGGTCAGGGTCTGGTCTGTCCTAGATGTGCCCACCCAACACTTATAGAATGCATTTTGCGTACCAGGTTAGTTGAGGCTTTCTCTCTGCATGTTGGTGTGAGATAGAGATAGAGACAGAGAGACAGAGGAATTTGCCTGTGTCACACAGCTGGGAAGTCATGTTTGAAACAGCCAGAGGCTCCCCTGCTAACTCCAGACAGTTCTGACTCTTTTAAGGATTCAGTGAGGCCACACATGGTGGGTTCTTGATAATCAAAGGAGGCATAGGCTGGGGAGGGGCTCAGTCGGTAAAGTGCTTACCAGGAAAGCATGAAGACCAGAATCCAGAGGGCCACAGTATTGGGGGCCAGAGACTGGAGATCCCCTGGGATTCAGCTGCCAGCCAGTCTAGCCTGCTCTGTAAGCTCTAGATGAGTCAGGTCAGTTAGAGCCCTATCACAAACAAACAAACAAACAAACAGCCCCAAGAAGCTGGACAGCTCTTGAGGAACAGGTAAAGGTGCCTGAGATTGACATCTGTTGTCCATATACATCTACATGTGTGTCCACATAAATAACCCCATACACACACACACACACACACACACACACACACACGCACGCACGCACGCACGCACGCACGCACGCACGCACACACAGAAGAATGGGATATTATTGCCATTTAACAGGTGGGAAAACTGAGCCCAGGAGAGAGGGATTGAAACACTTTTAAACAGCTAAACAGCCAGTAGATGATGAGGCCCAGGTGGTGCTGGTGTTCTGATAACTGGAGCTCAAGGTCAAGGTCAGATGGAGGGGGGGTGAGTGCTGGGTGCCAGGAGACCATGTGGCTTTTCCTGGGTATTGAGAGAACTGGTCACTGTTGCCCTCTGGTCCCGTTTTGGTCTTTCCAAGAACTGGTCCGGGAAACTACAGCCGGCCACCTCGCCCTGCTGGTCACCAAGAATGTTTCCATGTTTCCCGGGAACCCTGAGCGCTTCTCGGAGGGCAGCATAGATGTGTGGTGGATCGTGCATGATGGGGGCATGCTCATGTTGCTGCCCTTCCTGCTGCGTCACCACAAGGTGGGTGTGCAGGGCTGTCTGGGGTGTGGGGAGGGGATGTGTACATGTGTACATCCGTGGGGAAGTTCCGGGCTCTGGTCAAGGCAGCCTCCACGCCCTCTGCTCTCCCTTATCCTTGGTGGGGGTGGAGCCAGCATTTTGCCGAGGCTCAAGGGTAGAGGGTCGAGGGTCGAGGGTCGAGGGTCGAGGGTCGAGGCTTGAGGCTCGTCTCATCTCTGGGCCTTTCGAGATTGCCTTTGATCCTTGCAGGTCTGGAGGAAATGCAAAATGCGGATCTTCACCGTGGCCCAGATGGATGATAACAGCATTCAGATGAAGAAAGACCTGACCACGTTTCTGTACCACTTACGTATTACCGCAGAGGTGGAGGTGGTGGAGATGGTAGGTCCCTAGGAGCCCCTGAAGGTCTTAAAGTCCTAGCTGGGGCTCTTTCCTTTTGCCCGAGGCACCAATCAGGACCATCCAGATAGCCGTCAGCAGACGATGCAGGCCATCTTCCCCTGTGATCGCGTCTTAACCTCTTATATACTCACCCAAGGCTCCAGCCAGCCAGCCCTCACCCACAAGAGTAGCCGCCATGTTGAAGAGCACCACTCTATGACAGACTGCCATGTGCACTTGGCGAGTCTCATGGCCTCCAGTGAGACACACTCGTTGATGTTTTCATTCCCAATTAGAACATTGAGACAGAAAGGTTTGGTGACTGACCGCACAACACAGTGGGCAGCAGAGGCAGGATTCAAACCCAGGCGGGCTGCTGCACGGTCTGTTCCCAGTGGGCCACACTGTCCCACTCCTGTCTCTCCATCTCCCCAGCGTAGCCACGCCTACCTCATGCTGTGTCCATTAACCTACCCGTGCACCCATTCACTCATCCTATTCATCCAGTGTGTGCTCATTCATCTCTTGTTCTCTTTCTCCTTCATTCGCTCAGGTAATTAGTTAATTAATCAACACATTTATCACTTCACAATTCACACCCTTGGTTCTGTGTTGGGTGCACAGGGAACAAGCTGCCTGTTCTCCCAGGCCATGGTTTGGTCGCTGGCCTCCTACAGCCTTGGTGCTAGGACACTGTGATCGCAAGGTGCAGGCTGGTGGGAGGGAGGGCTCCTGCGGCCCCACCTTGCCCTTCCTTCGTTCCAAGCCGCTGCTGCTCTCCTCCTTACCCATAGCATGAGAGCGACATCTCAGCATACACCTACGAGAAGACATTGGTAATGGAGCAGCGCTCTCAGATCCTCAAACAAATGCACCTCACCAAGAATGAGAGGGAACGGGAGGTAAGGACGCCCTGGTGGGGCTCTCAGAACCACAGGCTACTTCAGGCTGTGGGCCTGCACAGGTGTGGGAGGTTCTGGGCTGCCATCCCTGGCCATCAGGAATGCTGTATTCACCTTAGCTCCCCATTACCTCCTAACACTTGGGGCTGTGGGGTTGGCTACATGTAGCTGTTGCCTCTTTTCCAGCCCCCTCACAGAGACTTTGGCATGGAGACAGACTTTCGCCTCTGTAGGAGACTTCTAGGCCTGAGGGAGAATAGTGGATGTGGTTGCTAAATCTGTATGGATGACAAGTTCTCAGGGGGTGTGTGCTGCCAGTGTGGGAGACAAGGGTTCATGTAACAGACTCACCGAGTGGGTAACAGATGGGTATTTAAAGACATGGATGTTGGGTAGGAGTCGGGCGGGTGAGCCTCCTAGGGGATTGACTGAAGGGCTCTCAGGAGAGGTAGTGCTGAGCGCCCCATGGGGTGAGGTCTCTTCAGTTTCAATCACTGGCCCCCTGGAGTATGAATAAAAAGATCCACCCCAGGGAGTGGAGTCCCTGGGGGAAGTGAGGGATGATGGTAGCCAGGGCTGAAGAGACCCTGGAAGTCACTGCTGGGGAATGAGTGGAGGGTCCCTCAGGCAAAGGTAAAGAAGCCAGAGTTCTTTCAGGTGGGGAGAATCTGCTTTTCAGAATGTGGCTCATAGGTATTCAGGGGAATGAGTACTGAGCCCTTGAAGGACAGGGGAGTCACCCAGGGTGATAGCAGAAGTGATAAGAAATGCCCTGTGCTGGGACCGTGGTGCTAAGTTCAAGCATGCTGTGCCAGGTGTTAGACCGCTGGCTGCCAATGGCAGGAAGGTCTGGGCTCTAGAGACCAGGGGCCAGGGCAGCAATGCAATAGGTGTTTGGTCTTGAGGCACTCACTATTTTTTACAATGTGTGCCACCCAGGAATGTGTGTAACCTGGATAAGCATCAGCTGTAGTAATGGCTCTTGGCAGGGCGTGGGTGGTGACCCCCAGCAGAGCTGGCTCCAACCTATGTCACTCTCTAGATCCAGAGCATCACAGATGAGTCTCGGGGCTCCATTCGAAGGAAGAATCCAGCCAACACTCGGCTCCGCCTCAATGTTCCTGAAGAGACAGCTTGTGACAATGAGGAGAAGCCAGAGGAGGAGGTGAGTGGCTGGGGTGGCCTGGCTCTGGCTAGTGGCAGCAGAAACTTTGGCCACCAAAAGTGTCACCTACTGAACCATCATCCCTACCTCAGGTGCAGCTGATCCATGACCAGAGTGCTCCCAGCTGCCCTAGCAGCTCACCGTCTCCAGGGGAGGAGCCTGAAGGGGAGGGGGAGACAGATCCAGAGAAGGTGCATCTTACCTGGACCAAGGATAAGTCAGTGGCTGAGAAGAATAAAGGCCCCAGTCCCGTCTCCTCCGAGGGCATCAAGGACTTCTTCAGCATGAAGCCGTACGGGCCTGGGGCTGCATCTGGGGGTAGGGTGGGCCTAAAGGTATTTAATATGGCAGAGTAGCTGGACAGTAGGGTCGTGTTCTGGCAGTTTGACGACCAAGGGCAGGACTTTCCTGGGTTTCCCCAGTTTGAGACTTATAGGGCTGGGCTTGATCTGTAGGGGTCAGGACCCACTCCCAAGTGCAGGTTGTTTTAAAGATGAAGGTGGTGGTGGGGACGACGGCTTATCCTGGGCAGATGGTGGTTGGCTCAGCGGGGTGCTTCTTTTCCTGATCCCTCTCTTTTTCTTTCTCTCTTTGCTTCTCTTTGTGTTTCCTGAAGGGAGTGGGAAAACTTGTAAGTGAGCCACCATTTCCATCTTCTCTCCTAGGTTTCTAGGGTTCCTACTCCCGCGGAACCCTCAAGGGGTGTCTCTGGCCATTGTCCAGCTTGGAGAGTTCTGGGGTTGGGGGAAGTCCCAGGCTGGCAAGCAGCAGGCCCGAGCAGCCCGACTCAGCCTGGGAGGGCGACCAGACCTAACTCTTCCTGGCCTGGGCTCGAGCACCTCCACACTTCCTCTCCTTTCTTCTGCAGGAACCAGTCCAATGTGCGGCGCATGCACACAGCTGTGCGGCTGAACGAGGTCATCGTGAATAAATCCCGGGATGCCAAGCTGGTTTTGCTCAACATGCCCGGGCCTCCCCGCAACCGCAATGGTGATGAAAACTGTATCCTGGATTTAAGTTAAGGGGAAGAGGGAGGTGGACGGCACCGTACGTGGGTCCTCTAGCCTGGGATAGAAACCCTAGGACAGGGACGCGGGCTGAGGGAAGGCGCAGGCTGTCTCCTTGACCAGCTCTCAGACATGGAATTCCTGGAGGTCCTCACTGAGCAACTGGACCGGGTGATGCTGGTCCGCGGTGGCGGCCGAGAGGTCATCACCATCTACTCCTGAAGGCCAGGACCTGCCACTCCGGCCCGAGCGCGCCCGGCCCGCGGCCCCGGAGCCCTCGCCGCGCCTCCCCGCCGCTGTCACCGTTTACATAAGACCCTGTTGCCCGTGCCCTGGCCCCTTTCCCTCCCGCTGCCTGCAGCCCGGAGGCCTTGCCCGTCGGGGCTGACCCGGAGGGCGGCCCAGCGGCCCCTTTTCTGAGCCCGGCCTCGCCCCGCCGGAGCAGACGTTGCAATAAAGGTGGCGAGGCGGCGTGGAGAGGAGCGGAACCGTGGTCCCGGGCCGGGCAGCCCCGAGCCCGTCCCTCCCCACGCCCCGCCGCGCTCCCCTGGGACCCTGGTCGCTGAGCCCGAGCGCTGCTCGGCCGCGCTATACATAGTGTACAGGAGACATCGCGTGTATTTTTAATGTCCCCATATTTCTGTAACTAGAAACGCAACGGACTCCTCGCCACGGCCGCGCTCTCCTCGCTGCGGGCGTCCAGAAAGGCGGAAGCCCGGGGAGGCAGGTTTCCCTGCGCTGAGAGCCAAGTGCTTTAAGGCAGGCGCTCCCTTCCCCTTCCTGTCCGCGGCCTGGGCTTTCCTCCCTTCCCTCCAGTTCTTGGCGAACACAGGTGAGACGGCGGCGGCTGACTTCGGTGGATGCGAGCTTCCTGGTGGCCAGGAGGGGGAGGGGTCGCCCCTCCATGGGAGAAACTGAGGCCCGTGCCCACCGAGGAAGCCCTGCCCGGTGCCTTTGTGGAGGAGCAAGCGTCTCTCCTCTCTTGGCTTGCCGCCTGCTCCCCCTGTCCCGTGGCTCCTCGCCAAAGACTGAATTCGTGGAGCTGGAGGGCACACCCTCCCCAGTTTCCTTTCTGGGACAGGTGAGGGGCCAATGTCAGTCTAGGGGCCGACTCACCAGGAGGCCTCGCGCGCAGCCTCTGATATTCTCTCTCTTGGTCCCCATTCTGCAAGTCTTGCTTGGGGACCCAGTTGCCTGGTTTTTCTGGGGCTGAGCTTTGCTGCCTAGCAGCAGGTCCTTAGCTACTATCTCTCCAGATACCAGGTCCTGGAGTAGGGGTGGAGTCATACGGGCTGTTGTTCCTAGCGCTTCTCTGCCCTTTTCCGAGTAGGACCCAAGGCCTTTGGCTTTCCTAACTCATCCTTGGCGCTTCCGCTCCACCAGCCCCACCTGTGGGGAGGTGCCCTCAGCCCCCTAGAGAGGCGTTTGGCTGGTTCCCTTCCCCCAGGGCACGGTTACTAAGAGGGCAGGCACTGCATGCTCCTTTAAGCGCCCTCTGGGACTGGGTACAGTGCCTCCAGCCCCAGGGCCCTGGCCTGCGCACTTAGTTAGACATCATGCCCACTCCAGGCCCAGGGCCACTAGCTGACCTCACCACCTTTTTCCTTGAGCCCAAGGCAGAGAGAGCTGCAGCTGGTGCCATCTAGACAGGCTCAGGTGTGGCCAGTGGCAGGGCTGGAAGGACAGTGCCCTGTTGCTTGGCTCAAGACCCCTCTGAGATTTGATGGGGACTGGATATTCTTCCAGGCAGTAGCCATCAAGTTGGAAGTGTAGGACCCTGGACCCGTCATCCTTCAAGACTGCCCCCCCTCCTTGCCATGGTTTTGCCTTTTGGGGCAAGAGAGCAAATGGGGAGGAGGCAGTATCAACACCAATTAGGGAACCAAAGTTGCACTACCTGGGCCCAGACTCTGGTTGGCAAGAGCAAAGTTTCCGTTGATGAAAACAAACAGCCCACAACAAATCCCCAGTTTTCTGTGCTCCATGTGCAATATTTGTTATGAACCTTGTGTCGTTCAAGTCCCCTTTATAGTCACTGTAGCTAGGTGTTCCATGTCCATCCAGGTGACTTCTACTCTGAGTGCAATATTTCAATAGCCTGGTAGTGAGAAGAGCGTTGCTTCTGTTTCAGCAGACCTACGTGCAGGGCAATGCAATGCAGTCCAAACCCTTGTAAATAGGAGAGGTTGCAAGCCAAATCAAGAGTATTTATCGTTATTACTATTATTATTAGGCCTGCCTTTAATTTTAGTGTTTCGGTATTTCGCATCCTGCCTCAGTACTGATCTTGTGTTCTTTGTGCCAATATGCAAAGGAGAGGGTCTGCTCTTTCCTTTCCTGTTGAATGCTCCCATTTGATGCTTTAAGGCTTTTACTGTGTTAATTTTTTAGATACCTGTCTGCACACAATGCAATAAAAATAATTTTATTACACCCTTGATAGCCTGAGGGGTACGGTTTAGATACTTCAGGAAGTCAAATTCACCACCTGCACACGAAGCTTTGGATTTTTTTGGAGACAGGGTTTCATGGAGCCCAGGCTGGGCTGGAACTTGGCCTGTTAGGTATTAGGTGGGAAACGCTATCCTCTGTTTACAGAAGCAAGCACACCAGCTTTGGGGCCCTGTGCCCGAGCTAGGTGCTTCCTAGGTGTCAAGTCACATGGCACCTTCTGGGAGGCAGAGTCTTCTCTAGAGGAGATTCGGGACATTCATGCCAAGTGTATTAAAGGCTCTTCAAGGCCTCCATGGTCTATAGGTTATACCAAACTCCTGCACAATGGGCAGCAACAGGCATGAAGGCAGAAGAGGAATGAAAACCATCGTCCATAAAGGCTCCTCACAATGGCTTCCTTCCCTGTAACAGCCTTGGACACCCCTGTGATTCGCTGTCTATGGCAGCAGGAACAAAGCATGACAGTTTGCTCTAGGCATTACTATCAGCTCTTCTCAGTAGGCAGACAGTGCATGCAAGTTTAGGCTGAGTACAGAGATTCTCATCTTGGGGAAAATGCTCAGCAGAGGTGTTGTAGACACACCCAAGAAAGATTAGCACAGGTCTGGCTTTTTCATTTTAATTAAAAAGTAATTATTTCATTTTATCAACAACACAAGAGTTCCAAAGAGGGGAGAAAAACCCACCGTATAACACAAACAGATCAGAACATAAACTGCTGCCATTTGGGGACTTGGCTTTTGAAACTGGTTTGCTCAGCCTCTGGCAGGGACTCAGCTGGAGTCATCACTCTTGCTGCCCAGCCTGACTCTCCTCCAGACTTGATCCCTGCCTGCCCGCCCGGCCAGGGGTTCTAATGAGCAGTCTTTCCCAAAGGAAAAGGTGTTGTTTCCTTTGGCTCCATTCAGGACAGCAGCCAGAACCCTTCTCTAAGTATCACCCTGTCTCAAACGTTACCAATGCTGCTCTGTATGAGAACATAGTCAACTACCACACTCTAACATCAAATGGTCCCTGTCTCCTGCTCATCAGAAAACAACAAGAGTCTGGATGAAAATAAAAGCCTGGGGCTCAAAATAAATCACTAACACAGGTGTCCGGCTCCGGAGCCTGGAGCTGCCCCCCCAGTGCTGACTGCATGAGGTACAGCTGAGAGAAAGGTGCTGGTTAATGCTGTGGAGAGCAGTGGGCCCCAGAGTCACAGATCAGGTCAAAGTGCCAAGAGAGGGGCTCAGTTGCCTGGAGACCCTCCAACAAAATGAAAAAGTGATGCAGGCACAAGAGTCCTCTCTTCTCTGGCTGCCATGTGGCACTTTGACAGTCCAGAGAAATCACTCTTGAGTCCTTGGAGTCCCATTCTCTGGTAGGACACTGATGACACTGCATGCCAAGGCCACCTGGCTTCACTGTGAGCCAGGCAGGAGCCAGCTCTGGCTGATGTGGAGGTGGAAACTAAGGCAGTCCAGAAATGGTATTCCCAACTGGGGCAGCTGGGCGTGGCTTCTTCCTTTTTTCCTCCAAATCTGCCAGGCAGCTGCCAGAGCAATCCCAGGCAGAAGCTGAGCCTAGATCCCAGAATACTTATCTTCTACCCAAACAAAAGATCCAGCCCTGAATGCAGTCTAAGTTCTGATTCTGTTACGTAATAAGCAACAGCCGCAAGAGGGGCTGGTGAGGAAACTTAGGAGACGACCTGGAAAGTGTGCTGAACACTTCCAAACAACTCTACTTAGGATGAAGTAGAAGGGGCCAGGGAAAGGGGGGACTAGGGACAGTGGATCAGTATAGCCTCAGTAATGCCTCTGGTAAGATCCCAAGGGGGCCTGGGGCCGCCCCACCTGTGCTGCAGTTTGACTAACCAGGTGGGAAAGGGCAGGGCCACTCTGAATCAGGGTGTCCAGAGCCTTCTGTACACTTGGATTGTCAAAGTTAATACCTGTGGAAGATACAGGCCTCTGGCTAGCCATGTTGCTGGCAGGTGCCAGGCGACTGGAAGGCTGACCAAAGAGCCCTTGAGAAGGAGCCCCAGGCCTAGGGCCCATGTTCCGAGCAGACCCTGCCTGTCCCACAATATTTGGAGGCTGATTTCCTGAGGCCTGTGGTCTTTGTTGAGGCTGGCTGTTTGCTGCTGTGGAAAAATTCTGGTTCTGGGAGCTTCCGGTAGCCACTGAGGGGGATGTAGAGCCGCTGTTAGCCGCAACCGCGCCACTATTGAAGAGGCTGAGGATTTTGGCCTGAAGCTCTTGCTGGGAGGTGGGGGGTGCGGCTGGAGTGGGTGTAGCAGAAGGGAGCACTTGGCCGCTCTGAAGCGGTTGGGAACTTGGTTGTGTCTTCAGCGAGGAACCCGAGGCCGCCCCGAGTGGCTGGCGGGAAATCGGGCCTGGAAGACAGAAGAGGGAGGCATCTGGTTGAGAGTGCCCCCTAAGGGCAGGAGGCCCAGCAGCCACAGGAAGAACAACAATCACACATCACAACAGTCATACAGTACAGACAGTAACATCAAATTCCAAAGGGGCCATTGCAGAATATGGACTGCTTCACAGAAAGCAGCCCAATGCCCAACAAAACTGCTTAAAAAAAACAAAACTAAATAAATAAACAAGAGGCATCCATCATGACTCCTGGGACGCCAACAATCCTGAATGGATTAAGGCCCAGCTGCCCGACTTTAGGGAGCAGAGCTCAGCAGTGCAAACAGAGCATCATTAAGGGCATCAGCAGCGTGCATGGACTGTGGGAGGAGCCACAGAACGGCTCATTTCCCTTGCCCACCCCAGAGAACCCTGGGCATGCCACCCTCCCAACAGAGCACGGGATGAGAGAAATGCAGAGTGAGAACTTCACCTCGGCCCTGCCACGTAGCTCACCAGGCAGAGAGTCGGCGCTGCTCCTCAGGAGCCGCTCCTTCCGCTCACGCAGGTAGTTGATGATCTTGTCCGTCTCCTCGGCAGTGAGGTATCTGTTGTCTGCCAGGAGGTTGATGAGGCTCTGGATAGCTGGAGGGTGCCCCCCTCGACCTCCCTCTTCAGGGCCTCCACGATCTCTTTCCTGAAGGATGGCGTCATTAGCCATCTTGGCTGCCTGTCGGGCAATCTCCTCACGTTCCTTTTCTCGACAGTCATTCTTGTAGCGTTCGTAATTTCTGGCCACCAGCACCATGGCGTCTGCTTGGGGCATGTTGCGATGCTCTATAGGAGGGAATGACACCAGTCATTTTCTCCCATGACAGAGCCAAGTGCCCACTGCTGCGCTTTGCCAAGCCTTTCTCAGTCTCAAAGCAGAGAAGCACTGCAGTGCCAAGAAGTCTTGAACCTAGAGTGAGGTGGGCTGAGGGACAGAGCAGAGCTCTTCAGTGTGGGACACACCTTCCTACAGAGCTATTTCTTCAGTGGATCACAGACCTGTGGTAAAAACCAAAGGAACACAAGAGCCTCCCACAGAGTCAAATAGGCTGCATAGGCCACATGGGGAGCAGCCAGGGGGCGGGCAGCCTCCATAGAGCAGCAGGAGGCTGAAGAAGCTGGTGTGAAGCCTGGCTCCCTGCAGAGCCACGACAGCTTTTTAATTCATCAGTTCCGAAGTCATGGACTAGGATTAAATTGTAACCCTGAACACCCAGCTCTTCTCAAGCCTTACAGGGTACTGAGGACCCTTCTTGGAACCTTACATAGATATCTACATACAAGCTAAGGGCAACTCTTCAGAGACAAATAATTCTACCATACCTGTGACTATAGGTGTGAGAGCCAGGCTGACAGAGGTCATAGGCAGTTGGAAAAGGGGAAGTTAAGCTTAAGATTCACAGGGCACAGATGGGTTTGGGTTCAAAGCACTACAAGTTCCTTCCTCTAGCGGATGAGAGCCTCTCCTGTCCCTGTAACTACTCTACCTGCGTTTCCAGCACACTGATAGACAGCAGCCTGTCTGTGAGAGTCTCATCCCTGGGAGGTGCATTTCAGGTAGCAGACGCCTAAGCCAGACCTCACTGGGAGCCAGGTGTGCGCAGGTCTTTCCAAGAGTCCCTTCAGTGATGTCCCACTGGTGGCTTGGGATGGGACAGTGGAAGTACTGACACATGGAAATGGTGACCACTACTAATCAGCCTCTCCACCATAGCAAACTGCCAGCAGGTCTAGAACAGTATCAGAGAACACCAAGGAAAAGATGGAAGTTTTTTCCACAGCAAAGGAAGGGGCTGCCACAGTGGAACTGAAAGGCCAGTCATTTCTCAGAACCCACTTCTCATAGGCAGGGCACAGAATCTGTGCTGGTGACTACCTCTGGGATTTGGACTACTTAGGCCTCTGTACCTTGTGGAGTTCCAAACATGATGTTGACTGTGCAGGAACGGTGGATCTGGTGCTGCTGGGTAATGACAATGGCAAAGGGAGACCCTCCCCTGCTGACGTCCTCCAGCGCTTGTGAGAGCGACACCTCTGTGTTGAGGAATATCAGGTCCACGACCATGCCCAGGTCTCGTACCTTCCTCCCCACAGACTCAGCATAATCTCTATGAGAACAAACAGGATCAGAGTGAGCACTCCCTAGCCACAGCTCAATCTGCAAACTTCTGGACCTCAGCCAGGTGTGTCTCCTCAGAACTCAGATGTAAGCCCACCTAATACTATCTTTGGGTTTCTAGAATAATTTTAACTTGTGCTATGGGCACACAGCAAGTTGCCAGTAGGACAGTAGTTGAGCCGCCTCCTCCCCATCACCTGTTAAAGCCCATTAAAGCTGACTCTAACTAGCCCTTTCTATTCAGAAGTCTTGCAGTGCTGTTCCCATCTGGCCTCTTCAGACCTTGGGAAGGTCAGCATTTTGTTCCCTAGTACTTTGGAAAACAAGCCCTGAGGAGAGTGCTTCCCACTGAGTTCAGCTTACCAGGCAGTTACCAGAGGACTATTTAATGGTTATAGTATGAAGTAACACTAGAAAAAGCATCACTGGCTTCATATCCATGAAAAGACATGAAGTCATAAAAAAGACAGGATAGAAGTGCATCTCCAAACGCTAAGTAGGCAGGTCCTCCAGATTTGCCTCTCCTTTCAGCCTCTGTCTGCTTCCTGCCTTACTGTCTCAATAATGGAGTGGTCAGGTGGGATCTCCACGGGGTCTTTTGCTACCTTCTGACCCCCAAGGCTGAGTTGTCTCTCAGGTGTTAAACCTTTATGAGTCTTCCCATATTTGCTATCTACCCATAAGTCCTTATAACAGCAGCATGAGGATGTCACCAAGAGATCTGACACAATCACCTCTGACCTTTTCCCTAAGACATCTTTCATAATTTTACTAAGTTTTCAAACCTGGTCTTCTCTTCCTGTTTATCTGTCTTCTCAAAGTTCCAAGCAGTCTTTGGTAATTGACACATCTTCCCCTCAAAACTCTTCAGCTATAGGATACAATGCTCACCAATGAGCTCAGACACACAGCTCACTTCTGAGCCACTCCTTGATGACGGTCCACAGAGGGACTCCCTGTGAGAACACAGATGTGTTTCTACTTTTCTTCACTCTGATCTTTGGAAGAAACAACCTTATTCCCAGAAGCAGCCGCGTAGTGTCATAAGAGTGTGAAGGCATCTGACTTGGAGAGTCTTCATCCACTGACTTACAGGTTTTCAAAACTGCTCATAAGACTATTTGTAGTTCTCTTTATCTTCGACCAATTTATACACTTAAAAGGTTTCTATGCCGGGCGGTGGTGGCGCACGCCTTTAATCCCAGCACTTGGGAGGCAGAGGCAGGCAGATTTCTGAGTTTGAGGCCAGCCTGGTCTACAGAGTGAGTTCCAGGACAGCCAGGGCTACACAGAGAAACTCAGCCTCGGGGAAAAAAAAAAAAAAACCAAAAACAAAAAAAAAGGTTTATTTGTCTACATATAGATCTATATACCCTGTACCTCCTCGTGCCCCAGGAGGCCAGAAGGCGGCACTGGCTCCTCTAGGACTGAAGTTAGAGAAGGCTGTCACCTCATGTGGTGCTGAGAACTGAGTGCAGCTCTCCTGAAGAGCAGTCTGAGTGCTCTAACTGTTGCGCTCTCTGCAGCTCTTCTGCCAGTTTAATGAACAAGAAGTTCTAAGTATGGTTTTTGTCCAATTTTTTTCTGATAGCTTTCCAAATTTTGCTTTGATGGTACATTTCACAGGAAATGGAATCCACAGCGGTGCTCCTGTGCTAATGAGGGGCTAGCTTGTGTGGCCCAGCGTTCTTCCCAGTTGCTGGAGAAGGACCTAAGGAGAGGATTACTCTAACAGCACCAGGATTTCTGCCCCAAATAGGCTTTGTTTTTATCAAAGTCGTCTCTGTTTTTGGTTTTTTTGAGACAAAGTTTTTCTGGAACTCGTTCTGCAGACCAGGTTGGCCTCTTCTGACTGGATGGTCAGACTCCATTCAGTAGTGTACCTCTCCACCGTCATCCTCTTCTGCCTCTTCAATGACCTTGCCCCAGTGTGCATTCTGGGTTCTCGAAGACCATCTTCCTTCTTCCTGCTCTTCCTTGTCCTTAGCCTCACCATCGCCTATGTTCACACTCCTTTCTTCATGAAGACAGTAATGGGATAAGCCAAAACTAAAACTATTTCTTCACAACCTGTCTTTCCTCTACACACCCACATTCAGTCTTTCCAATGCAGCAGAACCTTTGTCCTGTGACCCATAGGTCCCCTGTCAGTCCTACATGCCAATAGTCTAGGCTCAGCAGCCATGTTGTTCATCAATATCGTGTCTGATGAACTGAATAAAAACCAGCACCAAACTGGGCAATCATCAGGGCCTGCACTAGCCTGCATGGGGTCTCTGATGAAGGGAATGGCGCTTGCTAATGTGCAGCTCCTTCCTAGGGTCTAGTTTACCAGGATCTCTTACCCTTTCACATCCGATTTTGTCAAGAGCATCTGATTAATTTGTTTGAATAAAAAGTATTAATGATCAATAACATTAATTGGGCAGTTTCTACCTGGAAGGTCAAAGTCTCAACCTCTTTCTTCTCCATCAGTAGGGCTTTCTTTTTTTGTTGTTTTTTTTTTTTTTTTTTTTTTTCAAGACAGGGTTTCTCTGTGTAGCCCTGGCTGTCCTTGAACTCAGAAATCTGCCTGCCTCTGCCTCCCAAGTGCTGGAACTAAAGGCGTGCGCCCACTGCCCGGATGGAGTATGGCTTTCTTAGCTATACTGGCTACACACATTACATGGGCTCTGCAGTGCAGCAGTCCTGGGATTCTGAAACATACATATATGTCTCAAGACAGGCTCTTACCATGTAGCCTAGGCTCCCCCTAAACTTGAAGTAAATCTTCCACCCCTGCTCTGAAGTGCTGAGATTGCAGCCTCAGCACAACTGGCTGACACCTTCTTTGACTCTCTCGTCTACCAGCAACTGCCTTCTAGGATCCGCTGTACTTGTCAACCCCGGGGAGAATGCACAGGAACACAATGTGCTTTGCTGGTGAGAATGGGAGTTTGGATTCCAGTTCCAGCATTTACTTGTAAAGCTGGTGTGCTGCTTTGAACGCTTGGCCCATGGGGAGTGCCACTTATCTGGAGGCGCCTCGTTGGAGGAAGTATGTGTCACTGTGGAAGTGGGCTTTGAGGTCTCCTAGTGCTCAAGCTCCACCCAGTGTGGAAGAGAACTTGCTCCTGGAAGCCTGCAGAAGACAGGTTCCTCCTGGCTGCATTCAGATCAGGACGTACAACTTTTGCCTCCTCCAGCACCAAGTCTGCTTGCCATGCTTCCCACCATGATGATAACGGACTGAACCTCTGAAACTGTAAGCCAGCCCCAATGAAATGTTTGCCTTTGTAAGAGCTGCCATGGGTGTGTCTTCCTAGCAATAAAACCCTGACTAAGACAGAAGTGAAGCTACACGTCAGCCCTTTAACTCTCACCAACTCAGGTTTTTCCCTCTTAGAGCCACTAACCCAGGAACATGACTTAGTTCCTGTCACTTGATTTCGCCTCCAAGTTAAGTTGAACCTCTGGTCCTTCTCCTCACAGGACCCATTGTCTATGTGTTTTATCACCTTCCTCACTAGTCTATGAGATCTACAGGCAGAAACGAACGGTCAAGGGTTTGCTTGTTACTATGCAGTCCCAGTACCTAGCCATGCACACATGCACAGGCTCCTACTCCTTGCTAAATGACCCCATGTAACTACAGTGAAGATTACAAACTGTTTATGTAAACAGTGGGCAGTTTGGGGTAGGTGCTTAGAAAATGCTGGCATCTAGAAAACGTAAGGCAGCCCCAAGCCTGCGAGTCCTCGCCTGCTGGCTGGTGTCTTAACAGATTCCCTAGCTACTGCTGCTTTGAAATGAGCTTCTGTAACTGTCAATGGCTAGAAAATATACATTTACTAACTACATCAGAAGTAGAACACAGCTCCAGACAAATGTGAAAGCTTAACAGAGTGGAACAGAGAAGTGTTAGGACTCTGACTTGGTTAATGCGATCACCAACACTTCTGCAGGGCCAAGCTTAAGTCCTATAGGATTCAAGGCTGCCCCTTGTGGAGGAGGGTTCGGGAGATCTGTTAGTTTTCTTGACTAGAATATACTTCCATTTTTATTCTCAGCTCACATGGTTCTGCAAGGCTAATCTCCTCTCTAAGTCTATGGTATATAACCCGGCCCTAGTGATTCACAGTATTGTGGGCCTCAGTCCAAAACGACAACACCAGGGTCGGGAGTTATAGTAAGCTAGCTTAGTCTCAGGAAAAGTCTAAGATGTCTGTCTGTGGAACCCTGGGACGGATGGCTGCAGAGACAGCTTACTAGCTGAGTAAGCATGAGGACTCAAGTCTGGATTAAAAGCCAGGTGTGATCGAGTACATCTGTAATTCCAGAGACACAGACAGGAGGAGAACTGTTGCTGTGTTATGGCTGATAACCTAGCAGAGTAACAGTAGCTCTAAGTTTGGAAAGAGGCCCTTTCTTCTTTCTTTTTTGAGTTTTTGAGACAGTTTCTCTGTGTAGCCCTGGCTGTCTTGGAGCTCAATCTATATATATCAGGCTGTCTTTGAACTCACAGAGATCCGCCTGTCTCTGCCTCTGAGTGCTGAGATTAAAGGTGTGTGTCACCACTGCCCGGCTAAGAAGTCCTTTTTCAAAGGAACAAGGCAAGAAGGAGAGCCTATGCTGTCATTTGGCTTTTGTAGCACCATACCCTTATGTGCATGTACACACACACACAATACAGAGAGGGGGGGAGGGGGAGAGAGGAGGGAGAGTAAGAAGAAAAGGGAGAATGAATAAATCAGAAAGAGAAGCCTTGTTCTTAGTAGGTTCGCTAAGCTAAGAAGATACATGTCATTGCCACTCTGACTCTTCAAGTAGAAAACATGGCCAGAAAGAGGGCAGAAGCAAGGGACGCAGCAGCAAGATACTGACAGAGAGCATGTCTTGCTCACAGTTGGACTTTAGAGGAGACCATGTTTGGACTTCTCATTTAAGTAAACTAAAACAACACCTTTCTGTTGGGTTTTCTGTCACTGAATGAAAGCACTCTAGCTAAGTTCCGGTAGTAACAGAGTAATAAGCCAGCAAAGTCAGTGAGTGGGGCTGCTAAGCACTGACTCCTTCTCCCCACCAAGGAGAAATAAGCATGGGCTTCTTACTTAGTCTGTTTGTTGACCACAATAACAGAGCAATCCACAGGTCTCTCAGCGTCAAAGCGCCGCTGGATCTCCTCAAAATACCGACGATAAAGCTCCTCTCTACGTCGCTCCTCACGTTTCAAACGTTCTGCAAGACACCAGCAGGGGAAACTTAAGTAAGGGCTGTCCTTCCATAACGCAGTAAGACATTCTGAATTAATCCCCATGTCTCTCAGTCTTAACCATTTTTACTATTTTCTATTATCTTAAATCTATCAAGATAAAACCTTGGTGACAGGCCACAGCCACTGTAATACTTTATATAATTCTACTACTAAACTGACCAAGAAAGGAAGATAGGTATTTATGTTTTAAAAAGGTGGATCAGCCAGGGTGATGGTGACTCATGCCTGTACAATTCCAGCACTTGGAAGACTGAGGCCAGCAGACTGCTGAGTTCAAGGTCTGCCTAGCTTACACAGTGACCTCAGATCAGCAAGGGCTACTTTTGTTTAAAAAATAAAAAGTTGGACAAAACAGAACATGCCAGGGAGGTGGAGTTAGGCCCAGGCCTGGGCTATAGCAGACTTTCCCAAAAGCAACAGTAAATCAGCTACTCACTCTCTCTCTGTCTCTGTCTCTTTCTGCATACCTACCTGACACTGGACTCTGTCATTCTTTTCAGTTCTGTAATGTTTCTAATGTAAATTTGTCTGGACGTTTTACAAACAAACAAACAAATCAAAGTGCACAATCTCTAATACTCAGTACTAGTCAAGAGGTCAAGAGTAGATGAGACTCCTCCCATCTCTAACTGGCCAGTATAGAACAGTTTGAAAATCTTCGCAGAAGTCGAGAAACATAGGTTGTAAAAGCCTTGCCTTTACCTAAGGGAGAAGCTGTTAGGTAAGAATGACAGACACATAAAACCCCATCCTGTATGTGTGGTCAGTTACCTGCAAAACAAGCAACAAGGTGAGCAAGTCTCAGCCCCTTCACCTGCAACCTTCTGCTCATTTCTCTCTACTACAATTTCACATTTCCTGGAGGATTGTTAAACTACATGAGAGTGCTAATTTGCATTTAAAATCATCATTAACACCTATGGACTGCCTGGCTGGGTCATTGAGCCCTTTGTGTAGAGATGCTGGTGTCCACCAATCTTTGGTGACTTCCCTCCAGTAATGGGAAGATACTACTGTGACTTCACCTTTTGCACGAGACTGACTTTCTGGGCCAGGAGGACCTCGTCCATCAAAGCTGTCTCTGTATCGATCAAAGTAAGAGTCATCCTTTCTCCGGCAATAGTCATCCACCCTCAGATACCGGTCATAAGAGCCTTCTCTCCTGAAAAGTTAAAGACAATTTCTTAAGTTACAACTCTGCCCTATCTGGCAAAAATACATAGAGAATGCTTCAAAACTCAAGTCCCTCCAGGCAGTCATAGGAACCGACATGCAAGTTTATATGCAGCATGTGCTCACCATCTCTGGGGCTGTGACTGAGTTAACTCACCCACAAAATGACGAGGACTTGAGATGAAAAGAGATGGTATACAGACAGCACTTGAGCACATGGAAAATGGTTGTTGGAGGAACCATTTTATACCTTCTCCATCTCTCTTCCCTATGCTTTTAAAAAACTGTTGTAAAATATGTATCAGCAATTTGTCATTACAGTATTTTTTAGGCAGGGTCTCATGTGGCCTTGAACTTGCTCTCTAGCTAAGGCTCCCCTGTTTCTCTGTGCTGTGACCACAGGTGTGTGTCACCATAACTTTAAACCATCTAAGTGCACTCTCATCTGCACTGTAACCCCATTGTCATGTAGTTGTCACCACTACCCATTTCCAGTTGTTACATAACCTCAAACAGATGTCTATATCACTTGCCTGCTTTTCCCAGCCTCTGACAATCTGTATTTCTTAACTTTATGGATTTGTCTATTCCAAGGATTTCCAGTAAGTGGAGTCACACGGTGGCTGGTGTTTTGTGTCTGGCTTATTTAGTATAGCACAATGTTTTCAGTGTTCACCTCTGTCTTAACACCTATCAGCATTTCATAAACTTAAGACTGAATAACCTTCCCATCATTTGCTGATAGGTACTTGGGTTGTTTTGCCTGTGGTTTATATGCTAGTGCTGCTATGCACACTCATACATGATTATCTGAAACCTCCTCAACTCTTTAACTTGAGTGTGTGGTGTCTGTACTGAGTGTAGAGACTGAGTGTCCTTGATCACTCTTAATGTTATTCTTTGAGAGACCCTCATTGAACCTGGAGCTCATCTATTTGTCAAAGATGGTTGGCCAAGAACTCCAGGGATCCACTTGTGTCTGTTCTTGGCTTGCTTGGGGTTAGCACTTTGGTCCTGTTTCTGCGGTAGATGCCTGACCAGCCAAGCCATCTTCTTAGCCCCACGTTCTTGACCTTCTGAGGATGTCCTGAACCATTTCTCACAGTGGTTTGAACTGGTCTTCTTGCCTCACCTCCCTGTGCTACGATTACAGGGATGTGCTATCACCCCGAGTGGCTTTCCTCTGCAGCTGCCTGCTGACTCATGACACACAGCATCTCTCACGTGTTTCCTGACTACCTGCATAGCTCTGTGTTCTTGCATGGCCAAGCTCATTTATACTCCACTTGTGCTTTCATTTGTACAATGGAATCTTTCGTAACAATTAGATCCAGATACTTTTTTGCTTTTTTGAGACATGGTTTATCTGTGTAGCCCTGGTTGTTTTCCAACTCAGAGATCAACCCACCCGCCTCTGCCTCCCAAGTGCTGGGATTAAAGGCGTGTGCTACCATTGCCCAGCTCCAGATGCTTTTTTGTTTTGTTTTGTTTTTCAAGACAGGGTTTCTCTGAATAGCCCTGGCTGTCCTGGAACTCACTCTGTAGACCAGGCTGACCTTAAACTCAGAAATCTGCCTGCCTCTGCCTCCCAAGTGCTGGGATTAAAGGCATGTGCCACCACTGCCCAGCTCCAGATGCTTTTAATAAACACAGTACACCAGTTATTCATACACTCAGCAAACTTACTGAACACTACTTGACAGGCACAGGAAATATAAGGTTACTTATGTAAAGTTCTCAGTAAGTACATCCAAATATCCCTAAGACAGGCTTCTAACAAAACAGCAGACAAGCTGTTTCTGGACATACCTGTACAAAGGATCTCTGGAGTCCCTTATGTCTCTGTATCTGTCATACACGGGGTCTCGATGATCTCGAAAATCTCTAGAGTCTCTTAGATCACGAAAGTCCCGAAAATCCCTCAGGTCCCGAGCTTCACGTACACTCCTGCTGTCTCTGTGATCCCGAATGTCCCTGCTGTCTCTGCGGTCCCGCAACTCCCGAGGATCTCGAATGTCTCTGCTATCCCGGGCATCCCGGCCATTTCTGCCATCCCTGGGTTCTCTCCTTGGACTTCCTCGAATTGGAGAGCGATCACGCCTTGTATCTCGACTATCTCCAAAACTATAGGGATCTCTGTGGGAGTTAGCAAAAACATACTAAGACAAAGAAACTTTGGGTGGCCAACCCTTCAGCTCTGAATAAGAGAATGCCACCTCCTTCCAAGTATTTTTCTCTAAAGTACAGCACTCAGTGAGAACCTAACTACAAATTTTAGGAAATCACCCATCTTGTTAGGCCTAGAAAGTTCTAGAACCTCAAAGGATTGCAGCATCAAAGAAGTATGCATGAACAAAAGCTGTTTTAGTCAGGCTTTAGTCATAACTCAACTTCTTAAATAAGCCGAGTCATCGTCTCAGTTATAACAGGTTTTCAAAGGGAAAGCACTTTCCCCTAAAGTCCATTTTATTCCATTACCAGTTAATGAAGAAGGTTTTATGGGTCAGAACTACTGGGGCTTAGTAAGGGCCAAGGCTCATAAAGGAAAAGCCAAACGTTCAGTTCTTTATGGGAGAAAGTGCCATCCTTCAAGCCTTTCCTCTCTAACACAGCACTTCAACAATGAGCGCGGAACTAGAACTTTCAGGGCAGTTACTCCATCTGTTACCCCGTTCAGACACAATCTCATACAAAGGAATCAAAGAAAGAATTTTTAAAGAATAGAAAATCACTTAAAATATCTAGCAGGACATTCAGAGCAAGGGGAAAAACAAGCAAAATCTGGTTCATAAAGTTAACAATTCTGAAATAGCCAGCCTGTGTACTGTTACTGGTAGCAGTTTCTTCCAATCTAACCTACGGGTTTACATGGAATCCAGCCAGTTCCTTTTTGTACAGGGTTTTGAGCTTCATGTTAAGTGTTACAAGTTAGCAATGTGCTTGCATCTACCTCTACCTCAATACCCTTCAGGAGACATCCCACTCACTGGAAACAGTGACTTCAGACAGACTTATATGACAGCGGTCCCATTCTAACCTAGCAAGTCACCTGCACTTTTCGCTTCTTCCATTGCCAATGGTTAAATCCTTAAGTTAGCTTTGACTCTTCGTCCCCATCTCCATTAAGTCACCTGGATCTTTCCTCTGTAGTCCCTTCAAATGCATCACTCCTATACAAGCCCGTTTCTGTGTTGACATCAAAAGAATTTCCCAAAACCCAAAAATATCAATCTTAATTTCAATTCATTCATTCCATACTAAATATCCATCTCCATCAGTTACCTGTCATCTCTTGGCTCTCCAGGGAGCCCCAGGCAGCCTAACAAATTGGGCCTATAAATCCTAGGGGCTTTTCTTCACTCCTTTTGCTCCCAAGTAACAGCAGGACGTTTGTACACTCATTCTAGCCCATTTTAGCTTCTGAATAAATGACAGAGACCTACCTATTAACAAGCTGCAGGCACTATGCTGGGTAGATACTAATCTATTCTAACCCTCTATGGCTGCCAGCCAACTTTCTAGCTACTTGGTGTTTTACCTGCCATCTGAGTCTTGCTCTTCTAGTTCACTCTATTCCATGTGTCCTCATGGCATCCTCTTGGTCCTTCTCTCCTCTCTTTTGGGGCCCTCTGATTGGGATCATAAGTCCCATTCTATTCTTTCCTGTTCAGCTCCAGGCTAAATCAGCTTTTTTTTTTTTGAGACAGGGTTTCTCTGTGCAAGCCTGGCTGTCCTGGAACTCACTCCGTAGACCAGGCTGTCTTGAACTGAGAAATCCACCTGCCTCTGCCTCCCAAGTGCTGGGATTAAAGGTGTGCACCACCACTGCCTGGCCTGAATCAGCTCTTTAGTAACCAATCAGAGGCAATGGAAAAGAAATTTTACGTATCATTGAGCTAGGAGGTGCTCCAATAATCATGACAACAATGCCAATGTCTGAACTATGCAACCAGATCTCCAGGCAGGAATCAGTATCTACACACAGTGCATAAACAGGACCCCTTTTCACTATTTCCTCTTCATTTCCTGGTTTAACCTAAGTTGCTCTTACGACTTAATTCACAAACACACTTGTCTCCATACTTTTGTTCATGTGCTTTCTCTATTTCTTAGATGAATCCAAGGGTACTCAACCCTCACAGGAAAACCCATGTCATTTTTGAGCTATTTCCTCAAATCTTCCTAGGAACTGCTTTCTCCCTGTACAAACCTCCATGTCTGTGACTCACCTTGATCTGGCACTTAACATTTGCACAATGTCTTATGTCTGACCCACTTTCAAGATTACTTTCTCCATAAAACCTGCCCTAAACTTTTGATCTTCCCCAACAAACAGGCTCCTCCCCTAGCTTTCCACCTCAAAAAAAAAAAAAAAAAGACACAGCTGACAGTCAGTCAAGCCAGAACGCTGAATGTCATCATTCACACTCCCAATTATAGGTCTATATGACATTAGTTTCCTTTCAGAAAACTGGTGTTTCTCTGCCCGTTTTACCTTCCCTGGTACCGCTGAATACTAACTCTAGACCTTGCCTCCAAACTAGAGCAAGAACCTTCTAGAGTGTCCTTTCTGCTCTTACCTAATCTTTGTCTAGAAAGGTGGCTCTTAAGGAAACATTCCTGTAGTAAAAACCTTTTAATTACTTTCCCATAGTATTAAATTCAATAAAAAAATCTCCATCAGGGCCAGGAAGGGTCTGAGTGACTTTTGCCCCTCCCTCCCTCCCTAGTTTACCACTTTCTTGTCCTATGAGACTTTCACGTACACCCTAGATCTGTCCCAATCCTTTCGAGCAGCAGGAATGGACCCAAACTCCTTTTCTAGGTTTTAGTATAGAAACAGCCCCTCCTCCCTGATTCTCTTAAGTTTATATTCTGATATTTGAGACAGTGTCTCACAGTCTAGGTTCATGATCTTCATGAATGCTAGGATTACAGACGTGTGCTACCATGCCTGACTGATTTTCTTAGTTTAAAAGTTTTGCCAGGTATGGCAGCATGCATTTGAAACTCTAGCACTCAGAAGGTTAAGGTGCAAGGACTGTCATGACTTTGGGGCTAGCCTAGTTTATACCACTGTGTGCTACACAGTGAGGGTTACACAGTGAGACCACACTTTATAAGGAGGGGCAAAAATTACGTTCTGATTCTAAATTTCAAGTTTTAATTTTTGAGCAAGTACTAGGGTTAATCTCAAAAGTCTCATCCACGTTAAGAGTGGGTGCTCTACCTCTGAACTGCACCGGCTCCTCTGTACTTCCCCGATCATTTAGGTATCTTCTCTAGGAGACTGTAAGCTCTACACACTACACACAACTATGCTGGAAGGGACGTGTGCCTACACACACTGTTACTTCACTTAGCAAATTGTCCTGAGGCAACAGCCAAACAGTGCACAGCTTTTTAACTGATATTGGACACAATGGTGTTAAGACCGTATCACAGAACAGCTGTCTGGATGTAAGGATACTTTATGTTGACAAAACAACAAAAAAAAAAATTTGTCCAGCAAAATGTTCTGGGAACATAGCCTCTCCTTAGGCAGTGAAAGGTGATATCTGTTTACATAAATTCCCTATCAACAGAAAGTTGTCTGGACACCAGGCGGTGGTGGCGCACGCCTTTAATCCCAGTACTTGGGAGGCAGAGGCAGGCGGATTTCTGAGTTCGAGGCCAGCCTGGTCTACAGAATGAGTTCCAGAACAGCCAGGGCTACACAGAGAAACCCTGTCTCAAAAAAATAAAAAATCAAAAATCAAAATAAATAAATAAATAAATAAATAAATAAATCTGTCTTGAAGGCTGTTTATAGGATTATAGGATTCAGCAGAGTTTTGGAAATGTTAAAAAAAAAAAAAAATTCAACTATTTTACTGAACTCCAAGCCTTCCAAGAGCAGGTCCCATGTGAGACCTGTCATTCATTACAGCTGTACACACTAGGCATTTATCAGTGTAACTGGCCTGAGAGAAAGCCTCAATTTCCCTCTATCCTCATAGCTACAAAAGCAATTCAAATGCGATTTTGCTTCTAAAATCACCCCCCCCCCGCCCCCTTTTTGAGATGGACTTGTTAGGTTATTTAGGCTGGTCTCAAATTCTAGGTTCAAAAGAGCTTTCTGCCTCAGCTACAGCTATTCTGGTCCTCTATTTTAAGGCGCATCAGTACTCTTTGACTTGTGGGTATAGCCATAGAGTAGTCAAATGTTTAAGTGAGTACTAGCCATTCTTCCCAGAAGCACATTCATACTAAGACTGCCCAAGCCCCCTTATTGTATCACAGAATCCTCCTGTTACATGGAACATCTGCTGCAGTGTAAAATGTGGGCAGTCAGGATACAATAGAAAGTGACAAACACAAAGTATTTGTTAGATTATTAATGGTTGGTGGATAGCCCTGCCTTGGGAAGTGATTAGAAGTGGAATCAAATTTCAAGTGTTCTTGGCAATCAGGGCTGAAGTATCATGAGCCTGATCAGCCACAAAGCCCACAAGGCCTGAGGCTAGGAGAATTCGGGTAAGCATGTCATGGTGTGTTCTCCGCAGCTTCATGACAATTACAAATGCTGTACCTGGTGCTTGTTATCACTGTTTATTTTCAATGCTCCTACATGCTAGGTAAGAACTGCCACCAACCTACACCTCTAACCCAGCAGTTCTTGTTTCTCTCTGTTCCATCGAGGCATCTTACCTGGTACTTTCCTTTGCAGGTTGACCATAACAACCCTGTTTTCACAGCCTAGGTCCATACTTCTTGTATGGCACAACCTTCTTTTCCCTTCCCTCAAAAGACTCTGAGGTCCATGGGCAACAAAGCTAATAATCCTCTTCTGGATAAAAATACAGAAAGGGCAACATTCACAAAGGAGAATGGATGGAAGCAAAGGCATGTGGTGGTAAAGACAGTAGTTATCAAAAACAAAAAGGCAAAACATTTTCCTTCCTCCAAATGAACAATATGGCAGACTGCTGTTCTTCTGGAGACAAAAACAAAACAAAACAAAACACCCTTTTAGAGTCACTTTAGGACCCAAACAACAAAGTTCTCAGAGCAACAGCACTCCTGTTTCTCATCCCACCATCTTTCTCAAAACCAAACCACAGTTAATAAGAGGACAGTGCTGTGCCCAACATCCAAAGGGAGGCACGGACAAGCCTCCTCGATGAGGAGTTTGACCTCATACGATAAGTAGGTTACAAGCATATTTCTGGAACACAAAAAGTTCATAGGATCATTGTGGGGTACCCAGAGGTATTCTACAAAAGAAAGCTAAACAGCACACAGTCACATGCCACACCATTAGACACCAAGAAGGGACAGAAGACGACAGTTAAGCACCAGCACTGAGGCCGGAAGGAAGCACACGATCAGCACAGCTCTGCTCCTGTTCTGATCTATTCACAGGAAGGAGAAGGGGAGGCCAATGTTGTTCTTTTTTTTTTTTTTTTCTTTTTAAAGAGAATCAAATCACTGGGGAACATGGGGAACATTTTAGAGATAAGGTGGGGGTGGTTGAGGGGGAAAACCATGGCTCACTAGGCAGTGACATGCTTCTGGTTGACAGGCTGGCATCCTTTGCTGGGGACGAAAGGAGCTTGGAGGGCAATAGGCATTTGAAAGCACACAGAGAACTGACAGATGGCTTAAGAGCCCTGGATGGACTTGCGCTGGTTTTTAGCGGTCTTGAAATGCTGGATCCAGGACAGTGTTCCTTGGCTTGGCTGTACAGAAGGTTCAGCAGAAAGGCCTCATCTTCCTTCTATTCTTGTTACTCACTCCTTTTTTCCTGTGTCCACTGCAGTATTGTCCTTGAGAGGATCAACCTTCATTTGACCCTGAGAAAAATCCTTCATCAGCTCTTCAAATTCCCATCACAGATTCTGCCCACAAACACCATTATGTAAATGGCAAGATAAAGGACCCGGAGAAGTCTATCAATGCAGGTAGGAAACGATGCAATGAGACGGACACTTCAGAGATGCGAGGTCTCTGAGCTTTCCCTTGGGAAGTGTGTTGCTTCTCTGCTGCTAGGCGTGGCACTTCTCAAGAGGTGATGCCTTTCTTCAGGTGTAAGACAAGAAGTAAATCACAGCCCAGGTTTTCCATTTTGAGGCCACTGAAAACTGGGGCAATCTCATACCACAGGAACAAGCAGTTATCAAAGAAATTAAAGCCACATGGATATGGTGAAAGCACCCCAGGTCACACAGGAAATCTGTTCAGAGCCAGGTTATCTGATAAGCTAATGCCCAGTGGCTTGCACCAGAGAGGTACTATGTTCAACGTCCTCCGCAGTTATGAGGAGAATGTCCTGAAGATCTTTTGGTTAAAGTGATTCTGTGTTTTCTTTAGGTCATATGGGAAGGTTTAGGAAACAGTACTTGGAGGCCAAATGGGCACAAGGGTGTGCTCTAAGGTCTGATTTTCAAAGCAGACTGAAAATGGCAACTTCAAAAATCTGGGATGAGAATTCTGTCACCGAAAGCAGCAGACTGATGCCTGCTTACCAGCTACGAACAACCTGGCTTAGTAAGCATCACACTAAACTGGTCTAAGGAAGCAGCCCAAGGGTTGTACGCGAAGGATCTTGAGTACGGATCCCTCATGCAGGTTTCATGCTTTGCCAGGCAAAAAGTGTCAGAATCACCCCGTGACAGCTAGAGTCATTAGGGAGGCACATCACTGAACACAGAGCAAGCCCAGAGGAACTGTAGTCTTCTAAAGAAGTGATAATCCTGTGAAAACTCCCAAAGATAGGTGTTTTGACACTCAGGGTTAAAGTCCAGCAAAACAAGTGTTATGAAGGTCTTGCCAGCACATCTAAAAACAATTTTTATTTTAAAGTAGACAACATAACGACATAAAGTTGTATCTTAAAAGGAACTTCTGGCCATCAGTTCAGTGTCAAAGCCTTACTCCCAGAACAGTACAACCCCATGCTGGGGCACACAGAGGGATAAGGCCTCCCAGTGAAAGTAATTTAATTGCTGATTGCAATTATTCCAAGGTTTTGACTGGATGCATGCACCCAAGGGACTGATAGTCCAGAAATCACTGTCCTTCCAGATTAATCTGCCCTGGCCTGCATTCCACTGTTATTCTACTGGTATGTCCAGAAAATTAGGCATGGGTAGGGTACTAACTAAAGCAGTATTGCTTTATTTCAGTACGTTTACCTTGTCTTGATCCATTTGTTTTGTTTTTTAAAGGTAAAAATTTGGCCTTCTTCATTCAGGTTTTAGGTGGTGCTCAGAACAAATATTTACCAAATATGAGCATCCTATTTTCTTCTGAAACAAGCATAAACATACAGAACTTGATCGTGCTAAATAAATAACATGCCTAGGAACCCAGTCACACATCACAAGAAAAACTGTTAATCAAATCACTAGCCTTCAAGCAATCTCAGTTTGAAGCGTAGCTCTGAGGTCTATCAAGGTACTGCATCTTTACTTCTCTGGTAGGGAGGTTCTTTGAAGGGTCTCTCTAATGCTGCTCATATGCTTGTGGGAAGCTACTGTTAAAAAGGAAAACACATTAATCTTTCCTGTGGTGGTTTGAATAAGAATGGCCCCACGGGCACATATTTCTGAATGCTTAGTCACCGAGGGGTTATGACATATTTGAAAGGACTATAAGGATTAGGAGATGTGGCCTGTGGCTTTGTTGGAGGAAGTGTGTCACTGGGGATGGGCTTTGATGTTTCAAAAGCCCATGCCATGCCCAGTCTCTCAGTCTATGGACAGGATGTAGTTTCAGTGTCCTGTGTGCTGCCATGTTCCCTGCCATGATGATAATAGATTAGAAAGCCTCCCTCCCCCAATTAAATGCTTTGTTTCATAAGAGTTGTGGCTCTTCACAGCAATAAAAGAGAGAGAAAGACACTTCTTTTATACATGACATTATAGAGCCACATTTTAGGTTGGGATGAACGAAATCTCTTTAATTTAGTGTCCATGCAATGGTTATATTGAATTCCAAAACAGTGAGCTGATTTTTCCAAAACTGCAATGTTAAATATTAATGATCAACTAGAATGTGAGGGGCATCTGGCTAAATATCATTATTAGGATGATATAAAATGCCCTTTCGATTCCTAACAGAAGCAAGAATGACTATCCTAGAAAGAGCGTGCACATGTTCTTCTTCATTTCCAGTCTGTAAACACAGCTGATAACTATCCAGAGACCACAAGCACTACAGGGGGACGATTGTTCTAGTATAGCCAATGTCTTCATAGTTATAAATCCAGCCTCCCTTCAGCCATATTTGAGAAAAATACACACCAGAATTCTTTGGAAATTGAACACATTATGTCTTCTCTTTCAAGTCATTAGCAACTACAACCCTGATTTGAAACCTCGTAATTCTGATCATCGTATGCAAACTGTCTGCTACCCCACTGTATGTTTACTGAGGTAATGAGGTAAGAATAGAGATGGGAATGCCTTAAATCTATACCTCAGTCAGACGCAGCCTGATGGATAGTACATGGAAAAATTTTTTAAGTTTTAAGAATTTGTGTCCTCCAGGCTACTCACACATACCTATAAGCCAACCAAAGCAGTATTTACCTGCAAGCCCACATCATTCTTCATTTTTTATTTTTTATTTTGAGACAAGCTCTAGTATATCTTGGGCTAGCCTTGAACCCACTATGTATCTGATGATGATAACCTTGAACTTCTTCTGCCTCTAATTCTCAGATGCTCAGATTACAGGCTGTATTACCCACAGAGTTTATGTGGTGCTTGGCACGGGTTCAAACCCAGCTTACAGTAGAGGCAAGCCCTCTACCAACTGAACTATACTTACAGCCAGTCACAGGCATTATGGCATTAGAAGAAACAGAATATGATATGCCTTCTTGCACAGTGACACACATGAATGGCTAGACAGGCATGTGACATCTGTGGCACAGCTGCACTTGTGCTCCCCTCTATAGCCAAGAACGGACAAAGATTCGGCTGAAATTACAATCATTGTCTTGCTTGCAGTGTCAGCGTGAACTCTGCAGAGTATACACATGGAACATATTTTTGACAGCTAGAAAACACCTTCTCTTCATGTCCAAATGAAAATAAAAACACAAAGCACACAGGTCGCTCCACCCACAAGCAGGACAGCTACATGTCATGTGCAAGCGCTCACGGAGTCAGGTACATTCTCAGCTCTCAGGCCCAGTAAAGCTGTACAGTAAGATTTGTTTGGACAACTAAGCTTAGTTCATGTAGGGAATGTAGTTTAGTTCAAACATGGCATTTCTGCCCCCTCCCTCTGGAGGAGCGCCACGGCGCACACAAGTGGAAGTTAGAGGGTAACCATGGGAGTCAGTTCTCTCCTTCCACTGTGTTGATCCTGGGGATCCAACTCAAGCTACAGGGTTGGTGTCAAGTTCCTGTTCCCTATGGGCCATTTGCTGGGATGTTCCTTATTGTGGGTTTTAGTTTCTGTGGAAATCTGGCATTTTACCTAAGAGCATAGGCAAAATCCAGAGTGCACATGGGAGCTTTTGAGAAACATCAGCTATGAACTACATCCCATCAGCTGCATCCCACACATGCATTGCTATGGGACGACAAAGTGTGTGTACAATCTCAATGGAACATTAGGAAAGTTCTCTTTTATATCTTGAGAGTACACAGCAAAGCTATGACTTTCTTGTCTATATTGGAAGGAAGACCACCTTGGGAAAATGCCTTCTGTGTTCAGGAAAGCTCAGAAAAAGGAAGACTTTGGAGAAGTGGAGTGTTTTGCCCTTTTTATTTCCCTCCAAACAAGTAACCCAAACATGCGAGCACACGGGATCTGCAGCCCAGGCACAGGAGCAATCTCTCACGCAGCTCTTTCCCGGAAGCAAACCTGGGTTAACATCTGGATGGGCAGCAATTTGCAATGAAGATTCAAATCTCTGCTGCCTGCCGCAGAGCAACATGGCAGGTACACACCAACTTGACCCTGGGGCCCTCCTCCTGCTCTGAAGGCTCCCAATGACACGTGAGCTGGGGACAGACAGAGGTTTATCCTCTTCCAATTGCCTGCAACTCATGCTGCAAGCTGAACTTGCTGGTTTTGTCACCGAAAACACAAAGCTTCCTCTGTATCTCCTGATGTATGATTTAAAAGGTAGCAAGGCCCTTCAGACAAGGTTCTTGTTTGCTTGAGCGTTTCTGATTTGTTGGGGGGGGAGGGGGAGAAAAGACCCTTGATGTGTGAAGTTGGGCTTAACTCCCCAGAGCCCAGCTCTCCCAAGGTAACTCACTGCTTCAGGGTACTTTACCTTCGTGTGGGGCTGGGTCTTGATGGAGCCGTATTCATATTTCTTCTTTCCGCTGCCTTATTAATATCTGAAAAGAATAATCAACCCATCTGTTCAATGCTACGGAATAAAAACAAGATCATCAGCACATTTTAAATGAAAGCAACAACCAAAAAGAAAAAAGGAAAAAAAAAAAAAGAAAAGAAAGAAAGAGAGAAAGAAAGAACCAAAACCTACAACGGTAACCAGCTGGTACAGGGAAATCTATTTAGAGACATATTGGTACTTGGGCAGTTTTATTCTTGAGTTGAGACAGTACAGTGTCGTGACTTACAGATAAAAATGACCCTTTATTTTGTACCTAAAACATAATTTAAATTTGATTATATCAATATCTCAATACCCTGCCAAACACTAAACCTAACATTTTCCTGCCCAAAGGGAGGCTGAGGTGGTTGTTAGTTGGATTGTTTTTCTGGAAGGAAAGATAAGTGCAGTTTGGGAGGAAAAAAAAAAAAAAAAAAGCAAAGCAGTAAATAATTCTATTTTATTTATAAAAAAGCTAATGTTAATGATCTTAAAACATCTATTATTTAATAAAGCAGTCTTTTAAGATGTACTTTGGGTTACTTTCCACTGAATGGAAATCTTCCAGAATGAGATGTGAGAAAGAAACTAATTTTTAAAATGAAAGAATATGATTCGTTTACATCTATAGGCTAAGGTAAGCGTGAGCATTTTGCACATGGGTTGTAAGAAACCGTTCCTAGTCAACTTTCATGTAGATAGGATACATATGTGCCGCAGATGAGTAAGGGAGGCACCAGCATCTCTAAGAGCTTAGAGAAAGGCCAATGACCACATGCAATTAAAAGCCTGCTTTGTTCAAAATAAAACAGAGTCTTCAAAGCCTGATGTGAGTAACAAAACACCATATTCTAAAAAAGATAATTTGAGTACTTAAAGAAACATACCAATCTGTGTCTCAAAATAACACATGCTCTTCTCAGAAGACAAAGGATGCATTAGCATGTCCGCTCTTGGCAGATGACACACACTGCTTCCTACAGCAGTGCAGCCTCAATTCTTCCATTTGCTCCACTCACGCAGTTAAGAGTATCACAGCTAATCAGTCAAACGGTATTAAACACTCACTTAATAGAATGCTTTAAAATAGTAACTATGCATTTTTAAAAATCCCAGCCGTTTCTTATCATGTGCAAGACCACAGCACCATGAAAAGCTTAAAATGGTCTGGGTACAGGCTTCACTCACTCTGTAAGCTGTCATTTTTAAATTCTCATCCAAGTAAGGAAGATTTGTAATTCTACTTTAAATCAGAAGTCTCTATATTATAAGAAAACTGAAGAGAATAAGAATCTACAAAGCCAGACAAACTTAATTCTGCCCAAATCATTCCTTACCTTCAGGATATATTTTCTTTCCTTTTCTTTTTTTTCTTTTTGGCTTTTCCAGACAGGGTTTCTCTGTGTGACCCTAGCTGTCCCGAAACCTACTCTATGGACCAGACTGGCCTGGAACTTACAGAGATCCATCTGCCTCTGCTTCCTAAACGCTGGGATTAAAGGAATGTACCACCACACCCAGCTCGAGATATATTTTCTATGTAAGATTTGAATAGTAATTGCTGGCCAGAATTTGACACTGCAGATGGGACTTCTGTAATTCACAGTTCTTTAAGTTCACAAATATCTAAATCACACATTATATGACAAGCATCACAGTGAGTAAAGTGTTTTAAAACCTGTGTGCATACAAGTATGAGGAATAGATAACTTCTAGGAGTCAGTGCTGTCCCTCTATGTGGGTTCCAGGATTGTGCTCAGGCTGTCAGGCTTGGCAAGCAAGTATCTTTACCCTCAGAGAATCTCTCCAATTCCTAATTTTTTCATGTATGATTGTGAAGAACAAGTCCATCTTTGCAAGTGCTTCCTGACCCAGTCCGCTCACTGCACACTTTAAGTACAGGACAGCTAGGATTTGGAGGAAACATAATAAATACCTTTAACTATTTACATAGTTTTCATAATATCACTCAGACACACCTGATATATGTGCTGTCTGTTTGTAGCACAAGCTGCTGTGAGCTCAAGATCTTCCTGCCTGATATCCCGAAGTGCTGGGATTTTTTTTTTAGGTGTAAGGTTGCTCCCTGTGGTACTATGTTAACTGGTAAGTTTGTGCCAAATCTATGTTTTCTCTCTGTATATGAAAGGGTATTATAGTGTATCCAGTCTGTGAATGCTGCCTATATAGGACTTAGGAGATCAAAGTGGTTATATATTATGAAAATTTGAGGCAACACTGGTTCCAGATAGGAAAGAGGATATTTTATGTTTAAGTTGTCAAACACAATTTTGCAATTGAAAGGTTATTTAAAGACTACTTAAGGTTCTATGCTTATGTAGCATTATATATTTAGATTAATTATCACAAGTGCTCTGTAGCATCTATTCTCCTTGCATACTACAATGATTTATGTGGATGTTGTGGCTTATGTTTCCTCTAAAAAAAAAGACAACAAAAAAAGAAGACTCTTAACTCTTGAATATCTTTTCCCCTTTCTTTCTTCTTTGAGACAGACTAGCCCCAAATTCAAGACAATCCTCCTGTCTCAGTCTTCCAAGAGCTGGGATTACAGGTGTGAAACACCACACCTGGTTTTGTTTTGCTCTGTGGTGCTAGCTAGTCAAGTTGTCTGTCACCAAGCTGCATCCTCAACATAAACTACTTCTTTACTTTAGAGGCCAGCATCCCTTTCATGTGGCATGCCAAATGTTTGACTTTTCACCTTCATTTCCAAATGCCTTAATCTTTCAGCTTGACTGACATACAGAGACAACGAACAGGAATTTTCTGGCAAAGAATCTCATTCAGGAGGACTGCCCATGTTAGGTAGGTGTGAGAGGTTTTCAGAGTTGGTGAAACGTCATCACCAACATTGTTATTAAGCCCCTCACAATCCTACCACACACACAGAACTTCCTTCTGGAGACCTGAACTCCTGTCACTGGAGGCAGAGGTTAGGAGTTCCTCTTTGAAATGTACATGCAGTTAGCAGAAAGGAGCGTCTGCATTAATGACATTATTTTCTTCCCGACTCATCAGAGAGGTAGACAGACAACATCAAGGAAATAGAAATGACCCTAAATCTAAAGGAGAAGAAAAAAGGCAGCAAGAGTCAGAGCTCTTTTGGGACGTGAAATGGAGAATTATGATTGGATAGAAATTAATCAACAGCAGGGCAGCTGCAACTTGAGAGTTTTCCCAAAAACAGGTGGGATACCTCTTCTGAGTAGAAAAGGGAAAGATATGGCTTCTCTATTCCTATGACATATTATTTTGGCCAAACACCTTTATAAAACCCCAAGTCAGTCAGTCTTTCAATATCTTCTCTGCTTTTGCTTGGATGCTACTTTGTACAGTTTAATAATTTTTATCAGCAAAATGAATGCCATTCAGTATCACCATAATCAGAGGATATATATAACCTTGACTGCAACCTCTATGATTTCCAAGCAGTCTTCTGAAAGTTTC
Organism: Rhabdomys pumilio; assembly: GCA_030674055.1. Lineage (NCBI taxonomy): Eukaryota > Metazoa > Chordata > Mammalia > Rodentia > Muridae > Rhabdomys > Rhabdomys pumilio. The sequence continues at coordinate 225,427,143 of JANHMN010000002.1, forward strand.
ACATTAAAAGCACTTTTTATTAAGATTTTTAAGTCAAGAAAATCAACACCATTTTAAGAGATTTACAGCAAAAGGAAAAACTGGGAAAATAATGAAGAAAGCATGTTACACAGAAGTAATAGAGCCATTTTAAACCATGAAAGATCAGGGTGAAGAATTCTCAAAGAGTGTGTAATTTCCAATTTACAGTTTTACTTCAAACTAATACACCAGGCAGGGGACTAGTGTTATAAATATGCATAGTAACATTCATTGTACCATGAACTGTTTTGACAACACACACACACACACACACACACACACACACACACACACTGACAGCCAACAATTATAAAATAAGTTTTCTGTTTGTTTCTGCAGTACTAGGACTGAACATAGGGCCATATGAAACAAGCTCTCTACTGTGGAGCCAGATATGCCCTTCAAAACAACCTTAAAACTGGATTTTTCTAGTTAGCAGGCTACAGCAACAGAAAACAATGAGGATGTAACAACAGCAAGTGAACTGTGAGACTAGAAAGGCTCACAGCACCATTATCACTGATGAAAGACTCCAGGAGCCCATATCATTCTAATAACTGCCAACAAAGAAAATCAAACTTGTCCCAGAGTTTAGCTAAGAACCAATCAGGAGTGATTAAACTGGCATTACACGAAGATGACACTATTTGATAACCAAACCCACAAAGACAGCATATACCACCCTGTGCATTCCCAAAATTGGAAGGAAAAAATGACAGGGTTTCTAAAAGAAGACGATTTTGGTGATACATGTAAATCAGACAACTAGATGAGTTTCAGTATCACAGGTCAGCGATAAAATGCTACGCTTGCCAAATTTCTTCTAATCAGCCCTTTAAGCTAACTTCACCCTGAATGCTCTACATTCCCTCATTTATCTCTTTCATTCTGTATTTATTATTTCTTTAACTGTATTAACATAACATTCCTCTAAATAGGAACTTATGAAGTGCTCGTTCTGTCCCCAACCTGTACAGAACATCACGTGCACGCTTTGATCCAATCCTTTCACAACTCTTTAGCTGGAACTACACACTGTGACCCTGTCTCAGAAAAGAATATCCAATATGCAGACAAGGAAACTCGAGGGCCACAAAAAACACGTGGTTTATCTTAGACTACAGTATTATCAAAACCCACATCTGGAGGACTAGAAGTTTGGAGACAGCAGATCCTGACGTCAGCCATCCAGTCTAGCTCATGAAGAGACTCTGTCTCAAGGCAATACGGGAAAATACCCATGTTCTAGTCTGACATCCCTAGGCACAAGGACATTCACGGTCATGTGTATACTCTGTACACACACACACACACACACACACACACACAGCAAATCTGGAACTCAGATCCAAGTCGCCAACACAAAATGCTTAAATATCAGGCTAAGCTGCCCCCAACAGGGACATGGTTTCACTTTAGAATATTATTAGGACTGATCATAGCCCAGGGGAACCTGTAAAAGGGTCAGTATGTTGGACACCCAATGTTTGAATGCCTCACAGATACTCAATGGAGTACAAAGGAAGTACTTATTTAAGTACTACTTCTATCAATTTCTACTCCTCAGACAAAAATTATTTGTTTTGGCCTCTAACTCCAAATTCTGCTGCCTCAGCCTCCTAAATATTAGGATGAAAGGACTCAAAAAACAAAACAAAACAAAAAAAAACCTTTAAAAAAACATTAATTTCCTGCTCTTTTAATTTTGAGTGTGTGTGTGTGTGTGTGTGTGTGTGTGTGTGTGTGTGTGTATGCAAGAGACAAAGACAGAGTACTCACATGAACATGCTTGGGCACACCGAGGATTGAACCCATGACCTTGTGCAGGGTGGGCAACACTCTTAATATTGAGCTAACCCTGTCATCTCTCTCTATTTTTGAGCTTAACTTTTAAATTTATTCTATTTTCTGAAGCTCAATTGAAAACAAAAACAAAAACAAACAAACAAACAAACAAACCCACAAGTAAGTGTAGCTCTTACCCCTCAAAGAAGCTTCTTTTTACAGCAAATGAGTATTATGGAGATCCACAAACTGGCCAAAATGCACAGAATATGGGACCATGGGATGCCCAATCCCAACTGAGACATTTAAAACATAATCCCTACAACTAAAGCTCAGGGAACATCTTGGAAGAGGAGATGGAAAGACAATGTTAAGAACCAAAGAACCAGAACACCTTCTGTGAGACAGTGTCCTGTAGATATATTAGGAAAGATGCACCCATGAAGAGCTCAACAATACTACTGCCTCAACAATATTTGCACAATGACAACCTAATTCACATCCCAATGTAGATAGAGGAAATTTCACAAGGCCCTATCCTAGATGAAGAGCTACCTATAGGCAACTAATGGCTGCTGAGAGAAACCTAACACTTTTTTTTGTTTTTTAGAGACAAGCCCCAATAGGCTATCCTATCCCAAGTAGTCAGCCTCTATACACATGTACACAGGAGCAACACTAAGCAGATTCATACTGTGATGGTTTATATATGCTTGGCGCAGGGAGTGGCACATTAGGAGTGGCTTTGTTAGAGTAGATGTGTCACTGTGGGCATGGGCTTTAATACCCTTGTCCTAGCTGCCTAGAAGCCAGTCTTCTCTGCCTTCAGAACAAGACGTGGAAAATTCTCAGCTCCTCCTCCACCATACCTAACTGGATACTGCCATGATCCCACCCTGATGATTAAGAACCCCTGAACTTGTAAGCCAGCCCCAATTAAATGCTGTCTTTGTAACAGTTGCCTTGGTCATGGTGTTTGTTCACAGCAGTAAAACCCTAAGACACATATATACATAACATACATCACACACAGACACACGTGCACACACACAGTGTAGAATAACTGAGCCAAGTTATCATTCATCACTTTAAATATTTACTCATTCCTAACTGTATTTTCAGCCTGCAGTAACCATCCCTTTCTCCTTCTGCGAGATAGCTTTGTGAACTAGCTTTGGATTCCACATAAGTATGATCAGCGAGCTCGCATCTGTCTGTGCCTAGCGATCCTACCTTTCTTCTTTTGGACCAGATCTGTGCTGCAGCCCTACTTAATTTCTATGTCTGAGTCTTCTTAATAAATGGAATATTCTACTGTGTTTGCTATGTAGCATTCTTTAGGGACCACCGACTTAACAGTGAAAGAAAAGAGGTAGAGAAAATTTCAAAAGATCATAATTTTTACCTTTAATAATAGAATATAAAATGATCTAATGGTCAAAATTATATCAGCCACTGAGTTTCCCATTAGTCAGGCTTCTAATACCTTAACAGCCATTAGTCTGTTAGTTTAGTTCACTATTCACAAAGACAACTGACAACTATTCTTTATTTTCTTAACATTAAAAAAAAAAAATCTATCAGCTTAACTTTTAACTCAGTGCCGGTGGTGAACAAAGGGATTGACCCCTCTAGGCAAAAGCTCCAGCACCAGCTTCACCCAAGTCATTCTTCCTAAGTGGACACCTGAGCAGGCATGAATACATTCAGTCAGACAGGAGATTCTCCCAACTTTTTACAGAATTTGAATATTGGGACCAGTCTTCTGTAGTTTAACTAAATTCTCAGGAGACTTTCAACAAATATTTTGGAAGTACTAGTCTGTCACCTCTACATTCCTCTAGCTTACACAATACAACATATGGTTACGCCTTCCATTTACAAGTCTCTCCCTAAGCCCTCTTCAAATAGAAATCATAAACATCAACCTTTAGAAAGAAACCTAGTCACATCCAGGATTACTGATAGTGACAACTGCTGGCTTGTGCGTGTACTTGTCTTCAAAAGTTCTTAATTATAAAAATGGTTTCAGCAGTGTCGGCACACGCCCTTAACAGAGTAACTTCAAAGCAGAAGCAGGAGGATCTTGGTGAGTTCAAGGCCACCCTGGTATACAGGGTGAGTTCTAGAACAGCCAGGGCTACACAGAGAAATCCTGTTTTGAAAAGTCACAAAAAATGGTATCAGCTTAATAGTTTAAACTAGACTCTTCTTGGCTTTTTGGCTAAGTTGTGGTGTAGTCTAAACTAGGAAGAATATGGAATATTTAGAATGGCTGAGGACTTTTTGATAACTAATTCCTTACATTCAGAAGAATGTCTTTTCCTAACAAGAAATGTCTACCAAGATCCCAATGTCTGTTTGATAACTTCAGATTTACTACACTCTGATTTAGTGGTGTGAATGTCAAGGTGCGTATGCGGCCATTTTAACTTTTTTCCCAAAAGTTGCATTTAGATAGTAGAACAAAATGCTTCAAAGAGGACCCCAGGAACAAAACAATACTCATAGCTCTGGCTTGTAGAATTAGCAGTTTATACTTCATTACCAGAGAACTGGATAACATGCTTCAAAAACAATAAACTCAGTTTGTTGCTGGAATTGCCAACCCCAATAAGCCCATATAAAAACACACAATCCAATTATTATAATTATATGCTATAAGCCTAGATTGGGCAGATCTAATACTATCCTAATTTATTCCTCAGTTATAAGACACCTTGCTACTTGCAGTTTCTTTTGGCCAAGTGGTTCTGGTCCATCATGGCTTCTTCCTCCACTTCAGTCCTGTCTCCTTTCCTCTTCTAACTGCCCAATCACAGGTTATAGCCTGTATTGACCAGTTCAAATGGGAAGAAGGTTCACATGAGATCACCTGAGTACTTGATGGGCTACTCTCAGGGGCAACCTCTCCAGGAAGCACAATTAACACCAGAATTCAAACAGCACTGGACAACCCACAACCCAGTATATTAAAGGAAAGCCATCAGATCGCACTTTCTCTAGGACAGGGATCAGAGAGCCCTTAACTGTGTAGTTACTAACTTTAATCTCTGGAACCTGCGCTTATGGTCCTATTCCTTCTGGAAGTCACGGTGTGATTATACTTTTTACAATTTTCAGGGGTTGTGTTTCCTTGTTTTAGCTATTGTCACAGCATTTTCTTTCTAACAGTTGATGTTTGTGGGTTATTTCTATTTGAACAGGATTGAGGGAGACTTCTAAATAAAGGGCCTAACTGTATGTTATATAGTGTAAGTTGGAGGAATAACTAGGATATTGGAACCCTGGTACTGCTTTAGACAGTAGCCTTACCTTTCATTAAAGGTCTATCAATGAGAGTAACAGAGAGTCATCTCCCGTTGGGCACTGCTCTTTTAGCTATGTGACAGGTTAACTCTGTTTAAGCAGATAGTCTAGCCAACAGTAACCTGTCAGATAGCAATCTTACAAACTAACCTGCAGGAACAGAAGAGTGGCATGTACCACGTGCACTGCTAGCTGGGGACTCCCTCTGCAAGTAAGCATCAGTGGTGAGTTTACAAACACAGACAACATTTTTCATGTGGGGAGCCAAAACCTGAAGAAAACTAAAGGGCACATTCCAAAGGTTTCCTTTACTGTAAAAGCTTTTCCATTCTTAAACGCACAGGTGAATTCAGTTCTCACAGTGCAGCAAGCTTATAAAGGTACTGCCATCTGCAGGCCGCAGGCACGGAATGCCTGTAATCGTTATTTACAATAAAGTTTAAAAGCAAACCATTGTTTATTTAGCTTGGAGCACTGGTGAATGAGGCTCCACTTGCTGACATTCTGAAATGGTACTCCTGAGAAAGTAAAATTCCCCTTGCTTCTCTGCACAAGATTGCTGCTGAGAAGTTTGGGACAATGAACTCTGTGCTCAATCTGAGGTCAGCACCCCAAAATACAGACTTCTTGTCATATAGCCCTTGGTGGTAAGGTATCTGGAATGCCCCAAGTTGGCTTTTCTGACTTTTCCTTCAGAAAACAAATCTGCTCTCATACTTTATAAAAACTGAATTTATCATCAGATAACAAATGGGACATGGAACAGCTGATATCCATTTAGTCTTGCAATGTGGTTGTTTTGCTAGCACATTATACAAGGAAAAGCACTCTAGTCTCCTACATTTAGGTAGAGACTAACACGTGTCTGGGGGCTCAAAAAATATATGAAAGCTAAAAGACGAGCTAAATGGAAGAGACAAACCAAAAGGAAGGCATGCACGCTAACCATTAGTCAAGTGGTCTCCAATCCCCACAAGGCAAAACTAGGGCCTTGTTCCAAAATGTTGATACAAAGTTGCTTTTCACACTCAGCCAGAAACAGACAAGTGTAAGTGTACTGTTGTCAAAAGCCCCATCAGGGTTTGCAGAAACATCCTTTTATGAACTTTCAAGGAGGCTACCACACCACAATAAGAAAGCAAAGAAACACACCCAGTGCATCTGAGGGAGGGTTCCTGCAGTTCCTGGACTAGCACTTCTAAAGGGCAACCTTTTACAACGAGAAAGCTCAGAATATTAATCATCACCCCGAAGATCCCGGGACATTTCAATGGGTTCTGGAATGCCGCAGGGGGAAAAAAATTCCAAATACAGTGAAAGACATGACAATTAACCTCGTACTCCACGGGCAGCGGTTCCCAAAGCCTGGAGCGCACAACTTCAGGAGGAACAAGGACACAGTGTTTATTTTAATAGACAGGTATTTATTTTTTATTTATTTTTTTAATGAGCGTGAGAGAAATAACTGGCTTTCCATTATACCGTTTGGGGTTCAAATTTCCGCCTTAAACAAATGCATTTAAGGGGGAGGGGAGTCAGAGTCAGTTTAAAGAAAAACATTTAACATTTGGTATCTAGTACAGATATATAGGCGAACTGTAAAGGTGCAGCGCGAGGGACGGAAGCTGAGGAGACGTGGTCCTAAGCAAAGCCCCTGACCCGCTACCGGGGTGCGGGAAGGGCCCATGCTAGGAGCCTGGGAAGCCAGTAGGTTCTGGCGCCGTGTCCGTGCGAACCTCCGGCACAATTTCTCTCGCCCGGTTCTCCGGGCCCAGGGTCCGTGTCCATATAAAAGGGCGAGATGTCACACAAGTTGACATCTCGGGAATACGCCCAGGGCGACAGCGCTCCCTAGGCTGCTAGGCGTCAGGACAGCGCCGCCGAGACCGGTATCCTGAACCCCGGTTCGAATCCCTCCTGTGCCATTAACTCATAGAGAGCTCCCCTACCCCCGCCCACCAAACCCCCGGGCGGGCGACTTCACAGACTCGAGAGCAGGGCGTGCTCGATCCTACAAAGAAGCCTCAGCAGCTGCGACCGAGCCGGGCCGCGGTGCCCACCTCAGCGCACAGTCGCTTGCTCGCTCGCTCGCTCGCCTACTGGGTCCGCCAGACTCGGGTCTGGGCCGGACCGGAGCCGGAGGCAGCCGCGCCCCGCTCCGGGGCATGCGCAGCCTCGCGCGTGCCCGGAGAGCAGGCCGCGGCCGCGCATCGAACGGGCCCTCCTGCCTCAGCGTCCCCCTCACCCCCCCAACTGCCTGCCCATCGGTACTACGCTTCGGCGGACGGCCACCGCTTCCCGGCACTCACCGCTACCAGCGCGGCCGCCTCCCCGCCGCTCCTCCGCCTCAGCCCCGCCGCTGCCGCCTCGTCCTCAGCCCACCTGCCCGCCGTAGGACAAAGGCGCCACCAACCGACTAGCGCGGGCACGAGGCAATGGCGGCCGGGGCGGAGTGTGGAAGTGGGGGCAGAGGGCGCGCACGCAGCGGCGGCCGCGGCAGTGTCGTAAAGAGCGTGTGGATTTACGGCAGGGCTGAATTGAGGCGTCCATCTCCTTGGCGACAGAGGCGAGGTGATGCTCTGGGGAGGCGGTTGAGAACGCCAGTGGTTGCCTAGTAACGGGGTCTCGCTTGAAGACCCGCTCTACGCATGCGCCCCGCAAAGTTCTTCAGTCTGGCCTTTCCCTTTCCCAGAGCCCTTTTCCTCACTCTTAACTGTATAACTAGAACATTAGAGTCCCCCAGTACTTTCAGCCCTGTAAAACTTAAAGCCCCGAACGGCCAAGCGGTACCCAAATGTGATCACAAGGAACAAAGAGAGCAGAGCTGTGAAGAAAAAACTGTATTTAAATTTGCATTTAAATAGGTTGTATATCCTATTTGTAGCTTTTTGGCTCCTAGAGAAAATATCTACAGGTTTTTCTTGAGATACTACTTTGAGGAATATTCAAGGTCAAAAATTGCCTACAGTGTCACTGTGGACCATGAAGCATGTAAACCATGTTGTGGGTCCCTTCCCCCCCACCCCCATTTAATCTAGAGTTTGTCACAGGGACTGGAATTTACAGTTGTAAATGCTTTCCATGAATCAAAGCTATGGCTACATGAATCACCTCACGCCTCAGAGAAGTCCTCAAATGCCATCGGGCCTCATCTTCCTCCTTGTGAATAGCACAGGTCAACTAAAATAGTGGCTGTGGAATCTGAACACTGTGAGAGGACCAGTTTCTTTGAATCTCGGATCCTATATTCACTCTGTTCGTTGACTCACTGTTTCCTGTGCATTTGCTACAAAGACCTCAAAACTTGGCTGGTGAGATGGTTCTGGAGGGAAAGGCGCATGGCTGCCTAGTCTGATGACCTGTGTTTAACCCCACATGTGCACACACAGACACACACACACACACACACACACATTAAAAAAACAAAAGCCACCGGGCAGTGGTGGCACACGCCTTTAAACCCAGCACTTGGGAGGCAGAAGCAGGCGGATTTCATAGTTCGAGACCAGCCTGGTCTACAGAGTGAGTTCCAGGACAGCCAGGGCTACACAGAGAAACCGAATCTAGAAAAATAAAAATAAAAATAAATAAATAAATAAATAACAAAAGCCATCTGGTGTGTCACTGGATATCTTTCATAACAATATCCAGGAGACAGAAGCACACAGACCACTATGCGTTCAAGACCAGCCTATCCATAAGGAATTGCAGGTCAGCAGAAGAGATCTTACCTCAAAACTTTTCTTTTTAGTTATAAAATAATTCTTTAAAAGACTCTGTGACTTGATATGTACCTTCGTGCTAGGCACCATCTTAGCAATTGAAGACCCTTCTTTGTTCTCGTGGAGAGTAGAGGCTAGCAGAAAGAACGAACTCAGGTTACAGAGGCATCACACAGGAGTGTATAGCTGCACACTGAGATACATGCTGGTGGGAAGAAGTAGTCATTCTCAGACTGGAGCTGGAACTAACTGTACACACAGGTGAAACGGTTGTAAAAATGATTATAAGAATGGATGAGATTAGAGATCAAAAGAGAAAATCTGTCAAATAGATAGCCCACAGACACTTATCCTTTCTTCTCTAAAACAGGTCCTAAGGTATAGGTTGCAGAAATGACCCAACAGTAAGAGCATTAGTTGTTCTTGCCGAGGACCTAGGCTGGGTTCCCAGCACCTAAATGTTAGATCATGACTGTCTTTTTTTTTTTTTCTCAAGACAGGGTTTCTCTGTGTAGTCCTAGCTGTCCTGGAACTCACTCTGTAGACCAGGCTGGCCTCGAACTCAGAAATCCGCCTGCCTCTGCCTCCCAAGTGCTGGAATTAAAGGCGTACGCTACCACCGCCGGGCGCTCATGACTGCCTTTAACTCCAGTTCCAGAATATCCTGTGCCAGCCTCTTGCCTATGCAAACAGCAGGCATGAATGTGGTGCACATGTATAACACTCAGGCATTATACTCATACACATAAAGTAAAAAATAAGTATTTAAAATACATTCGAAATTTTAAAAAATCAGGAATCATGTCAATTAGTTTAGTATCTCCATTATGGTTTCTATTGCTGAGTACAGACACCACGACCACAACAACTCTTATATAGAAAATATTTCACCGGGCGGTGGTGGCGCA
>JANHMN010000002.1:225436987-225467000 GCA_030674055.1 Rhabdomys pumilio
TGGACACGGTAGGCAAACAGGAGAAAAAGACACACCTCCTAACAGTGCCACTTTGTAAGAGCCTAAGGGGGCCATTTTCTTTCAAATCTTGCAAGCCTATACTCCTAGCTCTCAGGAGGTAAAGGGAGATCAGAAGTCCATGGTCATCCTCCACTACACAGAGAGTTGGAGGCTAGCCTGGGCAACATAAGCCAAAGGCAAAACACTGTTGATTTTAGAGATGGTGTCTGGTCACACTCCTATGTCAGTGTGACTTTGTACTGCCGTAGTAGTCAGAATAATGACTGCCATAGATGCCCATGTCCTCATTTCCGGAACCTGTGAATCTGTCTCCATGGCAATAAGGATCATGCCATTGGTTTTTGATGTAGGAGCTCTCCCTGGGTTGTCTAGGTAGGCCCCACATAATTGCACAAGTTTTTATAAAGAGAGAGATGGGAGGAGATGAGAAGCGAAGCGAATAAAGGGAAGTGAGATAGTTTAGATGTGAAATGTCCCTCATGAGTCATGCATAAGAACACTTGATCTCCAGATGGTGATACTGTATGGGAAGTTACAGAAACTTTTGGGAGTAAGAGCCTAGCTGGAGATGAGAAACAATCCCTGGAACCTTCACATTCTGATGCACCAAAATCTGAGAAGCAGAAATCTCACGTTCCTACTGCCGAGCATTCTCTGCTGTGACAGGCTGGGAACCCCCATAACTGTGAGCGTAATAAATCCTTCCTCCAGCAGATGCTTCTCTCAGGTGTTTGCTAGGGGTAGGAGGAGAAGGAGAGGTACTGGTTGATCCTGGAAAGCAAGCAGCTTCTAGGATGTACAAAAGATGGAGAGATAGATGTTCCCACAAACCCTACTGGGAGAAACACAGCCCTTCTGATTTTTTTTTTAAACTTTAGACTCTGTTTTCTGTAGAAAACATGATTTTTCTGTAAGTCTTAACACGACTTACTTCTTGCCTTTTAATAATTAAACTTTTAATTAAAATTGATTTCGACGAGCCACAGGTCAGTCTAATTAAATTCCCTCTTTCTTTAAGCGATTTAACAGCAAATAACACTTCAAATAATTTTTGTGTGTGTTCATTTTTTTGTAGGAGAGTTTGAGACAGGGCTTCTTTTGTGCTGCCCTGGCTGTCCTGGAATTAGTTCTGTCAACCAGGTTGTCCTTGAACTCACAGAGATCTGCCTGCTTCCAGCTCCTGAGTGCTGGGATGAACGATGTTCACCACCACTGCCCAGTTTCAGTATGCTTGATTGGCCTGGAAGTCACCTTGGAGCAGAGGATGGTTTTGAATTACTGACCCTTCTACCTCCTAGGTGCCAACTAGAGATACACACCACCATGCCTTGCTCACCCCAAGGATCAAATTTAGGGCTACCTGCTGTTGCAGTGATATCCTCCTCTTTGATTGCTATTACACCTGATGGAATGTGTTTAGTCTGTCTGCAGAGCCATGGAATGCACTTTTGAAACACTTAAAAAGAATTACCTTTAAGAAAAATATATGCTACTGAGATGACCAAGTTAATCCTTTCAGCGCCCTGCCATCAGAAATTCTCAAAAGATCCAGCTCCCCGGTTGTCTCTGTACTGGGACATGTAAAGAGACCATAAATCAGATAGAAAGGCAAAGGATAGCAACAGCAGACAGGGCAGTTAGCCAGTGGGTTCCCATTTCCGTGGGATTCTGACTCAGGGAACCTAAGGTAGAGTCTGAGAATACCTTCCTGTGTGTTTGTACCTGTGTGTGTGTGCAGGTATGTACAAGCTCATGTTTTTGTGTTGGGGAGTATGTGTGGTGGTGTATGAATGTATGTAATGTGTGTACAAGCTCATGCTTGTGTTGGGGAGGTATGTGGGATGTATGCATATATATGCATGCATGTATAAGTCATGCTTGGGGGGTATGTATGGTGTGTGTATGTATGTGAATGCGTGTACAGGCCTGTGTTTATATGTGCGGTGTATGCACGTATGTGCACTGCATGTATGTACAAGTCCATGCTTGTGTGTGTGGCCAGAGGTCAACGTTGAATGTCTTCCTCTATCACTGTTCAACTTGGGGTTTTGTTTTTTGTTTTGTTTTGATATAGGTCTCTCAATGAAATTGGAGCTCACCGATTAGCTAGACTGGCTGACCATCGAGTGCCCGTGTGCTAGAATCACGGGTGTGCATTGCCATGGCTAGGGTTTTGTGTGAAGGTTGGAGATTTGAACTCAGTCCTCATGCTTGCTCAGCAAAGACTTTAGCCGCTGAGCCATCTCCTTGCCTACACCCCCTTTTATCTTGAGACAGGGTCTTCCTATGTAATCCAAGCCTCGAGCCATCGATCCTGCCTCAGCCTCCCCAGTGCTGGGATTACAGATGTGCACTGTTGTCCTCCACAAGGATCTGAACTTTAATTTTAAAAAGTTTTCCCAGGTTTGCAAGTTACTGGACTGGGTAATTAAAATTGCAAAGATAACACACCAAATTGCCCTTCACCACAGGTCACCATCTCCCAGGGTCCTTTGCAGATAACTCAAACTCACTACGTTAAATGTCCTGTCTGAAGCTTTCAGCTGGAGACCTGGCTGGCTCAGTTCAGAATCTGAAGATGAGTGTTACAGGTTTAACCCAGTGGTAAAGGCACCATGTTCATGGGTTCTGGGAACCAGGAAGGGCTGGTCTAGCAGTTCTAATTCAGAGTTCATGGCTGCCTCAGGGACAACGGCTCCTGGAGCAACTGTGGGTTGGCTGGGTCTCTTTCCTCACACAACCCTAGAGTCTCTCCACCACGTCAGTTCTCCACATGCTCTGGCTTCATGGCACCCTGGGCCACTCTTGCTGTTTACACATAGCTGAGGGCTCCAAGAGAGCAGCTGAAAGAACCAGGGAGCTGCCACACTGCGTTCTGTGACAGAGCTCGAGGAATCATAAAAGCCTGGCCAGCTTGAAGCAAGGAAGACAGAACCATTACCTCTGCGTGACAGGAATGTAAGGACCGAACTCTGAGAATCGCACACAGAATGGGAAGGAGTTGTGGCTACCTTTGAAAACTCTGTCTACACAGTGGAATCATTTCCCAACCCCACGGCTGCTGTATTTGAGCCTTTCCCTCACATCTTTCTCGGATCTCTCCATGTCTCTGTGCATCTCGGGCATCACCTGGTCTATGCTTTTTGAATTCCTGGTTTGGTTTATTCCATACATATGTATATGTGCATGTGTATATTCTATATATATATTACATATACAAAAATTATCATTTTATTCGTTGTGTTTGAGACAGGGTCTCATTATGTACCTCTGGCTGGTCTGGAACTTGCTATTTAAATGGGTGGCCTTGAACTTGCAGAGATCTGCCCGTCTCTGCTGGGATTAAAAGTGTGCACCACCACACCAGCGGGGATATTTTTGCAAGGTGAATCTGTCCCCATTGATCTAGGATGAGCATAAAGTCCTGTGAGACCTGTCTCCTTTCTGCCTTCCTGCTTACTTGAGGACATTGATCTCTGAGCTTTTAGTGTGTAACCACAGTGGTCCTGTCAGGCCTAACACACGCTATGTTCTTTGTACCTCAAGGTCTCTGTGTCTCTCATTCTATTCTCTCGGCCCATTCCTTCTTCTTTCTCCACCTTTCCTTCCTTCCTTTCCCACTCTAATGAAGTCCAACTAATCCTAATGGCTTCAGTTTGACCTCAAGTCTCATGCTCTGTGTAGCAAGGCAGTGTGACAGGATAGCTGGGAGAACAGACTGTGACTCAGTACCTGGGTTCAGTCCTTAGATCTCCCATTTTCTACTGTGCAGCCTTGGGCACAATCCCCTAACCTCTACATATTAAAATAAGCAAACCACTTAGCAGTGGACCCAACACATAATATTCAATGGGTAATTGGCAGCCTGTTACTTGAGTTGCTACCTAATCTCTGACTTGGGGCCCACTGCTGAGGACAGAGGGGTGCTAAATACAAAGCAAGTACCTTTGGCCTGGGGTTCATGAACTTGAATGTCTCTAGTGACCGGAAGCAAGCCTTTCTCTTGATTGCAAATTGCTGCTCCATTTCCCACAGAGCTCAGACACATCTACCTCACTGTGAGACTAGAGACTGAACGACTAGGGTTTTACACACGCCTGGCAAGTGCTGTCCTATGACCTACATCCTCAGCTCTCTTTTGACTTCTGACTTTGAGCCGGGGTCTCACTAAATTGCCCAGACTGTCTTTGAACTCACTCTGCAGCTCTGACTGACTTTGAACTTCTGATTCCCCTGCCTCAGCCTCTTGAGTGAGTAGCTGGGATAAACAGCCTGTGCCGCTCGCCTGCAGACATCTTTCCTACATTACTGTTCGCACTTGTCCTTACATTTTGATGATAGAGGACTTACCACTTAATTAATGAGCAAGCACAGAGCATTAGACCGCGTGCTTGGTGACATAATTTGATAACTGTCTGTCTATATAATTACTTTTGTTCATGACACCATCATGGTGTGGCATTTGAACCCACTTGGAGAAATCAGAGACTCAGATTTCAATTCAAATTCAGATAAAATGAATCTAGTCTTATGGCTACCAGAAGGCCAACAGCCATAGAGCCACAGCCTTGTGGAAGAGGGTTCAGGAGGGTTTGAAGACAGACGTCAGAAAGGCATGTGTTACAACTATCCGTGGAATCCACAGCTGGGCAGGGAAATCCTTTTTATTTCCCCCAGTTGTTTCTTTCTTTCCCGCTATATAGAAATAAAAGACCATTCTGTCTCTTTCCCACAGTGATAAGCAGGTTTTACAGAAGCACTAGCTGTTAACACCTCAGGGCCCACTATCTCATTCTTATCTCACCTGCAGGCCTCTAGGATCTATCTCCTCAGCATTCCAGAGCAAAAGGTCAACAAAAGTCAACGGCCATAAGGGATGGATGCTTGGCCCCTTGGTAAGTCTGTTTAGTCGTAACAGGGACCTGTGTGAATTATCACTGAGGTCTGAGCTCTAGTGACTGGGATAGAGCAGTTCATTTCTGGGCAGGCAAAAAAACAGGTTAGGGCTGGCTATCACATCCCCATACTATCTTTTTCCTTGGGAAATATTGGACTTCTCCAGACAGCAAGAGGAGGTCACAGCACACTAACACTTAGAAACAAAGCTAGTTATCAATGTAGACATCTCCTGGGGCATAAGAAAGACTTGGGGTGCTTTTTGAGACAGGAACTTTGCTGAGCACTTTAGACATAACCTTACTCTATAACTACCTAAAACACAGATATTGCTATCCCACTTTCTGGATGAGAATGTTGAGTCTCACAGGAGTAGATAATTACCCAAGGGCATAAAGTAGTCTACTTGTGGTGGGATACTTGCTCTTGATATGTCCCCTATAAACAGTGATTCTTCCTTCCATTTTACAGATGAGTAAACTGAGGCTCAAAAGATGTGAATTCATTTCGCTCCCTCTCACATTGTTAAGAATCACAGTCAAGATTCGAACCCATGTCACTGAGACTTCAAAGCCCTCTTGTTCTACTATACCTTATGGCATTTTTAAGGAAAGTACCATGGAAGCACAGTCTGGGTGAGTTGATGGTTGGCCATGTGTATGGCTCCAGGAAGTGTGGCTGTGCCATCCTTCAGGATTAGATGGTGTGGAAAGAAAGAACTACTTTTCTCATTCCTGTTGTGGAGTCACAGGCCAGAGCCGGGGACATGCTAGCAAATTCGAAGTACACACTATCGTAAGGAGAACTCCATTAGCCCCCATTGTTTAGACAGAAGAGTCAAAAGTAGGAAGTGAGAGATAAAAGCGCTCACAAGTAACGAGTTCTCTGTCGGGCTCGGCTGAAACAGAAAGGAGCGGCTCTATCGTTAGTGATGAGCCGCGCAAGATGAAAGTCGTCTTGTGACCCGTGAGTGTAATGAGATGAAGATGAGGTAATGTGATGTTTTATAACGGTAGAGGATCTGCGGAGCTGGGAATTATCTCAGCGTGAATGAATACTACGGGGAAGCTGAACAATGGGGCCGTCTGGAAGCAATTCTCTATTCTGCTGTTATTTATAGAGGCGTTCATCTTCTCTTTCAGTTCAGAGGTCACCGGGGCGCCTGTCTCACCTTGCCGAGTGTATGAAAATACAGCGCTCGTCGCAGTCCCAACTGCTTCCTTCCGCAGAACCTGTCACATACAAAGGAGAGGAGAGAGAGAGAGGCAGAGCCCTCCAGAGCAGGGAATAAAAAGCTCAGGCAGCCGGGCAGTGGTGCGCCACGCCTTTAATCCTAGCACTTGGGAGGCAGAGGCAGGCAGATTTCTGAGTTCGAGGCCAGCCTGGTCTACAGAGTGAGTTCCAGGACAGCCAGGGCTACACAGAGAAACCCTGTCTCGAAAAACCAAAAAGAAAAAAAAAAAAAAAAAAGCTCGAGGCGAAAGGAAAAAAAAGGAGCAGGGGGAAGAAAAGAGCTAAGGAGTTTGCCCACCACTGCCCAACTAGCCTGGAGCTGTCACATAAGGTGGTACTTGCAAGCTGTCTGAGGCTGCTTAGCCTTGCAAGTACTGGGCTGACTGGGATACCCGGTTGGTAAAGCACTTGCCTTAAATGTTCAGGAACCTTACTTCAACACACTTGAAAAAGCTGGTTGTGATGGCACATACTTGGAATCCCAGCGCTGGGGAGGCAGAGACAGGCCAGTCCCTGGGACTTTCAGGCCAGCCTAGTCTATTTGGTGAGCTCTGGGCCAGTGAGAGGCCCTGTCCTGAGGGAGGTAGATTAGTTTCTTGAGGGTGACATCAAAGCTGTCCTCTGTCCCCTATATACGGGAAGTTGCACGTGCGTGTGCACTCACACACACACATCACTCATGCACGTGTGCACAAAGTACAAAGACATCCATTTGCTCAACTGTAACGTCCACATTCAAGTGTCCATATTGGATGGCACAGATATGGAATGTGTCTGCCATCACAAATGGGCCAAACCACTAATATACCTAGGAATACTCAAACCTCCAAGACTACAGAAACCCTAAGGCTTCAATATCCCGGAACACTAGAGAGCTTGACAGAGTCCTCTGACATGGATATAAGAATACTCTGTGCCCAGGGACCATGGGGGAGCTACCTGAACCCCCTGAGATGCATGTTTATTTTCAATGGTTTATACCATTTGTGCTAGATATTACAGTGATAAAAGTACGCAATCCAGTCTGTCCGTAATGGTGCAAGCTCTTACTCTCTCTTCATAGAGGAGAAGCAGAGGTTAGAGTGGGGCCACACAGTAACACCGTTTTGGACTCACCCAAAGGTCAGAGGTCACAGGGATGACTCCTCCACTGTTACCTGCTGCTTGTTTCCTCACGGATCACTGAAGGATCTTAGCAGCTGCCTCTCCAAATGGAAAGTGAGACAAAGCTCTGAGTTCTAGGGATGTAGGAGGTTGTTGTGTAATGGTTTCCGCTGAGACTGAAACTGATCTCTACTGTCCGGTAGAGATTCTCCTTAAGAACTCAAAACAGCGGGGATGTGGAGGCACAGAGGGGTGTGGTGGTGCACACCTTTAATCCCAGCGCTCAGGAGACAGAGGCAGGTGGATCTCTGTGAATCTGAGGGTAGCCTAGGCTTGTGACAAAGAGCAACCCTGTTGCAAAAAAAAAAAAAAAAAAAAAACCCAAAATAGCATCAGGAAGTCTCTGAAGCTGAGCAGATTCACTAGGTTCTTCCTTGCCAAAGTAATCAATAAAAGCTGAGTCCTCAAAGGAAAGCTGAACTGCCAAGAAGATTCTCCAGAGGGAAAAAGTTGTAAAAATACCCAGACCAAAACAGCTGCCTGGAAGACACAGCAAGAAGCTGAGCTTTGTAGAAGAGGCTTAGACCAACTGAGGTGCCTGGAAAGGACTTTCCAACCTGGTGACCTGCACGCAGGCTATATAGTGTGCTTCAGGTTCCCACCTTTGTGAGCTGCCACCGGTACTGGGGTGGGCTTTGGTGACACAGGAGTCATTTCTGCTCCTGTGAATAACCCCTTCCCCATATTGCTATAAATAATCCCAATAAAACTCATGGCTCACCAACTTGGACTTTGGTGGTATCTGTACTTTGGTCTGTCGTTGGGCAAGTAGAAAAGTGTGTTGTGTCTTCCTGGGAAAAGTTTTGTCACACGATAGAGATGACAGCCAGAAAGTCCTAATGGGGACCTGGGCCAGTGGAATATCCAAAGGAAGTACTTTCAGGTTTCTGGGCCGTTTAGGAGATCACACCATGGGGATCCGGAGTTTCACTCTGCCTGCGAGGTTGCTGCAGAACCTACTTCTTAGCCTTCCTAGGAGGTGAGGAATGAACGCACCAGCTTAGAACTCCCCCTCAGCCAATGGTAAAGGGCTGTTCTCATGGACATTTAACTCTGGTAGCTCTGTCCCTGTCCAGAGTTAGCTACAGATGCCCTTGAAGCTCTTAATGGCCCCAGAACAGGTTGTTATAAGTGCTCAAGATATGTTCAAGAGTGCTGACTGTGGATGGGGACTTGCAAGGTACCACATGGTGGGGTGTTGGACTAAACACACTCCCAGCTTTGACAAAGTGATGGTTAAGTGTTCAATACTGTTTTACATCCTATAACCAAGCCAAGATGGTTACCGGCTGCCAGAGATCACAATTAGACATCAGAGCTGATTTCGACACAATGACAGAGGGAGAGGTTAATGAGTGTCCCATCCAAAGCACTCATCAGTGCTGGGACTTTGTCTATTGCAGTATTACTGACATGTGGCTCACATCAACCGCTCTGTGAAGGGACTGAATAAATACATGAGATCAAATGACAACGATCTCAAAAAGGAGAATTAGTTTATAGAAAAAGACGTGGTAAGACATAAGCACTGTCCGTCACTGGGTCTGGTAGGGTGGGCCTGTGAGTCCAGCTCCTTGGGATCATGAGGTCCAGATCTTCCTGGGCTCCAGAGTGAGCACTAGGCCAGCTTGAGTAACTGCTTCACTCTAGAAAGGAGACCGGGGATATGACACGAGGCCCTAGGCTCAAGCCCTGGACCCACAAAAAGAAAAACGTTAATTTCACTGATAAATCAGTATAATTTTTGAGAAATGTGAATCGAGTTGGAGAGATGGCTCAGTGGTTAAGAGCTCTTCCAGAGGTCCTGAGTTCAATTCCCAGCAACCACATGGTGGCTCACAACCATCTGTAGTGGGATCTGATGCCTTCTTCTGGTGTGTCTGAAGAGAGCAATGGTGTACTCATATACATTAAATAAATAATATCTGTTACCCAGTGAGCTGTCAAATACTAAATGGACAATAACATTTAATAATGGAGAGAGTCCAAGGTTCTTTTTTAAAATATGTTTTCTTTTGTTTGAGACAGAGGATCCCTGTGTAACCCTTGGTGTCCTGGAACTGGTTATGTAGACCAGGCTGGTCTTGAACTCACAGATATCCACCTGCCTCTGCCTCTTGAACACTGGGACTAAAGATGTGTACAGCCACACCTGGCAGCCTGAAACTTTTTAAATGTAAAATTTCCAACTGTTTTCCTTGCAACGTATTTTTGGAAATTCTTGTTTACACGCTGTATACACAGCAGGTTCTTTCTAGAAATCTGTTCTTCAGATAACAGAATCCAAGTGCCCGAGCATGCATGATCAAGGGTCCTGTGCCATGCGGTGCCCACTGCAGGAGTGACAACCTGGGTTCCAGTCCACAGCAGAGCAACTGAACCGGCTGCAACAAGTTCACTACACAGGACACGGCGTAACCATTTCAAACAGGAGCTGCAGGTCTGTGTCTCCTGATTTGGAACAATTTCTACGGTGTGTTATTTAGTGGGAAATGGTTTCAGAAAATGATAGATTCCTTTTCTTAGGAAATGAACAAGTACATTCTTTAACGTGTAGAATGATACCGAGTGGGATGTCGTGAAGGGGGAAGAATAATGATACATAAAGGAAGAAAGATGTGGGGCTAGAGACTGCTCCCTGAGCACAGACTGCTCACTCTTGTAGAAGACCCAAGTTTGGTTCCCAGCAGGTCAGTGTGCTCCTAGCCACCTGTAACTCCAGCTACAGGGGATGCAGTGCCCTCTTCTGGTCCCTATGGACACTACACTCATGAGTGCATACCATATACAGATACACAGAATTAAACATACATCTTATAGTCAGTCAATGATGGTACACAGCACCCCTTTAATCCCAGCGCTCTGAAGGCAGAGGCAGGCGGGTCTCTGAGTTCAGGACCAACCTGGTTTACAGAGCAAGCTTGAGAGTAGCCAGGGTTACACCGGCGATGATGATGATGGTGATGATGACGATGATGATGACGATAATGATGATGACGACGATGGTGATGATGACATCACCACCATCATCATTATCTAAGGCTGTAGAGATGACTCAAATGATGAGGGCACTGACTGCTTTTACAGAGGACAAGGGTTCAATTCTCAGCACCCACATGGTGCTCACAACTGTTTGTAACGTCGGTTCCAGAAGATCTGACACCCTCACACAGACATACATACAGGCAAAACACTAATGCCCACTAAAAAAACATAAATAAATTATATGATAATAATAATAATAATAATAATAATAATATAAAAAGAAATCTCATAAAAGAAAAAATATTATGGGAGTAATGTTCACAGCATACTATTATAGGAAAATATAAAACAGAGACTGCATGCTTTCCCTGGCAGAGAGAACTTTAAAGATACCAACAGGTTAGGACTAAAATGTAAATATGAATGTACACATGAAAATATTGATTTAATTCTGGAATGGGACAATGGATTATTTTTGGTTTGCAATATTTCATACCCATATGAAGTGTCGGCTTGATATAATATCTTTAGTCAACTAACATGTTCTGCAGGGACACTAGAGAATTAAGACACAAGATTTTGAGTCGGGGGAGACGGCTCAGTGGGTAAAGTGTTTGGCATGCAATTCTAGACACCCCAAAGCCACATAAAAACCTTGATGCGGCAGCGTGTCTATAACCACAGAACTGAGTGTTCTTCGGTACAAACACTGCTGTATAGAAAGACTCAGATCATGTATCTTGGGCGTCTTCCTCAATCACTGCGTACCTTACCTTTTTGTTATTATACTTATGTATTTATGTGTGTATATATTTATTGTGTGTGCTTAAGGAAGAGTGACACTACTGGGACGCGGACTTTAGAGGACAACTTTCAGGAGTTGGCTCTTTTTTTTCCACTATGTGAGTCTTGGGAATCGAACTCATGTTGTCAGGCTTGGCAGCAAGCACCCCTACCCATTAAACCATCCTGCTGGCCCTGTACCTTATTTTCTTCCCGAGACAGGGGTTTCTCATTGAACTTTGATAGAGCTTGCCAATTTGGCTAGACTGGCCAGCAAATCCTGGGGAGTCTCCTGTCTCTGGCTTCCAGAACTGGAATTACAGACACAGACTACCTCATTTTTGTTGTGGTTTGTTTTGTTTCTTTGATTGTTTTGATACAGAGTCTAGCTAGGTATCCCTGACCGGCCTGGAACTCACAGAGATTCACTTGTTTCTGCTTCCCCAGTCATAGGGTTAGTTGAGGATCTGAATTCAAGTCTTCTGGCGTTGGGAGCAAGTAAGTCACTGACTGATCCATCATTCCAGCCAAACATCAACCAAATGTTGGGGTTTTATACTCTGGACTCCTTGTGACCTCCTGTGACTCACTAGTTTCTGTTGGTCCATTGAGGAGGGGATCGAATGTGGGTGTGATGAGCAGGAGGTGGGAACATAGGACTGTCCTGGGGACTGGCCAGTGCAGGCATGGCTGAAAGGACTTCTTTATATTCTGACTCCTGGGGTTCTGGCCTGAGTCTGCTTTTCCAGCCTCTTGCTCAGCCCTTTTCCAAAAACATTGTCTTTTATCTATGTTGAGGACAGTGTGCGGAGCAAGAGGGGGCTGGGCAGTAGAAGGAACTCCCTTTTAGATGAGGGTCTCAAAATAGGCCTTCCTAGGAGACACTATCTGTCTTAGACCAGACTAGGGAAGAGGAGGCTGATGGGTAAAGTCAGGACACAGATAAAGCACTAAGCTAGAAACAAAGAAAGCCTGACACCTGAAAGTCCCTAGTGAGCGGGCACCAGAGGGGGAGGCCCACAGTAGCCAGGGTGTAGAACACCTGGAGGTGACAGCGGGGAATCTGAGTCACTTCTTCTACCACCAAATCCATCTCTCATGGCAGACTCCACAGTCCGAGAAAGCTGACGTCCACGTCTGGGAGTCAGAACCAGCCAGGCCAGTAAGTCATTTTATTCAGAACCCGATGACATTTGGTCAAAGCTTCTGTCAAAGTCCTTTCTGCTTTGTTGACTCTTGGGTTTTCCAGACTTCTCGTTGTGTTCTTTCCTAGGCGCCTTAGTTCCCCTTGACAAATCCCAGCCCAACACTGGTGAGTTTAGGGAAATATGTGGGAATCCCAGCCAGAGAGCTCAGTCATCTAGTAAGGAAGGCCAGCCATGCAGCTACTGGGGCCCAGGCAGGTGGGGACTGAGGGACTCCTTTTGTCTCAACAGCCTGGTACTTACTCAGTAAGTGCTTCATCAGCAAGCATGCAGGCCAGCCTGGAAGGCAATAAAAGATGGCTGTGCTGGCTAGTTTGTTATTGTTGTTTTTAAAATTTATTTACTTATTTTATATATGTGAGTACACTGTCACTGTCTTCAGACACACCAGAAGAGGGCATCTGATTCCATTACAGATAGTTGTGAGCCACCATGTGGTTGCTGGGAATTGAACTCAGGACCTCTGGAAGAGCAGCCAGTGCTCTTAACTGCTGAGCCATCTCTCCAGCCACTGTTTGTTTGTTTGTTTGTTTGTTTTTGTCAGCTTGACATAAGCTAAAGTCATCTGAAAGGAAACCGCTTCCGTATGATGGGGCTGTAGATAAGCCTGTAGGCCATTTTCTTAATTAGTGATTGATGGGGCAGGACCCCGCCTATTGTGAATGGTGCCATCTCTGGGATGGTAGTCCTGGGTTCTACCAGAAAGCAATCTGAGCAAGCCAGCCAGCAGCACCCCTCCATGGCTTCTGCATCAGCTCCTACCTCCTGATTCTTGCCCTGTTCCCTTCCTGTCCTGGCTTCCTTCGAGAATGAACAGTGCTGTGGAGGTGTAAGCCGAATTAACCCTTTCCTCCCCAACGTGCTTTTCTGGTCCTGCTGTTTCACCACAGCAGTAGAAACCCTGACTAAGGCAATGACAAAGACACTGATTCCCTTCTCTCTAGGAACCAATCAGATGTGAGGAAGGGCCATAACGAAGGTTATGGAGCGGAAGTTCTGTTGGGAATCAGCAAGATCACCAGGTTCTGTGTTGTGGGGAGCCAGATCTCCCCAACAAGCATTACTAAAAGAGGCAGAGCTGACTCCACACCCACTAACCACAACCCACTAGTCTCTGCCCACTTAAATTAATAATCCTGGGGAGGGCGGGGTCTTTGGTTTTCCTGGGTACCACAGCGTGTACAGTTGAAGGGAAAGAAATTCATGGAGGCTCAAAGGACCTTGTGGAGATTGAGGGCCACTGCAGAAGAGGAGTGTGGGATGCTGTCTTCCCTGAGCTCTTCCAGGCAGGAGACAGTGCCTCTCTGGGCAGAGAGAATTGGATAGAGCAGACATGGCAGAGCAGCTGCACTGGATGCTTGTGTTCCTGGGAGCCAAGTGAAGGCCACAGTAGTTAAGCCTGAGTACTTTTCTGAGCTTTTATTTAAGCAGACTGACTTCTGGGTTGAGAGGGTTCCACTGCAGTCTCCAGGTGGTAGCATGGTAGAGAGGAATGTTAGAATCTAAGCTGGCTATCCTGTCAGAGAACCGTCCAGAGGGAAAACCATGGAAGTCACTCACTGCCCCTAGGGAAACCAACACTTGGCCATGGCAGACGGGGGTGGGGGTGGGGGGGTGTCAACCGGCAGGGAGATCATGCTTTGCAGAGACCAGACACTCCATCAGAGCTATCTGACCTCTCCTGCCTCTTCCTTTGCATGAGCTAAGGCTCATCCCCCAGCCAGTCCTTTCTGCTTGCCTGCTTTGTATGTCTAGCTGACAAGATTCTTTCTGGCTCAAGTCAATCCTTGGCTGAGCAGGGAAGATGAAATGAGATTTAAATTGAGTTTGAGAATAAAGCATCAAAGGACGGAGGTTTAACAACACAGAGAGATCCAAAAGTAATGCAATCTGCCCAAAATGTCATTAAGGGACAGAAAAGGGAAACTCGGCTGAGCATGGCTGGAGGGAGAGATTAGGGTGAGCGCTTCATTATCGTGCCCCCGTGGAGCTGCCTCAGCGCACTGGTTCCACAAATAAACAGAGTAATTGAAGTAAAGCAGGGTGGGGCTGACTTGGAGGGCGAGCTTGGGGAGGTGGGTGTGTTCGCCCCAGTCGGCTGTGGTGGGGGAGGAGTTCCCAGAGGAGGTGCACTGAACCCCAGCACTGAAAAATGAGGTGACAGGAGGAAGGGGACAGTATTGTCAGGTGGAGGTGACATCGTGGGACATGAAGTGAAAGGCTGGTTAGAGATGCAGACTTGGAAGCCCAGGGCTGGGAGGGTTTCAGGGAGCCACTGCAAACTCACGGTGAAGACCAGGCTGGCCTCAAACTCGCAGAAAGTCACCTGCTTCTGCCTCCTGAGGGCTGGGATTAAAGGCATGGCCACTCTAACTAATATTCTTTTTATTTTTCTTAAATAAAACTTTGTTGTAATGTGCTTGCAAATAAAAAAAAAATACATCATGTAGAGAGATTAGTCAGACCCAAAGTCTATGCATCTCCATGAACGTTTGACAGTTGGCAAAGCCATTCTAAAGCTGTGGAACTTCATACTGGATTTTACACACACACACACACACACACACACACACACACACACACACACACACATTCAGGGTTTCTCTGTGTAGCTTTGGCTCTCCTGAAACTAAAGCCTAGACCAGGCTGGCTTCAAACTCAGAGATCTGCTTGCCTCTGCCTCCCAAGTACTGGGATTAAAGGCACATGCCACCATCTCCTGGCCTATTAATTATATTCTAATGAACTTATCCACCAAAGTTAAAATATGAAAAACAATTAGCTCTATATTTTTCATCAAACATGCCCACAATACACACAAATACACCCATATACATATATATATACATATATCTATATCTATCTATCTATCTATCTATCTATCTATATATACACACACACACACATACACATACATGTGCACACATACACACACATACATGTGCACACATACACACACATGTACATGTAAGTACAGTATAATACATAGCAAAGGATCAGGAAACAGCATACATCAAGTGTTGAGAAGACAGGATACAAATTAAAGGCTCGTGAGTGGAGCAGGGCCCTTGGGTACCAGATGCTGTGGATTCTGACCTCCAGGCTCCTTAGCCACGAACCTGCCCCCTGCTTCTCACAAAGACCACTTCCTCCAGGATCTGGAATCCTGGATCACAGGATTCCCTCTTCCTTCTTCCCAGCGTCTCTCGCCCTACCTCTGTTGCTGGACCCTTCCCTTGATGGAAAGCTGACAATTGCCCCCTCCCCTGAAAGCATCTCAGTACCCCTCCCCCTCCTTGCACTCTTCTCAGCCCAATACCCTTCCAGTCCTTCCCTGGGCCTCACCACCAGCGTCTTCTAGGGATGTGTGTGTGAACTGAAATATCTTCCCTTTATCTTGTCTGGTCTGCACCCCATGGGGCAACCCGAAGGCTACTATTTATTCTTTCACACATTAATTTAAGATGCTTTAATTGCTGCTATGATATGTTTTATGTAATATAATTAATGTTTTAATTCTGTTGAACTGGCTTCCCCCAGGCAGTTTTGCAAAGGGCCCAATTTTGAAATCAAGCAAATAAGGAATAAGCAAAAGCTGAAGTTATGTAGCAAGGCTCCTCCCACCCCACCTCCACCCCCACCCGTCTACCCCTGCTTCCAGGAATGAAAACCAGACTTGTTGTCCAAAGGGGATTCAAAAAAGGGAAAGACAGCTTCATTTTCTCTTCATCCTGGATGTCTTTGGGTGGCTTTAATGGAGGCTCCTGGGTCCTGACTTGAGTGTTGCTGGCCTTTTGGTATGTGGCCAGCATCCTTTCTACACGGGAGGCCACTGTAGCTTGAGGTCAGTATTGAGACCACCAGGGTTGTGTCTGTCTGGTCATCTTCTTTGTGACAGGGGTTGTTCCTGGGGTGAGGATTGACAACCTATTCACACACTCACTGTGAGCCTCTGAGTTAGGTGGCAGAAGTGACAGGATGGGGGACTCTCGAGCGAGAAGCAGACAGTATAGTGGAAGCTGAGGCCCTACGCATGCTCTTCAGTCAATCATCTGGCCCTGTGCTCCTCATAAAGGCAACTTCTTCTGAGACTCTTAAATCGTGAGTGATGACAAACGAAGCAAAGGCTTTGTGGTGACTTGACTGAGAATGGAATCCATAGGCTCCTATGTTTGAACGTTCGTTCTCAATTAGTGGAACTGTTTTGGAAGATTAGGAGGTGTGGCCTTCTTGGAGGAGATGTGTCACTAGGAGTGGGCTTTGAGGTTTCAAAGGGCCATGCCAGGCCCAGTCTCCCTCTACTCCTTCCTGTATCTGGTGGCTCAGGATATAAAGCTCTCAGCTACTGCTCCAACACCATGCCTGTCTGCTTCCCACCACGATGATCATGGACTAACCCTCTAAAATGTAAGCAAGCCCCTAATTAAATGTTTTCTTTGTAGGAGTTACTTTGGTCATGGTGTCTTCATAGCAATTGAACAGCATGTAAGGCAGGCCCCAAGCCTGGGGTTAATGTAGCATGTCTTTCTTCCCTGGCTTCCTTTTTCTTTGCAGCCTGGTCTCTTAGCATGGCTTAGATGCTCAATTTGGGGATCACCATCCCAAGTACCATCTAGTTCAAGTTCCTGGGAGGGGACTGAGATGAGGAACTCAGTGCATCAGACATAGAGCTTGGACCAGAACCCAAGCCATCTAGCTGCAGAGCAGATGTGAACCCTGGTTCAAAAATGATGGTGGTAGTGTGTGTGTGTGTGTGTGTGTGTGTGTGTGTGTGTGTGTGGTATAGGGTTAAAGACAGTGCTCATGAAGTCTAACCACCTAAGTTTGATATAGGATCTCATGTGGTGGAGAGGGACAACTAACTCCCCTAAGACATTCTCTGACCCCCATACACTCCAAGAGGGGAGGGAGGAGGAGGAGAAGGAAGAGAGGAGGAGGGGGAAGGAGAGGAGGAAAAAGAGGGGAAGGGGGAGGGGAAGGAAGAAGAGAAAAAGAGAAGAAGAAAGAAGGAGGAAGGGGAGAAGGAGGAAGAGAGGAGAAGGAAGTGGGGAGAAGGAGGAGAAAGGGGAGGAGGAGAAGAAATATAAATGATGAATAGTGGGTGGCACTGGGGGAGAGGACACTCAGGGTAAAGTGCCTTCCA
This sequence comes from Rhabdomys pumilio, assembly GCA_030674055.1. Classification (NCBI taxonomy): domain Eukaryota; kingdom Metazoa; phylum Chordata; class Mammalia; order Rodentia; family Muridae; genus Rhabdomys; species Rhabdomys pumilio. Next base: position 225,454,418 of record JANHMN010000002.1, read on the forward strand.
TACAAGCATGAGGACCAGAATTCAGATCCTTGCTCCTGAAACCAGCCTCCCCCCCTCGCCCCCGCCAAGTTAATGGAGGAATAGGGAGTGTCTCTAGTCTTCTAACATTTCTCAAGGGGCCTTTGATCCTACGAAAGGCTGGTCCATACGGTAAATGCCTGAATGCCTGTCTCCAGACTCTGGATGGAGCTGAGATGGAATAGAAGTCGGTGGAGACACCGTGAGTGGCACGCATGGATGAGAGGATGGGATGCTGTCCCCACTCGTGGGAATTTCCTTCTCAAGAAAGAGAAACTGAGTAGGGAACTCATTTCCTTGAATCGCCCCCTTGTCCATCAACTGTGGTCTTTCCCGTTTTCTGAGTTTGCGGTGATGCTGGGGACTTCCTTAGACCTCTCTGGAGATGCTTTCGGTTCTGTAGAGATTCCCGGGTGGGTATTGGGGGGTGGATAACCAAGAGTGTCCCTGTGGCGCTCCCCAATCCCTTCTTCTCTCTGCTCCCTTGCAATCAGGAAAGTTCTTAGCCCTGCTATAGGTGGCTTTTGAGGTTCTGCGGGGAAGGGGGGATGTAGAAAAAGGGCTTCTCTTGGGACCACGTCTTCTCCCGCCACCATGGAGCCCATCCCTTAAACTCTTAGAGGTCAATCAGACTCCAGGGAAGGTCCTGGGGAAATCCCTGCTCAGCGACTAGCTAAAGGCCCACTGAGATTGGTGCCCGAAGATCCCGCCCCCTTCCTGGGCGGGACTCTTAGCAGGGACTTTGGAGTGACTCGTGGCCTCTCTGGGAGTCCTGTGATCTGGCTGCTTTGATCTGATCTCGCCCTGCAATGGTGCCTTTGCCTCGGCTATGCGCGCTCTGGGGCTGCTTGTTGACAGCGGTGAGTGGCTTCTGTTCTAACCTCCGAGGGGGTTAGGGCTTTGAGAGTGAGAGATGGAAAGAGGAGACAAGGTTTCCGGGATGAGAGATCTTCCTAGCTGATTTGGGAAAGGCGGGGAGCGGTGAATAGGATGCGCAAAGATCTCTCGGGTCTTGACTTAAAACAAATGAGGTGGGCTGCCCCTCATTCCTCCCAGAAGGTTGGGGTTCTGTTCCACGTAGTCCACAGAGGGAGCTTAGGGAGGGCATTCCTACACAGTGGTGCTGGACAGCTTTATCTGATCCAAGCCTTGGCTCAGGAGCTGGCTACAGAAACTGGAAAGGGTTAGCAGACAGGAAAGCCTGGCTAGGGGAAGGGGCGTGTCTGGCCTGTTTCCTGTCACTTTCCCATTGTCAACAGATGTCTGCCACCCGTGGTTATCTTCTCCTTGCCAGTTGGGCCACTTTCTCCTAGGGAGTCTTGGGGGAACAAAGCCCCAGGTACTTTTTTGGTAAGAGGTAATTTACTAGCCACCAAACCCGTATTGTAGCCAAGCCTATCTAGAGAAGTCTCCAAGTTAGTGCCTCTGCCTCTTGAACTTAAGAAGGTGCAAGATGGAGGATGAGGAGGAAGAAGGGGGGGGGGAAGAGATGGAGGAATAGCTTTGGAACCCAAGAAAGCACAAAGAGACCAAATTAGGTTTCTCCAGGCACCAGAAGGGCTCAGACCAACCAAGCACATCTCGGGGATTTTCAGAAGCCAGCCCTTGATTCACTTTTGGTTTAAATGTATTTCTGCAGTTCCTCATTCTGGAGTCTGGGAATCCCCTGACTACCTGAGTCTCATCCCCTCTCCTCTGGCGTGGCTCCCCTTGCTTTTAAGCACAGTAGGTTCTTTTCAGTTGGAGACAGGGACTTAGGTATTTTAGGGGCTTTGACTTGTCTATGCAGGAAGGTGTCATGTTTCAGGACGAGCTTTCTGCAGTCAGTGCCCTAAGCACATACCTGTCAATCAGCCAACATCACCTATCCCAGGTTGGCCTCAAACTCATGATCTAGTTGAGAATGACTTTTAATTTTTTCTTTTTTCTTATTTTACAAACATGCATGGTTTGTATGTATGTATGTATACATCTGTGTGGGAACACACGTGTGCTTGCATGTGGTGGCTGAAGTTCATATCATGAGTCATTCTTGGACACTCTCTTGCCTTACTCATCAAGACAGGGGTCTCAGTCAAACCCAGAGCTCCCCATAGGGCAAGTCTCACTGGTCAGCTTGCTTGGGGATCCCCTGCTTCTGTCTTCTGAAGCCAGAGTTACAGGGAGGCCACTACAGAGACCTGGTGTTTGCACGTGTTTTCTGGAGACCTGAATTCTGGCCCATATGTTTATACGGCAAACACCTTAAGAACTCACCCATCTCTCCTGTCCTTGAATCTCTGATCCTCCTGCTTCCACCTCCCTAGTGCTGAGACTACAGGCATGCACCGCCATGCCCAGTTTTATGTGGCACTTAGAATGGAGCCTAGGGCTTCCTGCATCCTAGGGGGTCACTGTGCCAACTGAGCTACATCTCCAGCCAGAGTGTAGATTCTGACATGTGACCTGCCAAGGACCATTGTCACAGGGATTTCAGTCACAGGAGAGGAGCAGGAGTGAGAGAGTTTACTAGTTTTCATTTTTACCCTAAGCCAGTGGTTCCTTTCACAGAAGTCGTCTAAGACCATCAGAAAACACAGATATTTACGCTATGATTCAGAACAGTAACAAAATTACAATTTTGTGAAGTAGCAAAAAAAAAATAATTTTATGGTTGGGGGTCACCACATGAGGAACTGTAACTGGCCACAGCGTTAGGATGGTTGAGAACCACTGCTCTAAGCAACCACCTTTAGGGAGACAGGACGCAGGAAGAGGGTGGATGAGGGCCTTTGGGAGGGATGGAGGAAGAAACAGAGGCACGATGAAGACTATTCTGGACCACCTGAGAGCAAAGTCTGCCCTTGTAAGCCCCAATCTGGGCTCCAGGGAGGGGCTGGGCCCTGACGGAAATAACAGGTGCTCTTTCCTGAGGTCTTCCTGTGCATGGGGCTGTGAGAGAGACTGCCTATGGCCTTCATTTGATTTCTCTCAACATTTCTGTTACACAGATGACCAAAGCGAGACTCAGAAAGGGGAGGAGTTTTACACAAAGTCTCTCGACATGGATATGAATCTATGTCTGCCTGACTTCTGAGCCTGCCACTTACATGGCAAGGGGTCGCCAAACTGTGGCCCCCGAGACCTTTTGTGGAGGAAGGACCAGTGCTTTGGGGGATGGAAACTGGGGCTGATGAGCCATCAGAGGGAAGATGTCTTTTTCAGAGATGCCATTGAGGATGTCTGCTGTTCTAGAAGGAGGGTGGGAGTGCAGCCTGGGGATGATGCCCATTGGGGGAGTTGCTTTCAGGTACATTTTATTAAGTGATTTGCTCAGATACCCAGGTTGAGTGAGAGCTCACAATTTCCTGGATTCCAGACAGTCAGACTGTTGCCAGGGTATAGGACACTAGGGCAGACACCCATCACCTATGTGTGCTGATGAAAGCTACCATCTCCTGAGCAGTACCCTGGCAGATTGCCAGGCCACGCACCTGTGTTCTCTCACAATCTCCTGGTCCAGCCTCCAGGGCAGGTGTTATAATCCCATTTTAAAGGTGAGAACACAGGACTAGAGAGATGGCTTAGTGGGTAAGAGCGCACACTGGCTGCCAAGTTCAGTTCTTAGTAGCCACATTGGGCAGATACATCAATACAGCAAGAATAATGAAAACAAGTCTCTAATGACAAGGAAACACAGCCTAAGAGAAGCAAAATAATTAGTATGGGATGCAGAGTGGTTTGTCCTGTTCTCAAACAAGGGTTCCACACCACCCCTAACCATGGTTGTTTCTAAAATGCAACCTGACTTTAAGGAGCACACATACAAGCCGGAGACGGAGCGCTCTGCAGGTAAGAGCATATGCCGCCCTGGCAGAAAACTGGAATCAGATTCCCAGCCTCCACATTTGGCCGCTCGCAGCCACCGGCAGCTCTAGCTCCAAGGGATATCTGATTCCCTGTCCTGAGGGTACCTGCACTCACACATGCACATATTCATATATCTACCTATAATCAAAAATAAAATCTGTGTCTAGAGAGATGATCAGAACATTTGTTGCTCTGGGAGAGGGCCTAGGGTCAGTTTCCCAGCACCCACATGTGGCTCACAACCATCCTTGACACCAGTTTCAAGGAATCCAGTGACTTCTTCTGATTTTCAAGGGCACCAGGCATGCATATGGTGCCTATTTAGACTGCAGGCAAAACACTTGTTCACATAAAATAAATAAATTTAATTTTTTTAAAGTCTTGAAAAACAGAAAAAACAAAACAAAATAAAACAACCCCTCACCTCAAACCTCATGGATAGGATTGTGGCACTCACCGTACAGGCCTAAGGGCCTGGGTTCATCTCGGAATCCATGTTAGGTAGTGTGTGGTGGCAGAAGTCTGACATCCTAACGCTCCTACTGTGAGGCAGGGGGTGAATCTCAGGAGTTTTCAGAGCTAACTGGGCATGTGCAAGCAAGAATAACAAAAGACCATGCATGTTTTAAACAAGATGGGAGGCAATACTGACACCAGTGTTACCCACTGACCTCCGAACACGTCAGTCACAGTAAGTGCATGCTCCAAGTCACAGACAGGGCACTGTGTGTGCACACACACACCAAAATGCAGGCCCACTTCATGGTTCTTAAAAAAAAAAAAGCCTTTCACACTTTAAAAAAATTTGGTTTCCATTACACTTACAAATTATATATTATTTGTGTTCATGTACGCATGCGTGCTTGAGTACCACAGCGTGTGTGGAGGTCAGAGGAAAACTTATGGAAGCCAGCTTTTCCTATCATGTGGTTCTTAGGGACTGAACTCAGGTCATCAGGCTTGCCAGCAAGAGCCTTTACCAGCTGAGGCATCTCTCTCTCTCTCTCTCTCTCTCTCTCTCTCTCTCTCTCTTGTTTATATTTTTCTTTTTTAAAATATTTTTTCAAGTTCTTTTTTTTTAAGATCTAGTTATTCCTTTTATGTGAGTTCACAGTCACTGTCTTCAGACACCAGAAGAGGTTGTGATCCCATTACAGATGGTTGTGAGCCATCATGTGGTTGCTGGGAATTGAACTCAGGACCTCTGGAAGAGCAGTCAGTGCTCTTACTCACTGAGCCATCTCTCCAGCGCCCCCCCTACCCCCAGGAGTGCTTTAGGAGTTACTTGCATTGTCTCAGGGGAGAAGCAGCAGAGAACTGAGCAACAAGCAGGCTTATGTAGCGTTTCCTGGGGAGGGACTTCTCCAGGGTGGAGATTTTCAGGGTGGGAATAGGTGAGATTTCATGCTCAGGGATTGGTGGGTTTTCATACTTTTTTCCCCCAAACTATGAAGTGGGTTCAGACCTTTCCCTTATTATTCTTTCAAAAATATTATTTTGTTTTTATTTCATGTGAATTGGTGTTTTGCCCTGCATGTTTGTCTGTATGAAGGTGTCAGATCCCCTGGATCTCAAGTTACAGACAGTCGTGAGCTGCCATGTGGATGCTGGGAATTGAACTCGGGACCTCTGAAAGAGCAGTCAGTGCTCTTAACCATTGAGGAGCCATCTCTCCAACTCCTAACAATTCTTTTCTTATTCATTTAAAACATCTATCTATCTATCTTTATGTACATATACACACATACATGCAGGTGTGCATACACACACACACACACACACACACACAGAGGTTAGATGCTAACTTTTGTGAGTTGGTTCTCTCCTTCCATTATGTGGGTCCTGGGGATTGAACCCCGGTTATCAGGCGTTGCGGCAAGAGCCTTGACTGACTGAGCCATCTTGCTCCTTAATTTTTCAAGTCTCTGGAGCTAGATCATAGGTCATGACTTTTTTTTTCTTTTTCTTATTTTTTGAGACAGGGTTTCTCTGTGTAGCTTTGGCTGTCCTGGAACTCACTCTGTAGACCAGGCTGGATTCACAGAGATCCACCTGCCTCTGCCTCCAGAGTGCTGGGATTAGAGGCTTGTGCCACCATACTTGGCTAGTTAATGCCTTTGAAAGACTTGCTAACCCCTTCCCCCAGCTTAAAAGTAAAATCAAGAGAGTGAAGGACCTCACAAGTAAAGCTGAGTTGAGGCTTACGAACCCTGTTATGAATCTCTGGAGTGTATTTTTAGGGTTTCTTTTAATTTATAGGAAGTGATACTGGCTGGTCTCTTGGGGCAACCCTAGAAGATTTACAGTTAAAAGAAGTGTGTTTAAATTAACAAGAAGCAGCTCATAGCATGGGTGGGACCCGGATGTTGCAGAAACAAATGTTGAGAATGACATGTTGAATGCACTGAATCCTATCCCTGTGGGACCCTGTTCAGTGTTGCCCTCTGTAGAGTAATTCTTATACTTCTGGTGGTGGGGAGCTGGGGACAGCAACCGGAAGAAGGACTGAGGCCAGCTTGAGCCAGCAGCCTCAGGACTCTGGAGGAAGAACTGGAGTTCTCCTTTCCTGCTGGGTCTTTGGGAGCACTGAAGAGTCGTGTGCATCTGTTCGGATTAGAGGGTTCTGAATTCTTGCTTTGCTAGATGGCAGAAAGACTCGATTTGACAGCAGAGAAAAAAACCCAAATAGACCTCATACTGTGGGGGCTCGCTTCTCTGCTTTGCATTTCCTCATCGGCTACGACTGTGTCTTGGCTGACTTTCAACATGCCTGTCAAACACCCCTTCCAGCCGCCCACTTCTGTTTCTAGGTCCATCTAGGACAGTGTCTTGCATGCAGTGACAAACAGTACCTCCACAATGGCCAGTGCTGTGATTTGTGCCAACCGGGTGAGATGCCAGCCCTCCTACCCTGTACTAAGACCCTTTCTCTCTTGCTTTGCTGATGAATGCAGGCCCCATGTGTGAACTGTAAACTCAAGTCCAAAATGACCCATTTCCCCCCTCTTCCTTGATGCCAGAAGGCCCCAAGCTGTCCCTTCCCTTCCATCTTCTTTACTCATGTAGGGTCTGATATGTCCATCCCTAAGCTCCAACCCCTCTCCTTCGCTCTAACCCCCTGCCCCCCCAGCCCCGGCTCACTGGGTTGTAACACAATCTGAGTCACAGGATTGGCCCAACCTGCCTCATGTCCTCCTGTTTTTCAGGAAAGAGACTGGCAAGCCACTGCACAGCTGATGAGAAGACTCAATGCCACCCATGCAACTCAGGCGAATTCGTAGCCCACTGGAACAGGGAGATCCGCTGTCATCAGCATAGACACTGTGAACACAGTGCGTGGGGCTGCCTGGGAAGGAGAACTTGAGAACCGGGTTGATATTCTTAACACTGAAGTCCCTCTGATGTTAGTGACCAGGGTCTGTCCTGGTGAGCTGGAGTCTGGGTTGAAGGAGTTAGTAGATTGACATCTGTATTAGGAAGAGTAAGAAAACCAGCCAGTGATGTGAGGAATGGGGTCCTTGCTGTGGCCCGGTGGGTTTTCCCATCCTTCCTTCTCATCTCCACTCAGATCAAGGGCTTCGGGTTCAGAAGGAGGGTACTGCAGAATCGGACACTGTCTGTACCTGTAAGGAAGGTCAGCACTGCACCAGCAAGGATTGTGAGACGTGTGTTCAGCACACACCCTGCAACTCTGGCTTTGGAGTTGTGAAGATGGGTAAGCAGCCCGCCTGGGGAAACAGCTCTGTGGGTGAGAGAGAAGAGTTGGGGTGAGCAGTGGGCCTTTGGCCTTCGGAAGCTGAGGGCAGAGAAGTTCCCACCTGGACTGGCATCTTCCCTCCAGTTAACAGGACATGGGCTCTTGTGGATTCTGACCTTGACTCTGGGCAGCTTTCTGCTGGGTTGTGGCCTTCATGGGCTGCACTGCACTGGGGCAAGGAGCTGAGGGCAGGTGCTTTTTCCTGCCCTGCTTGTCTACTGCCTCCTTCTGGGAGTCAGACACTGTGGTCCCAAGTGTTTGCTGATGCCTCCTCCCACATCCTCCCAGCCACTGAGACTACTGATACTGTCTGTGATCCCTGCCCAGTCGGCTTCTTCTCCAATGAGTCATCACTTTCCGAAAAGTGTCGTCCTTGGACAAGGTATACGGGTCACCTCTCCCTAACCAATAGTAGGGTGGGTCCTGTTTCAGTCTCTTTAGCCACCTGCTGTTCACCCCCATGGCCTCACCTACTCTTGGATGTGACCTTGTGGCTGGCCTAAGGGACACTTTGTGCAGTTTTTCTAGCCTGCTTTTGCTTAGTTAATAGAGCCTGTTGCTCTCTATCTCTTTTTGAAGTCTCTTCTTAAGGCATCATGATACCCCTTCCTCCTCTTTTCAGTTCACTTACTTGGTGTGTGTGCGCATGTGCATGCATCTGTGTGTGCACATGTTCATGTGTGCATGTGCATGCATGTGTGTATGTGTATGCACGTGTTCACGTGTGTGTGCATGCATGTATGTATGTATGTGTGTGCACATGTTCATGTATGTGCATGTGGGTGCATGTGTCAGCTATCCACTTGGTGTGGCGCTCCTCAGGCACTGGGATTAACAACCACTTGCTACCAAGCCTGGAATTTTTTTTTTTTTTTATTGTGGGTTCTAGGGCTTGAACTCGGGCCCTCAGGTTCACGGTGCTTTCCTGAGTAAGTTACCGATGTTCCCAGGCCTTCTGGACTCTTGTGTTTGTCAGGCTTTGTCTGGGTTCTCTGACCACTTTTTCCCACCTCTCCTTGGCTATCTTGTCTACATCTATGGCTCCATCTCCCTCTGGATCTGTTGTTTGGGCCCCAGATGGTCGGGTCCCACTGTTGAATGTAATGGATCTCCAGCACCTCAAACTTCGTAAATCCAGAACGGGCCTCTTCCAAGCCCTGAGCCCCAAGGGACAGACAGGTTCTGGTTACAGGCACTCACACAGTAAGCTGCCCACCCTTGCCTTCACCTCCACATCAGTCAGGCCTGTGACGTCTGGTATGAATGCCTTGGGAATCCACCTCTTTACCCTCTAGCATGGTCACGTGAGTTTGTGCCTCCTCACTGTGGTGTGGTGCCGGCTCCTCATAGGCTCCCTTCCTTTGGTGTTTCCCTTGGCTGCTTTGCGCCATGTTGTGAGCTTCCATAGTCCCTTTTGGATCTCAATGCCTCATGATTTAAAGCGTGCCATGGCTCACTGCTGCCGTTGGGAGGAAGCCCAGACTCCCTGGAATGGGGCTGTGCCGTTCAGCTGTGTTTCCCATCTCTTCCTCCACACCCCTGGGCGCACTCACACCCCTGGGCACACTCACACCCCTGGGCACACTCACACCCTTGGGCGCACTACTTACTCTTTTGCTTCAAAGTCTCCTGTTTGGGAGAACACATAAACACATCCCTCATTCCTTTTATTACATCTCACATTTATGTTTTTTGTTTTTAAAATGGGCAAACTTGTCTCCTCAGGTTGTTTTCTCACTACTCCTTCAGAGGGAGAGAGAGAGAGAGAAAGAGAGAGAGAGAGTTACAGAGAGACAGAGACACAGAGAGACAGAGACACAGAGAGACAGAGACACAGAGAGAGACAGACAGACAGAGACAGAGAAAGAGGGGAGAGGGAGAGGGAAAAACAGGAGGAGAGACAGAGAGACAGAGAGACAGAGACTCTGCTAATAAACAAACACATTGACACACTCCTCCCCCTCTGCCACACACGCACACACATGCACGCACTGGTCTCTCCTGTGGTTGGAGTAGTGCCTGCTTGCGGCTTGCACTTACAGTCCTCATTGGTGGGTTCAGCTGAGGTTCCTGGCCTGTAGTAAGATCTGCAGCCACCGCACTGCCCCACCTTAGCTGGTGCATGCTGCTCTTTCAACTTTTATACCCTTTGGGGGCCCTTCTGATCTTTGGGGATCCCCAAATCTGCCTCAGTATGTGTGAGACCCTTGGTTTCTTATCGGGAATTGGGATACCTTTACTCTTAGGAGACTTCAGCAGATTTGTAAAGGTGCTGAGGGCCTTTGTTTCTCACACAAGGCTAGAGCATGTGCTCTCTCTGAAGCCTCTCTTCCACCACATCTGGGTCTTCCTTTGCTGCATCCCTCTCAGTCCACGCCTCCCAGGATCACCCATCCACACCTCACATCTCCATTCCTGTCCTGCCTCTGGCTGCCTGCTCTGCTACAACATCTCCAGAAGCTGCCTGGGAGCAGCAGATCCTCCCTCCAGTTAGGTCATCTGGCTAATGCCAAGGTCACTCTCTAGCTGCCTGCAGCTGCCCTGCCCAGAGCTGCTCACCACCACACTTGTCACCATGTGACTCCCCTCCTGTCACACTGTGACAATAGCTGTGTCTTCCATAGCTGTGTCCAACTTTCCCCACCCTTCAGTGCCTTCTGATCTCCCTTTCATGGAGAAGTCTTCCCAGAAGACCCTAAAACCAGAGCTTCTTAATGGGGACCAGTTTTGTTCTCTGTGGGGCATTGGCCACATCTGGTCATCTTTCAGAGGCTGGACTTGGTGAGGGGGCTGTTGCTGGCATTTAGTTACTGGTGACAAAGATGCTGTTAGATATTCCATGAAACGTAGGACATTTCCCAGCACAAAATAGCTGCAGGTTGAGAAGCCCCACCTTAGACCAAACTTATCCACTTTCTGCCTTCTTACCATCTACATTCCTGGCTATCCTCATTTCAATATGGCTGTAACCTTTCCTTTCTGTGGATTTTTGTCCTTCCCTTCCCTTAATTCTCTCTCTCTCTCTCTTGCTCTCTTGCTCTCTCTCTCTCTCTCTCTCTTGCTCTCTCGCTCTCTTGCTCTCTTTCTCGCTCTCGCTTTCTTGCTCTCTCCCTCCCTTCTTCCTTCCCTTCTCTGCGTGTGTGTGCATGCACATACATGTGTAAACATGTGTCTTTGTGCAGCTGTGAGGATAAGAACCTGGTGATCCTACAGGAAGGAACAAGTGAGACCGATGTCGTCTGTGGTGAGTCCAGGGGAGAATGGGCCTTGCCAAGTATTTGGGAAGCAGGGAACTGAGGAGAGACTGAGGCACACAGGAACACTGACTGGGGTAGGAGTGAGAGCAAGAGTTTGGGGTATAGTACCTTAGCTCCTGTCTTGGGAGCTGGATTAGTCACATCCTTGTCTGAGCCTCAGTTTCTTCAACTGTGAAATGGATTGACAACAGTTCCTTCCTCCCTTACTTGGGTAATGTATGTGCTTGGCATGGAATTTTGCAGTTTGGAAACTGTTGCCCCTTGCTTGAGGTTCAGGTACACTGTCACAGTGTCGCCTGGTAACAGTTTGGATGCTAGGATGTGAATCTTAACCACCCACTCCCCCTGCAATGGGTCACAAACTCAGATAACAACAGAGACCAGGCCATCATTGAATGAGTAAAGACAGAGATGGGTAAGAGAGCTAGGTCTGGTGAGCAGGCCTGTTAGCATAGCTACTTAGAAAGCTGAGGCAAGAGCTTTGTAAGTTCAAGGCTAGCCTAGGCAGCTTAGGAAGACACTGTTTCGACATAGAAAGAGGGCTGCTGAGATGGGTCATTAAGTTAAGCTCTTGCCTGATGGTCCAGCTTCCATGCCCAGCGTCCATGTAAAGGTGGGAGGAGAGAGCCGGCTCCTAAAAGTTGTTCTCTGACCGCTGCATGCTCAGCACAGCACATGTGTGTGCGCACACATCACGTGCACACATCATGTACATGCATACACACAATAATAGTAAATAAAAGTTTAAATATGTTTCTAGGGCCGGAGCGGTGGCACTTGCTGCTCTTACAGAGGACCTGGGTTCAGTTCCCAGTGCCCACATCCAGCAGTGTGCAACTGTTCATGACTCCAGCTCCTGGGGATCTGATGTCGCTGCTGGCTCTAGACACACACATAGTGCACATACATACCCCTAGGCACTCTCAAATACACATAGGTACAAATTGTTGCAAATTAAAAACCTTATCAAAAAAAGTAACAAGAGAGCTAGGGCTGGGGCTCAGTGGTGGAGCAGTTGTCCAGTATGTGTGGTCCTGGGCTAGACCCCCACATTTGTCCAGTATGTGTGGTCCTGGGCTAGACCCCCACATTTGTCCAGCATGTGTGGTCCTAGGCTAGACCCCCACATTTGTCTAGCATATGTGAGGTCCTAGGGCTGGGGCTCAGTGGTGGAGCAGTTGTCCAGCATGTGTGGTCCTAGGCTAGACCCCCACATTTGTCTAGCATGTGTGAGGTCCTGGGTTTAAATCCTCACACTTGTCCAGCATGTGTGAGGTCCTGGGTTAGACCCCCAGTGCTGCAAAGTAAAAGAAAATAAAAGTGCAGTCTCTTTGCTTTTTCTTGAGGTTGCTCCCCCTCCCCCTTGGGAAGGTGTGACTGGATGGAGTGTGAAAAGCACTTGAGTTCATGTGTGACATTTAAGGAAATATTGTGAAGGGGCAGCGAGCAAAAGAAAACATTTTGAGATGATGCTAGAAAAACGAAAACGTAAAAACCAAACCAAACCAAACCAAACCAAAACAAAAAACCCAAAACAAAAAAACAGTGATGGGCCGGGCGGTGGTGGTGCACGCCTTTAATCCCAGCACTTGGGAGGCAGAGGCAGGCAGATTTCTGAGTTAGAGGCCAGCGTGGTCTACAGAGTGAGTTCCAGGACAGCCAGGGCTACACAGAGAAACCCTGTCTCGAAAAACCAAAAAAA